>JAJLRJ010000011.1:5337360-5762360 GCA_024195265.1 Dendrophyllia cribrosa | reverse complement strand
TTCATACGTTTTTATCAATGCGGGGCAATATTTCTTCTACGGATTTCAAAACCGAAAAAGGGAAGATTAAAAGTATTTCCAAGCAGTCGAGAGACTTAAAGGTAAAACAAATTACATTTTTCGATGGGAATTTATGTTGATATCAATCTGTGATTGACTTTTTCTTTGTATTCTCGTTAGTGTTGGAGAAATGTTTATAAAACGTGCTCAAATTCAATCGTATTGAATTCTTGAATTTCATGGAAGACAGCTCGAGGCTAACTTAACTAACTTGGCTGGAAGCTAACTTGAAAACTATTTGGTTAATATAGCCTCCAGGCTCTAATGTTAATTTATATTTTATAAGTATTATATTATCTGTAGTTTTTCTTGTTTAGTGTGTTCTTGTAAAATGTATATATCTATTGTTATGAGTAAAATAAAAAAATTGTATTGTATTGTATTGTAGCTCGGCCTCGATGCGCTATAAATGGTACGCGTTTTGCTTTTAAGGGACTATGCAATAATTATCGGGGAGGGGTTGGAAAACCAGAGGGGGAGGGCATAAAGTAAAATCAAAGCAAGGATAGGGGGCTCAAAGTAAAATAAGTCACTCAAGAGGAGGATGGGCTTAACATTTTATTTCACGGGTTTATAGTTCTCACTGAAAGGCTTGATGATCTGTTCGGTGGCTGAACTGCAATTTCAATCTGTTGCAATACGATTAACTATTCTTCTCTACCTCTATAATATAGAGACGAATATTGTGATAAAGCGTTTCTGGCTTTTTAAATTTGAATAGCCCAATTTCGATATATTAAAATTCAGCTTGAAACAAAAGACATCACTGCGAGGCTTAGAGGAATGATAGTAAGGATTTATATGGTTTTTTCCCCTAAGCCTCGTAGTGTTGTCTCTTGTTTCAAGTTGAATTTTAATATATCGAAATTGGGCTATTGTCAACAACATTTGAACAGTAGAATATAGTTATACACCAGTGCAAATATTTTGCCCTGGTGAAAATACTTTGCTCCAGTTCAAATATTTTTCACTGGTTCAAAATAAATTTGAACCAGTGCAGACAAAATTGCACCAAAATCATAATTTCACTACAATGTAGATAATCGTATTGCAACAGATTGCAGATGTACCTCAACCAGCATGGTCTTAACATCAGTGGAGGTAAAGTGGCACTGGTTGCACGAGTTCTCCAGTACGCTCGTGGTGATCATTCTTGCATCCCACGAGAAACCCAAGAGAACGTTAACGAGGAAATGAGTTCCAGTGCAAGCAACTCGGATTCGCAATGAAGTGATTCAGAAGTGGAATCAGATGGCTTTGTTGAACATTGCTTCGAGGTCATGTTTGCTCCAGATACGGATGTCCTACAAGTAAACATGTAGTATTGCTGTATATCCACCACTGGAACAAACATTACCTCCTAGCAATAACAGATGGGTGTATATTAAGATAATGCTGGGTATTTGTAGTAAAAGGAGTGTAAAGGGGGGGGGGGGGGGGGGTAGGGGGTCATACAAAATTTCGATCTGATCAGAGAGGGAGAGGGGGAGGGCAATAACTAAATTCAGTCCTTTAAAAGGGGGGGTATTACCTAATATTTTCCTACTTGAAGCCCATTTTCCAACCCCCCCTCCTGATAATTATTGCACAGTCCCTAAACATAAACTAATGGATATTTGAATAAAATTTTTCAAAAGAAGATTGTGTTGTCCATATTTATGTGTTTGTTCATTCATTACATAGATTGAAAAGCAATTGTAAGTAAACAAAACAAGACTTGGATTTTATAGTTCACTCGCGTCGCCTTATGCAAAGATGTCTCTGTATATTTTGCAATTTTGAATTCCAAATCAGTTTCTCGGGCTATTTTTGCGCAACAGATGTATTTTATTCGGAAATTAGTCATACTAGATATTCTAGACCGAGAAAAAGTTGAGTTTTGTGAACTTTTGTACGGTATAAATGTACTGTGCAGACGGTTGAGTACTACTGTTTTTGAGAATTGCTAAAATGAAAAATAGCCTGGTCGTCAATCTTAATTATTGTGCTTCCGACCTTTTCGTTTTAGTTATGCTTTTCATCGGCTTTCTGTTCAGAGAACTCCGCTGTTAGGCAAAGCCAATCTATATATATTATTTACCTTATCTTGTAGAACACATTTCATGCTATCTATTAGAGGTAAAATATTTTCGATATATTGTAACATCGCAAAAACCCAGGGGAGGGGTTGCAACCAACCCCCACCCCACCCCCACCCCCTTGTACCACGGTGGGGGTATACGTTTACGTGTACGTCCGAGGATTAAGAGCCCTAAATTGGACCCTTTATTTAGTGAGGCTAGTTTGACAAGCCCATACGGCCATTATAGATGCATAGCATACCACACAAATAGAGGATAGCAAACCTGCGGTAACCTGGATTGTCTTTCTGTTTGCAGGTTCTTTTTTCAACTTGGAATTCCATTCCAGTGCATGAGTTCTTTTCAAGTAAGGAGCTATTGTGTTGTTATATCTTCCCGTGTGGAAATTGCTAGGTCATAACCGTTTTACATTTGGTAATTTTGAGGTTAAGTGATTTTTTTACTTTCTTTGAACCTGAATGCTTATAATACTTTCAGTTATTATAGACGCTTTACGGACACCCGCTAATAATACCGTCCGTTATTATGGACAGATGTCTCGGTCCGGGCCGAAAGCCCACATACATTTTTGAATAAGGACAAAGGACAATTTTTCCCGATCAGACTAAACAATCTCATAACAATCTCATAACAAAGTTAACCTCGTCAATACTAAGGGTTAAAATTTTCTCGAATGCGTAAGCAAATAAACTGACTTATTTTCCACCTAGCTCAGTTTTCTTTGTTCTTTACAGGGGAATATATCACATAACCCCGTTCATTACAGTGTCTAAAAAGCTGGGTGCGGCTTTGATTATAACAGGCCGGGGAGAGGCGGGGCTGAAAACAGTAACTGATAACATTAGCAAAACAAAGGATTATATATTCCCCACGTCATATTCCTCCAACATATTCCCCCCCCCCGACATATTCCCCTCGCCTTAGTCCCCTCGTTTTACGCTTGAACCTGAATATGTTTCCGCCGGTTTCCCTTGGAAAACACACCGACATCCACTCCATTGATCATCGAAAGATGAAGAAGGGCAGTTGGGCCATGGCGAGACCACGAGTACTGTTCATACATTTTCTTCTCTGTCTCTCTCTTCTTCTACTCATAACGAAGCAACGTGCTCAATGCAAACTTGGCAAAAGCAAAACGCTTCGTCGTGTGCCGTGATCCCAATGCGGCCTTGCGGAATCATGCTTTTTTGCATTTGAATTGAACGGAATGTTACTCTCCGAAAAATTAATAGATTCTTTGTTTTAAAAAACCTCACAAGGTGAAAACTAAGCATGTTATTGACCTGTCCCTCGGGGATATGTGATATATTCCCCTCGTGGCGTTCCCTCGGGCTACGCCCTCGGGTACGCCACGAGGGGAATATATCACATATCCCCTCGCTCCTGGTCAATAACCCTTACATATAGCTAAACATATGCGTTTGTCTAGCTATAATTATTTGGAAGTCAGTAAAACGCGTGGCCGGGGCCGGGGCCGGGGCCGAAGCCGGGGTCGAGGCCGGGGCCGGGGCCGGGGCCGGGACCGGGGTCGGGTTCGGGGTCGGGGTCGGGGTCGGGGTCGGGGTCGGGGTCGGGGTCGGGGTCGGGGTCGGGGTCGGGGTCGGGGTCGGGGTCGGGGTCGGGGTCGGGGTCGGGGACGGGGCTGGGGTCGGGGCCGGGGTCGGGGTCGGGGCTGGGGTCGGGGCCAGGGTCGGTGTCGGGGTCGGGGTCGGGGCCAGGGCCAGGGTCGGTGTCGGGGTCGGGGTCGGGGTCGGGGTCGGGGTCGGGGTCGGGGTCGGGGCCAGGGCCGACCGGTCATAACCGGTCATAGCCGGACCTCGGGGTCGGGGCCGGAGTCGGGGCCGGGGTCGGGGCCGGGGCCGGGGTCGGGTCCTGGTCGGTGCCGGGGTCGGGGTCGGGGCCGGGGCCAGGGCCGGGGCCGGGGCCGGGGCCGGGGCCGTGGCCGGGGCCGGGGCCGGGGCCAGGGCCGGGGCCGAGGTCGGGGTCGGGGCCGGGGCCGCGGTCGGGGCCGGGTTCGGGGCCGGGGTCGGGGCCGGGGCCGGGGTCCATTAGGGTTAGCCCCAGTAGGTCAAATAACTCGAGACCTTTCCACGGCACTACGAGGTGATACCTTCGGCCCCGCATCGTGCTACCCGGCATGCTACATAATGAAACGAGTGTAGGCAGTTATATTGTTCATGCCAATTTACCTTTCTAGCACTACGAGCCGACACCGCCGGCACGTGCTGGATCATACAAGAATATGGCAAATAACCGAGCTTAAAACTAGCGTAAGACAAAGCTTGGGGAAGTCACTGCAAGACTTAATTATTTTTAAAAATGACCACAAAGACGCCTCCAAAGGGAGGGAGGGTGGGAATTACAAATTTTCGAACTTAGGGATTACCTTACAGTAAGCAAGGCAGCTAGCGAATGGGGTTTTGAACTTAAAATAGATCTTTTATAGCTAGACACATGTCTAATACTAGCCCATGGTAAAAAACGTACCATAGCATCATAGGAATGGGGTTAGTTTCTAGAGAAACTGTGGTGCTGCGTCGGTGGGGGAATGAAACACGAGAATTTAGTTTTATCGACTGAGTCGATAAGGTAAATTAACCACCGTAAAAAGATTCAAATAGCTGACGTTTCGAGCGCTAGCCCTTCGTCGGAGCAAATCAAGGAATTGTGGGTAGTGTGTGGTTTTATATAGTAAGCGGTGGAGCTACGCTATTGGTGGAAATTTGGTGACGTGAAAAACAAATGTAGATTAGTTGAATGAAAAGCGTTCGTTGATTCCGTGGGGTTTGAGAGTGCCGATTTGAAAGATGATTTTTTGTTCTAGGTTTTTACGGCTTTCTGTGTTACCCTGGTGTAGGGAAAGGCCGCAGATTGTCATGTGTTGTTTAGAATGGTTAGTAAGATTAAAATGGCGCGCGATTGGTACTGATTAAAAAACGCACGCACTCGAAATTTTCCGGGATTTCAGTTTTGACAGCGAAAACAAATTAATTTTCACTATGGACATTACCTCTTTATATACCGTCATCCCCAATGACGAAGGACTTCAAGCACTAAAATATTTTTTCGACCAGCGCTCCATTCAAAACCCAAGCTCAGAAACACTGCTCCGCTTAGCCGAATTAGTTTTGACACTTAACTGTTTTTCATTTTCCCAAAACTACTACAAACAAGTAAATGGAGTCGCCATGGGCACCAAAATGGGACCAAGCTACGCTAACCTTTTTGTAGGCCACATCGAAGACAAATTTTTTAATCAGTACCACGGAACCAAACCCGAACTCTACGGCCGCTACATCGATGATTGCATTGGCGCTACCTCTTCCAGTAAAGAGGAACTTAATCAATTCATAACTTCTGTCAATACTTTTCATCCAGCTGATCTAAAATATACCTGGGAAATTTCCGAAACCTCAGTCGCTTTTCTTGACATTAATATTTCAATCAACGGTAACAGTTTATCCACAAGTGTGCACTACAAACCTACAGATTCCCACAGTTATCTGTTACATTCATCCTCACATCCATCGCACGTTAAAAACGCCATTCCGTATTCTCAATTTCTCAGACTTCGACGTCTATGTAGTGATGACTCTGATTTTTCCAACAAATCAGAAGAAATGTGCCAGTTTTTCAAGAAACGTGGGTACCCTGACTCTGTTGTTAATACGGGCCAACAACGTGCACAACAGATCGACAGACAGTCAGCACTACAAACGCCACAGAAGAAAGAGAACGAGAGAATTCCATTCACTCTCACTTTCCACCCACACAACAACACAGTCAAAAGCATCATTTTAAAAAATTTCAAATTACTCCAAAACGACCCCGAAACTGGCAGAATTTTTTCACAACCCCCACTAATTTCATTCAAACGTGACAAAAACATAGGCAACTTTCTAGTTACGAGCGCACTGAAATCTGACGATGTACCGGGAACTTTCAAATGCACACGCACACGATGTAACACTTGTCCTTTCATTCACAACGCGGACAAAATAACAGGACCCAAACGATCTATTAAAATCACTGATCGTTTTACATGCACCTCCGTAAATGTTATCTACTGCATTACATGTACTTTTTGCAAAAAGATATACATTGGCGAAACAGGGAGGAGACTGGGCGACCGTTTTCGTGAACATCTCCGAGACGTTGAAAAAAATGACAAAGACGCATCCAAACCAATCGCGCGCCATTTTAATCTTACTAACCATTCTAAACAACACATGACAATCTGCGGCCTTTCCCTACACCAGGGTAACACAGAAAGCCGTAAAAACCTAGAACAAAAAATCATCTTTCAAATCGGCACTCTCAAACCCCACGGAATCAACGAACGCTTTTCATTCAACTAATCTACATTTGTTTTTCACGTCACCAAATTTCCACCAATAGCGTAGCTCCACCGCTTACTATATAAAACCACACACTACCCACAATTCCTTGATTCGCTCCGACGAAGGGCTAGCGCTCGAAACGTAAGCTATTTGAATCTTTTTACGGTGGTTAATTTACCTTATCGACTCAGTCGGTAAAACTAAATTCTCGGATAGCATCATAGGAACTAGCTCGCGGGGCATTCTGATTCACGAGATGAACGAGACATGAATGGGAATATTTAAAGCTGTTAGCCATACAAATTGAATCTTATGAAAGTACCAGACTGGATTGCAACATGACTGGAGAATAGACTTTGTACTTATTGTACATTTCGAGACGACAAAGACACAATGGTAAGGTACATTCGCGCCTGGTACGTAAAGCGTGAGTTAGTCACGTGACAAAAACAACTCCAAAGGGGACTCTAGTGCGTCACGCTCTATTAACTGCGATTTACAGTTCTTCTATAAATCTTTATATATATAAAACTTTCACGGTAAAAGTGGGGCGAACGGTCCGTGACCAACATGGCGCAAAATATATTCAGTATTTGTATGAGAAGTCCGAGAATCCGTCCACCGATATTTCCGTTCAAATTTTATACCACGTCTGACATGTTTTGAACCCGGCTACAAACTTGAGAAAGCGGGAAAGTGATTTTACTTATCAGAATCGAGGGATATATATAAATATGAATATATGAAAATCATATATGTGAACTGCGGATAAACATGAGTGAAATTTGTGATCCTTGCAGTGCGGAAAAAGCAACCTGAAAAAATTCAGTCTTGGACGAGGATAGCCTGCGAATACAGCCGCCTCTCATCGCTCCCGGTCGCTAGGGGCGTTCGCGCGAGAGAGCGTCTGCGATTTACTTTGAGAAATTCCATACTGATGACGTAAATCACCCGTCGCTAATCTCGTATAATTATAATAATGTGCATGCGGTGAAACCAAATGAAATGAGAGGTGTTGACAGGCCCATCACAAATCCAACCAGTTCCTGGCGTGTTTGTTGTGACCTTTGTTCACTGGGTTTTAAGTGTAGTTTGATTTTTACAGTTTAGCCCTGATCAATATGTCTTTTAAAGATCTACCCCTTTTGTATGAAACAAGGGAAGGTTCTTTATAGATCCGTCTGAGCAAAGATTGTGATTCATTTGTCCATGAGGATGTAGGCACACAGGGTTGTATTGTGTTACAAAGGATAACATTTCCTTGCGCGCAGTGGTTTTATATTATTTCTGTTTCCATCTTTGCCATGAAAATATTGGCGAAAGAAACTGCCATTTTCGACCCCGGCTATTGCGGTGCCATGAGTCTAAAGGTAGTCTTTCCGCTAAAAGCAGACTGATGATGATAATTACGGGATTCTTCTTCCTATGTATCGCCGATAAATGTTCATTCATCCAGACGTGCACGAGTGCCGCCGTTTGAAATATCAGTGACTTGCCATATCCGGTCGGTAAATTGCCAAAAGTAGAAAAACCTCTTCACCGCAGATAAAACTATAAAAGCCTGAAACTGACTTGCTTGTAACGTCAAAACATTAAACATAGGACAAATAGATTGAACGCAGAGTCGTACAGTTTCTAACGACAGACAAGATTAATCCTCGCAACTGGCGATTGAGTTACAACACTGCATAATTTAAAGCATAATTATGTAAAATTATCAAGTTGGCCAATCAGCGCTCCTGTCTTGATGCGGGACATATTTTCGTCATCAGTATGGAATTTCTCAAAATCGCAGACGCTCTCTCGCGCGAACGCCTCTTGCGGCCGGGAGCGATGAGAGGCGGCTGTATTCGCAGGCTAGGACGAGGATTGAGGAATGTAGCTGTGCTTGGAAACACTTAGTGGCGTTTTCACTACTCTCCCGGAATACTTGTTTGTAAAATCGTACTAAAGTTAGCGCAAAAAATTACGTACAGAGCCGATAGAAACTACTCAACGATTTTGTTCAAAGAGAATTCCATATCACTGCAAAGTATCGTTATTATTATTTATTTAGCGAATTTTTAAATGAAGCTAGGATTTGACTAAGTCCTATGGTGGCCTACGCGTGCCATAGTAAAATCGCACATGTTTACACTGTTTTTACTGAATATTTTATTATTATTTTTTTATTATTTTTATTTTATGGGTTATGGCCCTCATAGGCCATGCTTGCTGTTTTGTTTAGTTTTCTCAACTTCAACTGCGTTTCAATGTGGCAAAACGAAACTCTTACAAAATAAAACTGAAACGAAACTGAAACGAAACAAAACAAAAACTTGCAAAATACAAAACAAAAGGCTTTCTTAAAATAAAATAAAAATTAAAATAAATTGAAAACTCTGGACATTTCTGGGTGGTTGTGTGCCGCTGGGACTCTGAAACTATTGCAGACTAAATTGTTTGAAAACCATACCCTTCACAGCGGCACATGACCATATAGCTTGTATATGAGAGTAACCCCCCCCTCCCCCCCCCCCCCCCATCCGGGGGGAGAGTTTTACATCATTTAGCTGGTCAAACTGGTTACTTAAACTATTCATTTCGTTCTAGGATGATGACAAGAAGACGTTCTATCTTGCTTTTCTTGGCCATCTTCCTACCTACTTGTGCCTTGCGTTCATCATGATAAGATTCGCTGTTCTGCTGTTCTTGGAAGTCCGAAAAAAATGGTTCACATCCACAAGTGGCGCTAATGAAGTTATAGTCTTTAATATTTAATTAATACATGTATGTAAGTAAAGGTTTACCAATCACACGTATAATGATTGCTTTACTATGTATTTTTATTACATATTCACATTTCAGTTGCGTGCAGTTGATGGAAGTCTAAGTTGTACAATAACTAAGTAACGTTCAGTTGTCTTTGTGTCTGTCTTCTATATGACAATAATTTTGTGAGAGAAAAATGATTTTAAATATTAAAATATTTGTTTTAATCTTGCAGAGAGCTGTTGAAACCGGTAAAACCTGTTTGGTTAGAGAACCAGGAATAAAATATGTCAAGCAGTTATTTAATCCCGGATTAAAATCGTAAGCATTAAAAAAAGTCGGATGACGTTTTACAATGCACAGGTCACCAAATTAAAGCGCACTACAACCGTTTGTTTGCAAGAGAAGTTGTTCAAAAAGATCTTCACTTTTCCTTCAAAAACCTGTATCGACTGTTTGATAGAAACTCGTCAAAAACGGCAACAGGAGCTTCACATAAGCGACAAAAGGTTTTTAAACATTTAAACCTCGGACGTACACGCAAACTTATACCCCCACCGTGGTACAAGGGGTGGGGAGGGGGGGGGGGGGGGGTAAATGGGTAAATTTCGGTAAATGGAACACGACAAATCTCCAACAGAATTTCTATTTAGGAAGTAGACCTGTGTTCCATCATCTACACAAACTGTGGACCAACCGGTTTTCTCGTGTTAATGATCAACTGAGCATCGATAGCCATAGGAAACTAAAACGTACCCTAAATCCTTGTGTGAATCTAAAGTTAGATTGAAACTAACGTCCTTCAAAAAGCTTCCAAAAGGTGATTAACCTTCGGACGTTAAGGTTTTCCTCCGATATTTTCAAGACCATTTAAGATTAGCACTTGCCGTCTTCACCAGCTGTTCGTTTATCCTTGAAACACATTTTGGTAAAGTTTGGCGACAACTGGTTGCTATGGTAATGAGATATGATGTCATAAGAAACATGAGGTCAACCCATTTTTGAATAAAAATGCGTGTTTTTCACCTTTTTTCGGTGAAAAAAAAAACGTATAAAATGCTACCAAAAGCATTAAAATGTATAATTGTATGTTATTTTGCAACTGTAGCAAACAATATTTGCAATTTCCGCATTTTTCCGATAAATTTGAATTTTTAGTAAAATCCAAGATGGAGGCCATCTTGGCGGTCATTTTGGATGACGTCACCGATTCCCAGCAGCGCCACAACCCATAATATTTACCTTATCTTGTAGAGCACATCACGGGCTATCTATAGATGGTTTTCACTCACGTGACGTTCAGTCCTTTGGGACTCAAATGACAAAGGTCATGGCGGCCATGTTGGTACATATAACAAAAGAAGTTCATTCTTCTTGTAGGTGTGCACCAACATGGCCGCCGTGACGTAACGTGAAAACCACCTATTAGATGTAAAATATTTTCGAAATATTAGGCAGCTTAAACAACCACGACGGCGACGGCAGCGAGAACGGCACAAAACAATAGGTTTAATGAGCGAAAACAATGCCTCTGCACGTGCGTTTTACACTTTGGTACATTTCTTTGCCGTTCCCTGCAAAACAACAACGTCAAACAATCAAATAACAGGTTTTGTGGAGAACGCGAACACACGACGGTAAATTTTCCTTTCTCCATTTGAACTGGAAAGCCATCCCTTCAAATTCAGCACCTGGACAATCCGGTCACATCAGACAAACTAAACAAATTGGAACAACTGCAAAGTAGTTTCAAAGAGCGCGAATCCTTTTTTCAAGTGACGTTTTCCATGGCGTTGCCGTCGTCGTTGCTTACTCACCCCCCCCCCCCCCCCCCCCCCCCCCCACCTCCCACCCCCTCCTTGTACCATGGTGGGAGTATAAGTTTGCGTGTACGTCCGAGGGTTAAAGGATTAACTTACCGGGAGGTGGTCCAGTAAACTTTGTGACTTCTTCTGTATCTGTGTTGAACTATTGACCAACGTTTAAATGAAAGTTGCACCATTTCTTTATACTATTAGATCATTGAAGCATCCTGTTATTGGTTGTAAACAAATTGGAATAATTTTGGCGCGTTTCTTATGACACGGCCAATGATGGCCATAACTCGGGGATCATAAGATAATTCCCTGCAAGTTTGATTGTCATAGCCAAATTAGACTTTACGTTACAGAGGGAGGGGTTGTGGGCAGAGTCTACCCTTTTCATGTGCCAGAGTGCCAAAACCAGATCTTAGGGCCTGACTAAACTAGGAAACGTTATTGCGGAAACATCGTTTCTTCTAATGTGGACAAAGTGGGAAACAGAAAGCACACTTTGCACCCGGGAAACAATAATGTCTGTGACTTGATTCAATATAACATTTCATTGCGTCCGGGAAGCAAGATTTGCGTCCGCAAGAAATGTTTCTCGTGCGGCTAAACTAGAAAACACTTGAGTCCGCAACAATGTTTCCTAGTTTAGCCAACCCCTTAATACGCTAAAAATGTTTACTTTGCAGCAGGGAAGCGACAGATAAAACTTGGTACATGAGGCTGATGCATTTCTTCTACAAGCCAAGAGCAGGTTTGTTTGTCTACTTTATACCAAGCTTATACAATTTGATGTCTAAATGTCCAAATGGTGTCTGGAGAAGGGAAGGAACGCGACATGAACATGTGACATAAACATGTGAACACGACTGAACCTGGAATTGATTGGAATTGTAAATGCCAAAATCTCGTCTTCTTATTTGTCCATTTTGATTACGTGACCGCATTCCTTTATCATTTACTACTTGTGTGGCAGACGTGAAGTGGTACATGAGAGTAATGTACTTCATGAACAAACCGGGAGCCGATTTTTTATTCCTCTACTTTACACGAATTGCCATGAAATAGCAAATGAATGCTTAACTTCTGTCTGGAGAAGAGAGTACACGCAACGTTTTTTTTATTGTTTTTCGGAACGTGATTGTTTTTCGGAATTTGATCGCCACAGCATTAGCAATTGAAGAACTCATTCGGTATCTTACATTTATACCAGTGGAACATTTTCTTCTAGCGACTGATTCTTGCAATTCACCGCCAATTTCCATGTTAAACCTCAATAGATATTTTTTCATTCTTCCGATCGAAAGATGCTTTTCGGCTTCTTTAGCCAATTTAGTTTTTTTCCTATCTATTTTCACCATTTTCGCGTTTATATATTCTGATTCTGAGGTACTACTGTGTAGCAGATAGCGTCCTCTATGAAATCTAGAAGCTAGAAATTAACCTCGTTCCCAGCATTTTTCCCTTTTAAAATTGGAAGGGGCAAATTAAGAGACCCCTTCCAATTTTAAAAGGGAAAACTCTGGGAACGAGGTTGGCTAGAAATATTCCAAACGCCGAAACGGGACAAACCTGTTTTTGCATTCAAGTTTATGTCTTATAAAAAACTTCTGATGTTTCAGATTTCAAATACTCGACGCAATTTGTTTCAACTCTCCTGGTTTCCGCAATAGCTGTCTTTGAGGTTCGTTTGTTTTTTCTTGTACTGTACTTATTGTTCTGTGATAACACAGTGAGCCTATAGGTTGACAACTGGATTACACGACATTTTACACACATCATAAAACGTTTTCGTTTGATGTTTACTTTTTCTTCACGGTCTTAAAACGTATTTTAGCCATGTAGCTTTCTTTACTGTACTTGTTTCTTAATTACAGATCTTTGTGGCCTACCTTGCTACATTTGACCTCTTGAAGAAATGGTCAATGATGAACTGTGGAACACTAAACTGGTGCAAGGATTTTGTGGGTGTCGTATTCGGTAAGTGACCTTTAACCTGTCAATCCCATGAGACTTTTGCTAATAACTAAAATGGCTTTAAGGCGTTACAATTGAGCAGGTTAACACCAATCATTCTTTCCTTCTTGGACAGCAGACACTGCGATGAATGTTTCGTGATTTGATTGAGATTAAGATTTTGCCGCATTTATCGCTTTAATGTCAGCACATTTACAGGTTTAGTCCCTTGTTAACTCGTAAATACGCGAAGCGCTGAACGAGTCATAGCATTTGCGCAGAAATTTCACTCTATCGGCTTTAAAAATTGAGTCCGCGATATGTAGTGGTCATCTGTCTTACCCATGGGGACGGCGTCGGTGGAGCAAAGAGCATAAGAGAGGGGAGGGTCTGAAAAAGATGTGCAGAATATTTTTTTAGAGCGTTTCGCATTCACGAGTTGGCTCATAGAAGTCTTTGATTTCATTTTGTTGTCAACTTGCACTAGCAATCACCAAAGTTGGGCGCGTTTATCGAAAACTATTTAATTTAATATGCCAGATCTAACATGCCTGAAAGTTGTAGTTTATGACGTCAATGTACTTCACATGACGTGAGCTTCTCGATAGGCCACCTGTACTGTAAGGTTAATCTTCCCCTAAACGTTAACAACGAAGTAAAAATGAAATACGAAAATTATTATAACCCACCACAAGATGGTGGTGGCAGAGGTGGTGTCCAAGGTCTTTGGTTTGTAGTTCAAGATGGCGGTCACTCGTGTCAAATTGCGAATGAAGCCTAAAACAAAATTTCAGGCTTTAAATGGAATTTGACCTCCTAACATTCAGGACGGTACCTTTTGTTTTTATTTCCAGACAACCTTCAGGCAGCCACTGTTTTGTCAGCATTGATAAGCGTCATAATCCAGCTACATTTCATAAAGTGCCACCGGTGAGGGCATTTATAATGTCAATTGTTCCTACAGTGGAACCCCCATTAACCTTTTAACTCCCAAGAGTACCAAAGATCAAAATTCGAGAAAAATTCCAAAGTTCCAAATAAATGGTACCATGCAAAAATACTGCTAAAGAGGTTTCATTTGAATGGTCACACCATAGGATTTCGTCCACAGACTCAAAAGTTAGAATAAATGGTACCATGCAAAAGTACTGCAGAAGAGGTTTCATTTGAATGGTCACACCATAGGATTTCATCAATAGACTCAAAAGTTAGAACAAATGGTACCATGCAAAAGTACTGCTGAAGAGGTTTCATTTGAATGGTCACATCATAGGATTTCGTCCACAAACCCAAAAGTTAGAACTACACTATATGTCTCCATAATTGGCCCTGGGACTGATATATATATGATATATATTTATATCAGTGGAAATCCAACACTATTGGTCCATTTTGTTTAATATTATTCTAGTAGTGCTCTAAGAGTGAAAATAAGTGTGTGGGCTGCAGATAGCCACGATATAAATTTTATCGCCTTATGTCTAAGTACTCTAATTATGGTTGAAAAATTCGCTTGATATCTTCCTCTTAGTGTTCTATACGCATAAAGGAACTTAGTTTTAATTTGGGGCGGGAGTAATAAATTGGGGGTGTCAATAAAGTATTAAATTGATGGGTCGTCATTCTCATCGATGCCTGAATCTTGCCTAATTTGATGCTAGCTCTATAGCACTTGTCCATACAAAAGGCAAACGCAAATAGGTTTTTCCGTTTTTTTAGAGCTTGCATATGATTCCATGCAATCTTAGATTTCTATAACTGGGAACATAACATAGACAAAACGCAAAAAATATGCTTGATTTGTATTAACAATCATTGTCTTATTTGTTCCAGGAATCATGTTCTACAGCTGTACAGGGGACAACGAACGTTTTCTCAAAATGTGTTTGCTTCCCCCGCTAATCTAGTGGTAGGTTTTTTTTTTAGGATGAAACGGGAAGAGAAGGCGCTGATGAAGGCGCTGATGAACTGCCATTGTATTGCCTAGCGAAATTTCGTTTCCTGCTGGCGACATTTCGCTGATGACCGCGAATTTGATGACGTCCCGAAAATGCGTCAAAATATCGCCCTTTGTTTCAGCGAAATATCGCTCTAAACGCCACGAAATGTCGCTCGAACTTTCGAGCGAGCTTTCGACGAAAGTTCACGGGAACAAAGAACGAAATACGCGCATTTCACTTCATGATTTTTCACAATACTCTATATAAAGGGACAGTGTCGCGTTTTCAAGATTGTGTCCAAGAGCTTGCTTTGTTATCCTGAAATAGGAGGAAAAAATCGCCAAAGTGATGGAAGAAAAGAAATGTTAACTAAAATGACAAAATAACGGCTAGAAAAGTCAAAATTCCACAAGAATGGCAATTTTGATTTCTTGACCGCCTGTCACGAAATCAAGTTTGATGAACTGCAATCCACTTCCATCCTTGCAATCCTAAACTTTATCGTCGAACTGCTGCTTCTATTTTGCTCTATAGAATCTGCTGTATATTTGGTGGCATTTGGCGATATAACATGGAAATAAACTGAGCGAAATTTTGATATTTAACGCTTTAAAGCCTTCAGTCATCATCATCGGTTCTTATTAACGCCACGGAACGCAATAGGCCTCAAAGCCTTTGGTACCTAAGAATAAAGTTTCAGAGCAGTCCCGCTTGTATTGCTTGGAAGTAATCTTGTCACACGTTGGTTTATGACTCTTCCCCTACGCTTGTTTTGTGCTATACGTGTTTGTGTGGTTGCTTTTGACCACGCTATTCGTGTGCTTGAGGTAATGTTCGCACGTGAGAACCAGATCTTTTGTAATGCTATAAGAGTAGATTTAATCATTTTTGAATACCATGCTTGTATTTCAGGGGAAAAGCCTTCGATTCTCGGGATATAAGATTGCCTATATAATAACTGGTATGATTTTGGTATTTAACACATACATGCCTAGCCAGAACAGTTTACCAATGCTTACTTATTTAGATGGACTAACCTAACAGCGGAGCTCCCAAGAAATTGCTATATATGTTATTCTTCTCGCTTTTGTTTACACAATATATATACTTATATATATAATTTTCACTTGTAAATTAAAACAATGACTCCGACTCCAGTCAAGACTTTTGACAGGTTTAAACCCCATTACACTACAGAAAAAATCGTCAAGGCAAGGATGAAAATCAGCAAGGGTAATATTCATTTTCGGCAAGCCAAGGGTAAAATGTGCAGTGTAAACGGTGAAAGCCTGTCGTGCCTTGCCAATTTATTTTTCGGCTTTGGGACCACGTTCAGAAGTTGTCCCGTTTTTGACAAAATAGGCGAGGAAAGGATGAAAACCGGCACCTTGCCGGTTTCATGAGGTGTGTAAACGTTCATCCTTGCCTTGAACACGTTTTGTGACCATATCGCGCATGTCACAAAGCTACGGCACATGCGTGCAATTGATCAGTACTTTCAAAATGGCGGCCGCCACGAACTAGAAAGTTCTCATACCATTGCTCACGGTTAAACGTACTGTCAGCCACTATAAACCAGTCATCAGAATTAGGTTTCATCCAGCAAATTCTATCTCTTGGAGGGTTTATCGATGTTATTATCGACAACATGATCAGCAACAGTTGTTTTCTTCTTCACCTTAAGTACATGTACTTTAGCATGCTTGATTTTGCATTTCGTTCATGCTGTTGACGTTTCTCCCGCCTTGTTTCCTTTAGTTTTGTTTGCAACAAGTGCAAATAACTTAAGCAAACCGTGGATGCCATGTTGAATTAGCAATATGCGCATGCTCACTTTCAATTTAGTAGCCTTGCCTGGACTAAAATATCCTTGCCTAAAATAAAACGAGCAAGGGTAAAAACGGATGTGTGTAAACTGCACATTTTACCCTTGCCTTGCCGAAAATGAAAATTACCCTTGCCGATTTTCATCCTTGCCTTGCCGATTTTTTCTGTAGTGTAAATGGGGTTTTTCTCAACGTTTCGGCCTCACGGCCTTCCTCAGGAGAATTACTGCACTAAGGCTTGCTTACAAGTTGTAAAAAGTCAAAAGTCTTGACTGAAGTCGGAGTTTATTGTTTTACAAGTGAAAATTCTACAAAGACTTTCAATACTCCGCGCGTGATCCCCCATTCCAGGGCTTTCAGAGGAGCATTGTTTGAAGGACCAAGGCTCATGCCATGTTGAGCGCTCTATCTGGAGTGTACCATTGTCGCTAGCGCGCATGCGTTGCTCACTAGTTTACTAGTTTGAGCGCTATATATATTAACCCATTTTATTATTCGTGAAAACCGTACTCGAAAGACGAATTTATCATCACTTTTAGGTGACCCAGACTCCACTTTATTGGCGGTCGAGTATTCTTTATGACGTTTTTTTTTTCAGTTTGAACTCTGCAAAGGTATGTTTTCACTTGGAGAAATAAAACTTTTTAAACAAACACGGCTGACAAAAATTTTGTCGCGAAAGACTGGAATCAACCCATGCGCACGCGAGCTGAGCCACTTGCCACGAAAAAACATCACATTTTCTGTCGCTATAGCGCTCCGCTCTCGCAGCCCTCGGCCAAGAAGGAGCTCCTTCAAAAACATTGACGTGTATCAGATATAAAATGCACCTTATTGTTGGTCCCGATAGCAGCTTATTTTAGATCTAGGAGGGAGAAGATTGATGTGAACATCAAGAAAAAAATCGAATAAAGTTATGTTGTACACAATGATAGTAGTTCTGGGTGCCAAACCGACCGCAGATTGGACCTAATCCCTATAAAAACTAGTTTTAAGGGTAAAGGGGAATTTTGTCTCCAGATGTTCGAAAAAAATTTGCAGATAATTGTACTGTAATAATTAATACATCCGATACACCTACAGCTGTAGTACACCTCTCTAACTTATTTTATTTTATTTATTTATTTATTTATTTATTTTTTGTAACTTATTTTATTGTGTTATGTTGTAGGTTATTTCGTCTGGATTAGTTTTCTTGGTATTCTGTTTGTTATCCTTGGATTTCTTTTTAAGCTCGCAAAATACTTTCCGGTAATTTGGGACACATTAAAAGATCTTGGACTAGCATTTCTGTGAGTATTGACCTATATTTGCATTGATTAATAAAACAATAGTTTAACTCATGTCATGCAAGTATAACTAGTTATAAAAAAAATTAAAAAGGTATGAATTATCTTTTGTACTCTGTTAAAGCGTTTTTGGCATCTTTTTTAAATCTTTTCAATGGCAAACGTTCCAAATAACCTGTCAACATGCAGGAAGTATTAAAGTAACGCACGCCATCAGAAGCGCTTGAAAATCATGTCAAAAATTTGTCAAAAAGTTATACATGGCTATTGTACAACACGCATGCTATAAGAAAGATTTCGCATTTGACGTTTCTCGCACGTTGTTTTGGCATTTTTTAAATCTCTCTGATGGTTTCCGTTCAAAATGACCAATAAGCATGTAAGAACTGTCGGGGATGGACCTGAAAGCGAACATAGAACCTCCCACAGTGCTTCAATTTCCATTGGTTATCTGCACTAGATAGAGGTTTGGAAAAACAAGAACTACTCTTGTCTACAGTCAAGGGAAGAAAATGTCAGTTAGTAAACCACGTTCGATCGCAAGACAATCTACAGAAGACCATTTGCGGGGAACAATATGCAGAAGGCGGCAAAACGAAGAACTGACGGCTTAATAAAATCAAAAGTTCCAGCGGTTTGGACATGTAATCCCGCACGACTTTCTGCAGAAGACTGTTTGGGAGGAACAACAGACAGAGACTGAAAAAGGACCAGAAGAACTGGCTTGACTAAGTGCATCAAATGGACCGGTGGGCCTTAGACCAGGTGAACTGCTGGACTGAACCCGGGCCAGGAACAGCTTGTAAAGCTTTTGTGTTTATAATTATTAAGTAAAGCGCTCAACCTGGCAATACAACGGCAATATATTGTTATTATTAACAAAATTTGGAATGGAATCATCACAAAGTTTTCAAAACGATGACAAAGAATTTGTCATGTGTAAATGGAACGCACGTTTTTGTTGCCCTTTTTTTCACTTGTTACTTACTCAATAACATTTTTTCTGGTTTGTTTCAGACCGACAGCCACCATGGTAGTTTTCTTGTTGCTTTTCCAAATGTTTCTTGCTAACTGCATCTTCCGTGACCGAGATTTCCCGAACATAACCACCACAGTTGATAACAGGTATACTTTCCTTCTTCCCATGCATGGTTTCAGAAATGTTGATGGTATGTAGTTCACAACTTGTACACATCGTTCGCCTTGGTAAGCCTAGCTCTTTCCGCTTTTTATTTTACGTTACAGGTTAACCCTATTTTGCCTGAGTTTTTTTTGAGTTCCTGAGCCTGGGGGGCGGGGAGGTCACATTGTGCGCACCCTCGTAACTTCAAGAATATTAAGGCTATTATTATTTCTAGACTTTGAAAAAGCGTTTGACACAATAGAATGGGCTTTTATAAGGAAAACATTTCACTATTTTGGTTTTGGCAGTAGCATTTTGAAGTGGCTAAACCTTTTTTACAACCGTCCAGAAAGCTGTGTTTTAAATAATGGGTGGGCAAGTAATTTTTTTGAACTTCAAAGAGGGGTAAGGCAGGGATGCCCTCTCTCACCTTACTTGTTTGTTTTATCAGCTGAAATATTAGCGAAAAAAATCCGTGAAAATAAAAATATTAAAGGTATTTTTGTAAATAGCAAAGAAATCAAGCTAAGTCAGTACGCAGATGATACAACGCTTATACTAGATGGAACACAGGAATCTCTAATAGCTTCCTTAAAAACACTCGATGATTTCTATGAAATTTCTGGCTTAAAACTTAACGACAAGAAAACAGAAGCCTTTTGGATTGGAGCAAGTTGTGGTAACGCTGAAGTATCTATACCTGGTAAAAACTTTAAATGGCCCAAAGATAAAGTTAAAGCTTTAGGAGTTTGGTTTTCAATTGACCCAGAAGTAACAGCATCTCTAAACTATAGCGAAAAACTAGATAAGGTTCGAAATGTTTTAAGTTGCTGGAAATATCGCAGACTTACCTTAATTGGGAAAATAACAGTTCTAAAGAATTTAGTTGCTTCACAACTCGTCTATGTACTCTCTCCTTTACATTCAAATGCAAAAGTTATCAAGGAAGTAAACAAATTATTTTATGAATTTCTCTGGAATGGAAAAGGAGATAAAATCAAACGCCATATAATTGTTAATGATTATTCCAATGGGGGACTTAAAATGATAGATATACAATCCTTTAACAAATCTCTAAAAGCTACATGGATCAAAAAATACCTGGACAAAGAAAACCAGGGAAAATGGAAATATTTCTTTGATCTTGAGCTTGAAAGACACGGAGGAACCATAGTTTTTGAAGGCAACTTAAACAGGAATGACACTGTCGAGAATCTCAAGCTAAAGAGTCCTTTCATAAACGAGATACTGTCAATCTGGTCGGAAGTTAATTTCGAGGAACATATAACGTCCGAGAAACAATTTCTTGAACAATCTCTATGGTACAACTCACTTGTAAGAATTGGCAGCCGTCCTATCTTCTATCGAGAATGGTTTGAAAGTGGTATTACGAAAGTGAAACATTTGAAAGACGGCTCCAATAACTTTTTATCATTAGCTCAATTACAGTACAAATACAACCTTAACGTCTGCCCATTGAAATACAACGGACTTTTGTCAGCTCTGAAATCCCTTTGGAACACGGGTAAAAACAACTGTGTTAATATAGACAATAGTAACTATGAAAACTTCGCGGCAAAATTAGCTAAATGCCATCGTGCAAGTAAACTCGTTTATACTAAGCTACTCTCCACAAAGATTATGTCTCCAATCCGTAACCATGAGAAATGGCTCGGGGATTGCAACTTGAATTCTATGGACTTAATTAACTGGCCAGAAGCTTACCAACTTGCCGCTAAATACACTAAAAGTGCCAGAATCCTTGAATTTCAATACAAACTGTTACATAGACGAATAGCAACCAATGACTTTCTTGCAAAAATTGGAATTGAAGAAAACCCAAATTGCTCTTTTTGTACTGAGGAGCCTGAGAAATTACTTCATCTCTTTTGGTCTTGTCCCAATGTGGCCTCCGTCTGGCATAATTTAACTGCAATTCTGACTTTACATAATATTACTCCAGAACATCATACAATAGATATGCTTGTCGCGCTTGGTTTAAAGCCAGACTCGTCCAAAAATCATACACAGATCAATTTTTGCTGCCTTTTAGCAAGAAATTATATATGGATTAGTAAAAGAAAAAGAATTGTGCCTAATGTAAAAGGTTTTCAGCATTATCTTAAATCGATTTATGACATTGAGATTAACTCAGGAAGCACGTGCGCTCTACCATCAAAGTGGAAATTTTTGAGTACAGTATTAAAGTAAATTATTCTCTTCTACTATATACATGTTTATACCTCAATTCTCTGTACATATCCCCCTGCCTGACCGATGTACAACTGCTCCACATTTTTATTGTAAGTAAGTAATGTAGATGTATTGTAAGTAAGTTATATAGATGTATTATAAGTACGTAACGTACATGTATCGTAAGTTTAGCACTTGATGTAGATGTATTGTAAGAAAAAAAAAAATTAAATTCCTGATGATCCCTACTGCATACAAAAAAAAAAAAAAAAAAAAAAAAAAAGTATTGACTCATAGAG
The DNA here is from genome assembly GCA_024195265.1 of Dendrophyllia cribrosa. Classification (NCBI taxonomy): domain Eukaryota; kingdom Metazoa; phylum Cnidaria; class Anthozoa; order Scleractinia; family Dendrophylliidae; genus Dendrophyllia; species Dendrophyllia cribrosa. The sequence goes on along the minus strand of JAJLRJ010000011.1, from coordinate 5,740,694 downwards.
TTTCAGCAAAAAAAATTTCAAGCCACTAATGCTGTTTTCTGACCACCGTGGAGGCAAATTGTCCAAAACGTTGTTTGCAACATGAAAACTTTACTTACTTTCCTTTTTAGGGCATGTATATTGGTTTTTGGTTTCAGACATGTGCACAAAGCAAAAGTTAAACTTGACTTTTCATTTTCTTCTTTTTTTCTTCCTGTTCTTTTTTGGTTCATTTTTTCTGTTTTTCTTTCCCTCGTTGTTGATCTTTCCCGAGACTTTATTTATGTAGCAAAATAGCATATTCACAGGTTAAAAATGGCGTAAAAAACTGATCATTCCTTTGATTGTCAATGAAGTGGATTATTTCATTAAATACAGTGTTGTTTTGTCTGCCCAAATTTAAAAAAAAAAAAAAAAAAAAAAAAAGAATATTAAGGCTATGACAATGAAACCTAGGGGGTACATAGTACTTCCAAAACGGTCTCCTTTGCGGTCGCTCAATGGAATGATGACGTCATATGACGTAGTTTTTAGGTAATTAGTTTATACGGCCGCCAGCTTGGATCCGCCATCTTGAATTTCTGAAATTTTTCAAAACCTCTTAAAAACCGTTCAAATTGACTCAAAATTAATCAAAACCAATAAATAAACGCTAAATGACGTAAAAATGTAAACGTTATACCAATAAACATTGTCTTTCTTCATTCAAAGGTAAAAATATGCAAATTACATATTTGTTGTATGCGGAAACATCAAGTCACGTGATCAACAAAACGTCATATCAAATTGTTGCCAGATAAATTTTAGGAAAAGTCACAAAGTTTGATGGCGTTTGAATACATATTGATGAAGTTATGAATGTTGAAAGTTAGCGCGGGCACTTTGTGCCCCACCCCCCCCCCCCCCCCCCCGGCAAAATAGGGTTAACTTCTAGTATATATGCAATATAAGGCAATTTCAGACCCGTACGAAATGATTCCAGAGATTTTTGTAGAAAAGCAAAATTCCCAGGAATTCTTATAAATTCCCAAAAAATCTTGGGAAAGTTTACGTCCTTCTTGGTGCGACCGAAAATTCCCGGAAATTTTTGGGAATTTTCGGAATCACCTCTAACGTAAGATAATGCAATTTTGGTCAGCTCAGTGTTCTTCTGTAACTTCACATAAGGTTCTTGTAATGAAAAAAGCTTCGCGAACAGAACACACACTGACTTGCACCACCAATATAAAAATGTAATAAACCTGAAACCTCACACGATGACAAGTTGCCAGACTAAAAGGTTTGAACACAAGTCTATCAGTGGTTTGTCATATGCGATCGTTCGTATGTCGGTCTCTCTTAAAAATATTTCCTGGTGGCTGACGTTTCGACAAATGCGGAGTCCCCTTCAGAATGATGTGAGAGACATAAATCACCAGTTGATGATGTTGTCTCTTCGTTTTTAGATTTTTAGACAGAAGCGGTCATAATCTATATACCTTGAACGAAGAAGCCGAGATATGTGTTGTTTGTGCGTATTTTATAATTCATAAATGTTTAAACAGCTCTTTATTTTCCTTTTTTGCAGACGGTTGTTCTCCATTATGTCTTTTTTCTTTTTCTTCTACAACGTTCTTCTTGGAGTGTTCTCCTGCGCCCTGCGCATTGTCTTTGGAATGGTCTTGGGAGTTTTGTTTTTATCTCGTATTGACCGGTCTTCCTTGATGCAGGGATTTCAGCAGTGGGATAAAGGCATGTAAAAACTTGTAAAACCAGAACACGTTGCCGTGCAGTTTACACCTAATTCTCACGCTTTTCTGTCTCTCTCAGGATTTGTTGCATACCTTGGTTTTATCAACGTACTTGTCGCCCACAGCCATCCCGTGATGCTCATGTTCTGTCAACTGCTGATAAACGGAAACCAAGATCGTGGGATCGAAGAATCAGCACCAAATGCCCAGCATTCAATGCAGCCCCAGTCTTCAAAGGTGACCGGAAATGTTACTGGTATGTACGAAATGACCAAACCTCCAGGGACGGGTTGTTCAAAGCGCGATTAAGCTAACCTAGGATTAGCGTCAATTTTGAATCCAGTTAATAACTAATCAATGAAATTTTTTCTACTAGCTTTATGGCCTTGAGTTTCGACTTTGACTTATCTTCACCTCTAGCTTAAAATTAGCTTTTGAAAACATTTTTAAGCAAGGGAAATCAAATCCTCGGTTAACTTTTAATCCTGTATTAGCGCTAATCGGCTTTCGAACGACTGGGCCCAGGTCTGCTTGGCCTTTCTTCATAATTGCTTTCGAAAATCAATCAATTTAAGAAACTTCCACGTGGTGTCATAGTCTTTGAATTCGCTCTTAGTTTACAGAATTTACTTAGAGTCAGCTCTTCGACCTCGAAAAAAAATTGGATCCTTGCAAATAAGAAACCTGTCAAATCTATTGGTGGTAGGCGGTATCAACCAAGTATCAACCACCCTTCAGAATCGTCTGCGCGTGGATCGTTGTAGCGCCTTTTATTTTTTTTTTACAAAAACCTCTATAACCTAACCTATAACCTCTATAACCCATACATTTTTTGAAAGCTTAATACATGTAGTACTAGATATTAATCACCCTTCTTGAATTTCCCCTTTTTCGATTGATTGTTTTACAAGATAAAGAGAAAGGGGATCTCTCATATGTAATGACTACATTCAAATCAGACGACTGCGTGCCGTATAAATCTCCTTTTTTTACTTTCATCTCCTAGTTTATCCTCGTGAGGTCCGTCTGCCACGCCTGTCTCAGAAGGCAGTCAACCGCTGGCAGGTTGCTGTAACACTGATCCGTAATCCGTCTTTGATCAAACACCGTAAGCAGGGTGGTATTACACGTGCAATTTCTGTTAGCCTGAGAAGTATCCACGCTGATATAAGCGAACTTGTTTAAAGGGCTACTTGAGACCACCCCCCCTACCTCCCGGGGGTGGGGGTGGGGGGGGGGGGGGGGGCTCCCATATATAAATTACGGGGGTGTTCGTCAGAATTTAAAAAAAAAACTTAAAAGGAACCAGAATCTCGTTTGATGGTCGTAGCTCAAACGAATTTTTATCCCTTAAGGTTACCAATTCTAAAACAACACAATAAAACCGATTTGACTAACAAATACAAGTAACTACTGTCATATTTTTTCGACTCAATACCCTAAAAGGTACCGCGATAATTTTAGCGGTTGTCATTATAGATTTTAGCACACTAAGCGGTGCCAACCTACAAATTTTGACCCCTAAAGGGTACCACGACTCCACGAGCACCATATTTCTATAAGGGAGTCCCAGTCCCCCCGGTACTTGAGAATGAAGACGATTATGATATTCTTTACCAACGCCCATAGTCAAACGTTTAGTATTAAGTAGCAGAATGTAGTTTTAACTTTGGAATTGTCGTCTTTGTTTGAAAGTTATTCATATACGTAACATATAAACAGGAATTTATGAATTTAATTTAAGTTAAACAATTTTCTGTGTAGCAAGATGAGCATTTTAAAAATGAGGCAATTGAGTGCTTTGGTCTCTATACTAACAATCACAGATTTATTTATGTTTTTTTTAATTAAGTGAGCGTGAATTTTAGATTTCATTGCGTTTGGCATTTTACAAGATACGCTTGCCGCCCCTAAGCTAAGGTACATTTTTTTGTTTCAAAAAGGGTTTAAAGCTGATTGCTGAATAATAAAATGTTCGTTCGTTTTTGTGGAATGGAGATGTTTTCAATTGAGTATCGAAAGTTGCTACGCTTTGTGATTGGCTAAAAAATCTCGCGCCACTTTCTAAACCAATCAGAAGTAAAACCAAAACCAATCGTGACTTGCTTGCACGCGTTTTCCCGCGCTTTGACCCGGCTTCGTGTATTTCCTTCGAGTTCTGATTGGTTCATTGGATTGTCTGCTCTGTTGTGATTGGCCAGAATGATTACTTTGGTTTTAGTTTTACTATATTCATTTGAACACCGCTCTTACAGGTATGTAAAGAATTATGCAGCCGAGAGCGCGCAGGTTTAAATAAGTTATGTTTCAATCGCTCAACACTTTTAAAGGCCCACCTTCACCCAAAAGACGTTGCGGTCGTTTGTTTTTGTTCTGAAATGCTCCATTGTTCATACGCGTTATCTGATTGGTTCAATCAATCAATCAATCAAGATCTTTATTTATACACGGTTAAAAATATCAGTGTTTACAATATAAAAAAGCAATTCACTGTTTTACGTATTTGCCGTGTGAGAGTCCGATAAGGAAAACCATTCACTGATGCCTTTTTTAAAAAGGCTCAATGATTGAGTTTTTCTTAGTTCCTCTGGAGGTTATTCCACAGGAAAGCTCCACTATAGCTAAAGCTTCGCTTTAGGTAGTCAGTTCTCGGCTTAGGTAATGCCAGTCTTTGTTTAGCGTCACGAAAATCATAAGACGTAACTCTTGGTGTAAACATATCACATTGAGTTAGCGTCACGAAAATCATAAGACGTAACTCTTGGTGTAAACATATCACAGAGATAAACTGGGGCAAGCTTATTAACACTTTTGTACATTATATTTGCTTTTTGCTTGGCCCTTCTAACACACAAGTTATCCCACCCAAGTGAGTTAAGAAGAAACCTCAAGTTCGTATCATAGCTTGATTTAGTAATAACTCTTGTAGCCCGGTTTTGTAATTTTTGAAGTTTCTCACTCAGCTGTTGTGACAAGTCATCCTAAACGACACTGCAGTAATTAAAGTGTGGTTGGATCAGGCCTTTTTAAATTTTGATTGCAGTGTGCGTGGATATAAATGGTCTGACTCGCTTAAGTGCACCAATACTAGAAGCAACTTTTTTTGAAAAGCGTGAATTTCGTGTTACACGAAATTCAGCACAGAAAGTGATCACGACGCGCACAGCATTTTGGGTGAAGGTGGGCCTTTAAATATAGCTTTTGGTTTCAGTGTCTCTATATTGCATATAGAAACCGTAAGAAAGAGACTGGTTTGCAGTCATAGCTCAGTTTTTTTAAATACACTGGTATTTTGCAGAAACCAGGTTTTTTAAGCTGTCAAGAAATGTGTTTCAAGTTTACTGCTTTTTATTAGGTGTTTGTTTTGCGTCATTGAGTAAACTGTAGTTTTCAGTTTCCCACCGATTACATATATTCTGATTATACGTTTAGCTGCTTAGAAAACCTTTGGTGCGGTGCAAGAGAAACTAATAGACCATTTTCTCTTGTAAATGTATTCGGAATTAAAAAAGTCAGAATTTGCAACCTTTTTTGTGGTAACTGCGCACGCGCGTCAATTCTGATAGCTTTAAGAGACTAGGTACGAGCAGACAGCGGTCAAACGTGCAATTCGTGCCTGCGGCTCCTGTGAATATTGTATGAGCCCGTGGTGTGCAGCAGGCATGCTTCTAAAACCACAGAAGGAACTATTTCAAGTTTTCGTTAAGCCTTTAGTTTATTGAAACATGCTTTAAGCTTGGATTCCCTATATTGCAATAAATATATATTTTGTTTTTAATTGTGCCACAGAAGTTGAAGACGAAGTTGCAAATGAAGAATAAAAGTTGCATTAAAACCAATGTTTATCCATTACACATTTGTCTTAAATTTGTAAACCATTTCTGTCATCTCGATGAATAAATACGTAAATTCTAGTAACAGGTTAGCCTACGTGGCAGGAGTAAACAGGGAAGGGAAAGGGACGCGAAAAAGGAGATGAAGGGAAGGGAAGGAACGCCTGCTATAAGAACCGGGCTATTCGTATTACGCACACCGACTTCCTGGTAATCGAATTATGTCAAATGTAAATACATACACCAATCAGAAACTGGCGCGCTTTTACGCATAGCTGACTACACGCGGGAATGTTTACCACCCAACGCTAATTAGCTAATCGGAATTTTGCACCCGCTCGCGTCCACAGAAATGAACAAAAAGAGATCTTTACTGCATGCGTCCTTTCCCTCTCTTCCCAGTTCCCCTCTTCCGTACGCGTGCTAGTAACAGGTATACTAAAGCCTCCTTCTCTACAAACATTATTCTACTTATTAAATATTCCAGGAATGCTCACCCATCCTTATATATACTTTTTCTCGCATAATGCTGACAACCAGAAATCGGCCCAGATGGTAGATGATCAGTGCCTAATGCAAACCATGCAACTCTAGATACATCTACACTGGTAAAATGTAACAAACGAAGTTGGCCTTTTAGTTTGGTCTGTCTGTTCCTTGCTGAGTTCAACGGGGAATGTGAAGGCGAAAATAAAGCGGACTCACGGGATTGTCCGAAGGTGTATAGTAACCAGTATACCAAGTGCACGCCATCCCTATTGGTGTAAGACAGGTGTCCATTACATATCGCGGGCTCAAAATTAACCGATCGAGCGATCGAGTGAAATTTTGCCCCATTGTTGAAACTCGTTCAGCGATTCGTGAATTCACGAGTTAAAAACAAATTAAGACAGATTACAACAACGAACTCATTATATTGCTCAGTTTATTGATTTCTCGAAGGATTCATACAGCTGTTCCGGCCCAAGCTATAACATGTTTATAACTATAAACTCTACATTTCAGTGCATTTTAGTCAGTGGGCTCGCTAAGACAATCATTTAGAAGTGTAATAGCAATAATGAATTTTGATAAAACTATTACCCACTCCTGTGTCTGGTATGGAACCTGAAGACCTGTCTCTGTTCTTATAATCAGACGTGTCCCACTGAAAGAACTCGTCTCTCACAAGCATGCCATGGACATACTGGCAGTGACCGCCAGTCCTTAGCAGGACGAAATAAGTCTTGCGCGCAGATAAGGACTTGGTGGGAAGATAGATGGGATTGGTTGAGAATCCGTCAGTGCGGCAGCAAAAATAGATTTTAGTGTCCTTTCCATATATGCCATCTGGAAGTACCCCACTACGTCTGTTTCTGTGGTTAGTATCTTCCTCATCCCAGTAAATCCATCCTTCGTTCAGTCCTGTGCAACAAAAAGAAATGAAATAAATAAAGATGATCCATACGAAACGTTGGCAAGCTTCTGTTTTTCTTAAGTTTATTTTTCGTATGTACAATGCCATTTGGCACGCGCTTGTTCAAAAACTAGCATTTGCTTTTAGACATGGAAACTTGTCAAGAAAAACTTGTTGTAACATGCTTAAGGCGGGACTCAACCTGAATGCCATTTTTCCGCCACTTAACATGGCTTTAATGGAAATATCTCATTCACGTTTCAGGCAATCTAAAAACTCTGTGCTCATCTCACGAATCCATGTTATGGGGGAGGGTTTGTAAATTTTTGGGTGATTTTAGAGTATGTTTGGGAGGAAATATTTTTTCTCAAAGGATTGGTAACATTTATTGAAAATAATAAATATTGAAGATTTAATGAACTTTTAAAATTAAAATTTGTAGATAATAATTAATAGATGGACACCAAAGTAGTCCACTAGCAACCTGGGGTGCTCTTGCGTGGGTATCGACTGTCTGTTGGTGTTCCACAAATCATTTTCTTTCTGCTAGCCCTTCTTTACACCTCTCAAAATTTCATTAAAACTTTGGTAAGTCTTGTCTTAAAGGAGTTATGTCGTGGTGAGTTTGACGCTTTTAGATCATAACTACGCAAAATGCTTACAGAAGGAATTTAGTTATCAGGGGAATTTTCGAAGAGATAATAAACCATAATATCATAGTTTTGTCGAGTTTTCTAAGACAAAAGGCGATAAATTGAAACCCATTTCCATGCTGGCCATCTGCCAGATCTGCAGCCCAAGACAATTATATCAACTAGCAGAGTAATTTTCAACAAAACTGGACCACTATTTTCGGGCTTCCACTGCTATAAAAACGCCATATGGTGGTTAAGGTCCTTTTTAGAGTGTACAAGTAATAAGGTTTCCTTGATACGTTTTATTGGCATGTGCATCTGTTGTAGTTTAAATGTTGTTTTGGTTTGGACATTCAAACCAGTTTGATTTTGCAGTCTTCCTTTGTTTTAGATTGTGGTAATGAACCTGAAACAGAGGGAAAACAGTTTAACTGGTTTAAAACTACCCAAACCCAAAAAAACTAAACCACAACACACGTATTAAATCCCGGTCATCTCGAATAGAAGTTACAATAGACCATTTTACAGCTTGTGTGCTTAGCACCCTGGCCTTTGAGTGAAAGTGAGGCTGGCGTCATCTTTGTTTTACTACAAAGCTTCCTGCTTTTCATATATAAAATCATACTGAACAAAAACTAGGGTCAATTTAATAAAACGTTTGCACTTGTAATCTACAAGTGCAGCTGTTGTTTTCAACCTCTGAAACAATGGCTACGCTTGTAAATTGCACTTGTAAAAGTTTTATTAAATTGACTCCTGGTTTGCATACGACAACAGGAAATAATATTAGAGAATTAACAGATCTCCCATACATGAACCTCTTCCAATGAATTAAAGTTATTTTTAATATATTATTAGATCGGTGTTTTACTGCGTGGGTAAGCGTTGTAACTGTTTTGACCCATGGACTCTACGAAGGGGGGTTGTGGATGCCAACCCCCTTAAATTTTTTCTTCAATTTTTTTCAAGAGCATTTACTGTTAGCACATGCCCTCTTCCGTAGCTGTTCATTTATCCTTGAGACACATTTGGTAAAGTTTTGCGAAATAAATTGCTATGTTAATGAGATGACGTCATAGGTAGTATAAGGTAAAGTCATTTTTGAATAGAAATGCGTGTTTTTCACCTTTTTTGGTGGAACAACATATAAAATGCTACTGAAAGCAGCAAAATGTTTAATTACATTTTATTTATCTAGCAAAAAAATACAGTTACATAATAGTTACAGTATCTTGTAGAGAATAAATTATATCAGGCTGCCTATTAAATGTAAAATATTTTTGTAATATTGTTGCATTGCAAAAAACCTAGGCAGGGGTTGCCACCACCCCCACCCTCCCTTGTACCACGGTGGGGTTAAAAGTTTGCTTGTACGTCCAAGGATTAAAGCCGACACAGATTGGTCAGTTTGAATGATGTCATGTTGTTTTAGCGTTGGCGGGTTCCCTTTGCTGTACAAGCGAAATACCTGAATCAATGATTAGAGCTATTTGAATATGATATCTGATCTGTGTGGAATGGAGACTGTGCGTGTGTGGACATGGGAGCGAGAATGCAAATAACCTCAACAGCATGTGCGCAAGCATATTTATCATGGGGCACGGGGCTCTGTTTCTTTTTTATATAATTTTGTCTTGCATAATAGCAACATGATTTACACGATGAAAAGCAGAAAGGTTTGTATCAATAACAAGGTCAACTACAGCTTCACGTCCACTCAAAGACCAGGTCGCTAAGCAGACAACTGTAAATTGGGTTATTCACCAACCTGAAGGGCACTTCCCTTTCTTAAAAATACAGTACCGTCCTTTTGGCCAACGGAGACTGAATTCGGACGATCCTTCCTGAGTTTTTATGCAAAACTTTTGTTCCATATCATTTTTTGCAGCTCGGCCAGCTAAATCATAGGGTCTCGACCAACTATTCCTCGCATATGAATCCTCGGTGTCTTGGTAACGAGTTCCCTGGTGCCATGGAAACCCAGAATCCTTATTATTGGGACATCCAGATTTTGGCATGGGAAGACCATAGGTTCCTTCGGGCCAAAGGAGTGGAATTCGTACATTGGGATCTAAATTGCAATGGGAGAAGATGAAATTGTAGGAAGATTTTTTTTTATTACACAACCCGTTGGGCAGTACGACCATGAAAAAGGTACGTTTTGGTTATTTTATGACTTTCTCAAAACATTATCTTTTAAAGATAATCTATCCTATCCTCGACACGAGAATTTCTTTGGTTTGAGACCATAGATAGCTATCTGAAATGAAACCTGTAGTTCCTAATGGTTCCCTGTAATATGTTATCAACAACCTTTTTTTAGCTCCATAGCTTCTAACCAAAAGTTAAAAGTTTTTGTCGGGGAAATAAAAACAATCAGTTATTCAGTCAAGATTAGCTCTTTAGCTCTTTACTGCGCCTTTCAATAACATGCGGAATTTGAAATTCAAATCTCCACCAACGGTTGCGTTATTCCCTGCCGTCAATCATAATTAATACGAAAGCCAACGGACCATGTAAAAAGGAAACAAACAAAATGGATCGAAATCTGACCAATCATAATGCACGGACGTGACCTTTTGAACTCGTTAAAGTGAAGATCTGTTTCCTGAGAGGTAAGCTAAGATGATTGACGGCAGTGTAAAACGCAACCGTTGGTGGAAATTTGAATTTCAAATTCCACATGTTATTGAAAGGCGCAGTAAAACGGAGCCCGGTCTTTTATCAATGTTACGATAATATTCATCATCCTCTTGAATACTTGTCTACTACTTTATTTTTTGCCAAATAACCTACCTTTGCCCGATTTACCACTTTTTATTTTGGGGTATCTCCTTAACAGCTTCTTGGTGTTTTTCTCCAATTTTTTCAAGTAAGGAGAAGAGAAATCACATCGGCGGAACCGCTTTCCTTTGGCTTTGAGCTTTTTGAAGAAACGAACTCTAAATACGTCGTGAATCAGCTCCAGCTTCACTTTAATGGGCTCTGGCAAGTCGGGGCCTCCGCTTTTGAACACCTTCTTATCAGAACCAAATTTCGTATTTTCGTTCATAGATTCTTGGAATGTCTCCACGTTGACAGACAAAGAGCCACTGAACCCTTTGTAACTTCCACCGACGGATACCGAGTTTCCAATCTGTAAAAAAAGGAAAACATATATAATTGACCCTATTTACCTGGGCCAATTAGAATGATCCAGCCTTGTCTTTCTGCAAGCACTCTTCTCTTTTCAGTGGAAAAGAGTTGCGTGGCGACACGCCCGGAATCTGATGTTGTGTTCACATTAGGGCGAAATATGTTTAGTCTGATCATAAATGAAACATGTTTCACTATGAAAAATGTCCACATCAGGCGAATTATGATCGAAACATGTTTATTCTGAGCATGATTGAAACAACCTCGCCAGTCGAAACACGCTCAGCTCGTGCAAATGTCGTCTTCTTTTTAAACACTGCATTGCCCTTCGTTTTCGAAGGGATTGACAAGTGACATTTAAACCACAAAATAACGCAACAGAAAGTTTGAACTTTAATTTTTTTTTTTTCATGTGTTATTAAAAATATTTTATGGGAGCTTATGCCTGATTCGTGAAACATGTAAATTATAAAACCAGGCATGAAACGTGTTTTGAAATAAACAACTCATGTGAACAATAAAATTGCAAACATGTTTACGGGAAAACGTGTTTCGTTGAAACATGTTTACTCTAAAACATGTTTCGCTCCGGATGTGAATGGAGCATAAGTCGGTGCCGTCACCACTGAAAATAGAGTCCAGGGCCGGGTTGTTCAAAGCACGATTAAGTTAACCCAGGATTAACGTCAATTTTGAATCCAGTTAAATAACTCAACAACTGAAAATTTTCCAAATTTTTCTGCACTTCAGTTTCGACTTTAACGTGTCTTCACTACTAGCTTGTCTAGCTACAAATGACCTTTTGAAAACATTTTTAAACAGAGAAATGAAATCCTCGGTTAACTTTGAATCCGGGATTAGCGTTAATCGGCTTTTGAACAACCGGGTCCAGACCTATAACTGACGAGCCGGGAACCGGGAGAAAGCCATAAGATAAATAAAATTCTTACGTTTTCCATGGCATAGTTGGTGACCTCATTCCAGGAACTTTTGTAGCGTGTTGTTGTCTTTTCTCCAAGTTCCGCCTCCACAACAACGTGCTACAAATAAAATAAAAACACAACAAACAGCCGACTTACCGAAAATAAAGTCTTTGTATAATAAGTAATTTATGCATCTAGTGTGTCAAAAATATATCATAAAAAGAGGGGGTCACCTATCTCGTTCCCAGGGGCTTCTTGGATGGAGGTTTGGAAACCGAGAAGACCCTGGGAGCGAGGCTTGGTATCACCATGCCCGTTTTCATGTCATAAGGCTGTGGTATATAACATATTTGCTAGCTTGCAACGACAATATTGAAAATCATAGCCTTGAGCGACAGGCAACCACTTTATTTCCAGAAAGTCATTACTAGCAATGAAATTTTATTATCATTCTTATGATGGCCGAACGACCTAAAACTAGATAGCAATAGTGATTCCATGAGAATATTTCAATATTAATTCTTTATTGCTTTTGGTAACGTTTGAGTCAATTTAGATGGTTTTATGAGATTTTGGAGAAATCCAAGATGGCAGATCCAAGATGGCGGATCCAAGATGGCGGCTGTGTAGAACTAATTTCGTAATTGCCATGTCATATGGCGTCATCGTCCCATTTGGGGGACCGCAATCATTGGGCAAACATTGGGCATACCATGTACCCTTTGGGTTTCATTGTCATAGCTTTAATTCTCTTGAAGTTACGAGGCTCAGGAACTCAAAAACGGCCAGGCTAAATTAGTGAAATTGGACTGAGGGGCATTATCCACACGAATAATTGGTAATTGTTGCAAAATATCAGGGAACGTCGAGGAAAGCTACGGTAGTTTAACAGATACCACATTGGATAGTGATGCAGCTTTTTGCAAGTTATAATTTAAGACAGTCATCTACAAGCGAGACAGAAAGTCAACGAGATTCAGTACACTTACTGTTCCCCAGTCCTCAATGAATTTGAGGTATTTTCTTTGGTTGTAGCTCTCCGGTAAACTACACACTGCTGCTGCAAATTCTTCAGACACTGTATACTTCTTCTGTAGAGCCAAATCCCACTGGAACCGGACTCTACCTCGATTGCACACCTTTTTCTCTTCGTAAAACACGTTGTGATATTTTGATGTCTCTTTCTCAATTTGTTGATATCCTACCGTTTTTACCAAGAAATAAAAATAAAACATAAAACAAAAACATAAGGAAAAAAAGTTAATGAAACGCATCGTACCGTTATCAAGGTGGTATACAACGACAAGGAGGGGGGAAATGAAACAGGGTGACTTACATCACCTGCCTTCTCGTATATAGTACGTCCATGGAGAGGACCGCTCGTTTCTTCACCTTTTCGTTGTTAGACCAGGTTAAGTTATGCACTCTAACAAAAATGTGTACTTTTCTTTTGTTATTTGTTTGTGTACATCTTTCTGAACCCTAATTTAAAATCAAGCAGTTAAAACTGCTCCGAAACAAATCAGTTGAATGGTAATTAGGGAGCTTAAGCAACCACGACGGCGACGGCAGCGAGAACGGCACAAAACAATAGGTTTAATGAGCGAAAACAATGCCTCTGCACGTGCGTACATTTCGGTACATTTCTTAAGCCTGGTTTCCAGATAATCGCAACGATCGCAGCTATCGTTACGATCGACGATCGCTGCGAAGTTCTTGGGACCCTTGCGATCATATGGAAACCAAAACGTTGCGATCCGTTGTGATTGCAATCGCAGAGATAGAAAAATTTCTATCTCTCTGCGATCGCAATCGCAAGGATCGCAACGATCGCAAGGATCGCAACGTTTTGGTTTCCATATGATCGCAAGAGTCGCAAGAATCGCAGCGATCGTCGATCGTAACGATCGCTGCGATCGTTGCGATTGTTGCGATTATATGGAAATTATTACCAGGCTTTAGCAGTTCTCTGCAAAACAATAACGTCAAATCATAAAATTATAGGTTTTGCGGAAAACGGTCAATTTTCCTTTTTCTATTTGAAATTAAAAGCCGTCCTTACGAATTCAGCTCCTGAATTAATAATTCAGTCACATCAGACAAATTTAAGAAATTAATGGAACAATAGTAAAGTAGTTTCGAAGGGCAGAAATTCTATTTTCAATGACGTTTTCCTTACCATCGCGGTTGCTAAAGCTCCCTATTAACTTCAAGTGAACTATCTGCATGGCACAAACTGTAGATTTCCAATGCCTTACCGATGTCTTACACAGATTATAGATGCCTTGATTTTCTCCAACGACTTCCCGAACCGAAGATTGCATTGCCGAGTACAGATCTGCCTTCTGCCTGTGCACGCTATTCATGTCGCAATGCCATGCTACGTCAAGCACGAGAGCGCGCGCTCTAAAGCCTGGTTTCCATATAATCGCAACGATCGCAGCGATCGTTACGATCGACGATCGCTGCGATTCTTGCGACCCTTGAATCATATGGAAACCAAGACGTTGCGATCGTTGCGATCATTGCGATTGCGATCGCAGAGATAGAAAAATTTCTATCTCTGCGATCGCAATCGCGACGATCGCAAGGATCGCAACGTTTTGGTTATCCATATGATCGCAAGGATCGCACAACACTTTTTTCTGCGATCGCTGCGATCATTGCGATCGTTGCGATTACATGGAAACCAGGCTTAAGGAAAAAATCTAAATACATAAAGGGCCAGTAGCCGTTGCGTTAACGTTGCTTAGATTTAACTCGCTTGGATGGTCGGTGACCCCTACTTTTTTAGCCTAGATAATTACATATCTGACACGAGTAACTCGTTACCTAGCTGTACCAAAAGCTTTATGAAACATATACGTTGAAAAATGTTTCGCGTAAACGTCCTTAAACTCTAAACAACACTTCTAAACCAAGAATATTACTAAAATAGTAGCATTTATAAACGGCATTTTCATACTTGAACTTAGAGAGAAGGAGACAGACCACAGTCCTGCATCGTAGCCAGCTGTAGAAAGACATAAAATTATGTATTAGAATGTGCATGGTGCAACGTTACATGGGTTTCAAAGATACAGTCGAACCTCCTATAAACGGACAACATCGGCACCAGAAAAAGTGTCCGCTTAAGAGAGGTGTCCCTTTATGGGAGGTTAAAAATGTATTGTTTGTATGTGGCTGGGAACACGAATATCTGTTCGCTAATGGGAGGTGTCCGTTAACGGATGTTCGACTTTAATCCTTTTTCGCCTGGGATTTTTTTAGAGGGTAAACATATATGTTGTAGTTCAATTTTGACCTTGATTCAATTTTCATCTTCCATTGTTTTATATTTATTATAATATATTAGAATGGAAATGAAAAATGGAAAATGAAAATGAAACCAAGGACAAAAATGAACTACAGCATTTATAGTTACATTAAAAGGTTTACCAGGGAGGTCCGCAAAACGGCACAAGGATATCATATGACGTATGAACTACGTCATTATTTCGCTAAAATGATACTTTGTGCCCCTTTCCCCCTAAGTTACTTCAAGAGCATTTAAAAAGCTGCGACAATAAAACTTGGAGATTACATATTACGCCCGAAAACGTTTTTCACAGAGGTCCGCAAAATGAAACAACTCTTATGACGTGGGAATTATGAGGGTTGTCCAACACTCTGACAAATTTATGCATAGCATTGTATTGTATCATATGACCATGACAATAGTTTAACAGTACATTCAAGAACGGCACAATACAGCACATTGTACTACAGTACAATGATATGCATAAATTTGTCAGAGTATTGGACAAGTATGAATTGAGTGACAAAAACTCTACAAGAACTCCGGGACTAAGGAAACTACTTTTTTCTTACCTTCGGCACCCACTTCAACCTTCAGTTCCTCTTGATAGCTTTCGCTACCAAACACAGCGGCTGTCTTGTTTTCTGACACGCAAGAATCACGAGGAGCAAAACTGACCTGATCTGGAACGTTGTATTTCTTGTCTGTGGACAACTTGTTTGTGTCCCAAGTCAGTTGGAAGATCTTTCTGGAAAGAAGCAGCCCAGGGTCGACACCACCTAGGATCAAGTCACCGCCTTCAGGGTTCCCCTTCAGGAGATTATAGCCGACGCCCACAAAGTAAAGTCCTTTGGGTGGATTGTGAGCGGCATAAGTAACCACAGCAACACCAAGAATAAGGATGAATACAAAGAGATGCATGGTGAAAGTTTCCCCAACGCCTGTAAATGCAAAAATGTCACAGTTTATGTTTGAACACTTTCTGTAGACTCTAAAGTAATTTCCATAATATTTTCCAGCGACCTATTTACAATCTTTAGGTAAACTTAGATTATGTGTATGTAGACGTGTGTGTATGTGCGTGTGCGTGTATGTGTGATGTATGTGTGATGCGTGTATGTGTGATTTACATTTAGTTCCTGACTAATAATAAATTATTTTCTTCTAAGGATGGCTGCCCTAGTTTTCTAGCCCATTATGGTTATTTGAGGCAGCCAGTTCTCTCCCTTAAATTTATTGTAAATTTATGAAAATGAATATGGAGTACAAATAAAGTTGTTGTTTTTGTTGTTGTTGTTGAGTTCTGAAGGAAATTGGCTTTCACCTCCGCTTTTTCCGGTTTAAGGGACACTGTCCCACCGAAATGACAACATTTCGCTGACCATATTTTCATGTTATAAATAAAGTTGTTGTTGTTGTTGTTGTTGTTGAATTATGTTATATCACCAAATACCACCAAATATACACCTTTTTTGATAAAAAAGATTCTACAGAGCAAAACAGAAGCCGCAGTTGCGAGAAAAAGTGCTGGACTGCAAGGATGGAAGTGGGTTACATTTCATCAAATTTGATTTCATGACAGGCGATCAAAAAATAAAAATTGCTATTCGACGTTTTTCGAAGTTTCAGTTAAATGTTCACCGGCGAAGCCAAGATAGTGCTCTACTTGCGGTGAAGGAGCGGGTTATACTAGTAGGTGAACTACTCAGATCTTGAGTGGATGGACGTTTAATACAGAACTGTTTCGTAGGCCACCGAAGAGGTGACCCACTCCTCAGTGTAAAATGGAGTTTAAAATGGAGTTTAACTGAGGAGTGGGTCACCTCTTTGGTGGCCTACGAAACAGTTCTGTATTAAACGTCCATCCACTCAAGATCTGAGTAGTTCACCTACTAGAATATATATATATATATATATATATAACTACCAGTGATAAAACTGAAGACTTCATCTGCTATAAAAGTGCTCGATGGTAGAACCAGAGCTGTGAATAAAGATGAATTGCTGGAGTCGGACTAGTTCAAAAACATTTAATCGCTACTCGGAGTTTCATGCTTCTAATGAAGCAATCATCAGGCAACTGACAACAATAACGGTTACATGTAAAGATATACAAATTTGAAAATACATCTCGGCATGTCACGCTAGTAAGCATTGCCCCCATTTTCAAATTTGTATATCTTTACATGTAACCGTTATTGTTGTCAGTTGCCTGATGATTGCTTCATTAGAAGCATGAAACTCCGAGAAGCGATTAAATGTTTTTGAACTAGTCCGACTCCAGCAATTCATCTTTATATATATATATATATATATATAGATTTGTAGAGATGGATTACTTGGTCGAAGACATTTATTCACTGCTACTCAAATGTAAACAAGCGTTGTAATTTATGTTTATGGGAAAAATATTTCATCATATGCAGACCCGAAATGTCAACACTGAACAATAGAAGCGAACTCCTATCTACTTGTAGACATTCTAAGAAATTCCTGTTGAAAACTGTATTCGTTTAGTTAACCAATCATATCTCCGCACGTCACGCCATTAGGTATTGTTCTGTAATTTCAAATTTTGTATGTATTCTATGTATCCGTTATTGTAGGCAGTTGCCTGATGATTGCTTCGTAAGAAGCATGAAACTCTGAGTAGCAGTGAATAAATGTCTTCGACCAAGTAATCCATCTCTACAAATCTACATATCGCTCTAGTTTATCTATTGAGCACTTTTATAGCTGATGAAGTCTTCAATTCATTATTTTATTATATTATATATATATATATATATATCCATCGGATAAACCACTATCCAGTGGATAACACAATTGGTTTTGTTAATACCTAACCATTGGATAGTGATTTATCCGGTGGATAGCGCTATCCACCTTTTGAACAACCGGGGCCTGGCATTAATCATGAAAACGATATATCAGTCAGGACAGTGACCCCTTTGAACGACCAAGGCCTGTTTTGTTATCATGGAACGTTCGATTAACCCTTTCACTCCCAGAGTCAATTATGGGGACATACAATGTAGTTCTAACTTTTGAATCCGTGGACGAAATCCTATGGTGTGACCATTCAAATGAAACCTCTTCAGCAGTACTTTTGCGTGGTACCATTTGTTTTTCGATATTTCACAATTAAATGAAATTTGGAATATCTTTCTTGAATTTTGATATTTGGCGTAAATAAAAAATAGTAACTTAACTTACTATCTTGGGATCTCTTTCACTGATCTCTCAGTGGCTTTCACCTGTAAACCTGAATGGAGTTTTAGAGAGCAGGAACCTATTTATACCATAACAGGAGCTCTAAATTATATATAACCATAACACGGGCTGGTCGTTACGACTCTCAATACTATTTGTTAACGAAATTGAAAGTGCTGTCAAGAAAAGGTAAATTCCCCTTTTTGTCTGGTGCTAAATTGTTTATGTCTGATAACCTAATTTTTTTTAAGTTACGAAATGATATCTTCTTTTGTTTTTTTCTGAAGCATCTCAGCGGTCCGGAATCCTAAATCCCTGAATCTGATTGGCTAATGACGCGTGCTCCAGCGGTGCGGATTTTCCCATTCGGACCCCGCGTACGGACCGGTCACGGTCCCAATGTTACAGAAAGATTTTGTTGTTTAAAGCTTAATATCATTGAATTTTCTCGTAACTTATGGACCCAGACGAAAGTTACCAAAGCGAAAGTGAATTTTCATTGACCATATAAAATATCTAACGACACAAACAAAATAAACAATGAAGAAAACCAACAAAGTTTCGCCATGGTTGACATCGGCTCACAAACAAAGATCTTAACGCTTGAACGAGGTATCAAAAATGCTCAATGAAGAAAGAGAGCCGGATAAACTAAGTGGAAAGAGAAATCAGCGGTAAAATTAAAGGCCAATGTTATTCATCGAAAAGGCGAGTACAAGTTTGGATTTTATGATTTGTTGATTTTATAGTTGAATGCGCGTAAGTGTTCTTATTTTTCCGGTTTTTTTTTTTTTTTCCTGTGAATTTTCATTAAAAAGTCTTGCTTAAATTTGTCATTCTAGTCTTGTACTAGTTTGTTGTCAATAATTTACACGCCATTTCGCGATCGGATTTTACGAGATAATTCGTACTTTCACTACATTGCTCGGTTTGTATGCTTTTATTTCTCAGTTTTTACCTTCTTTTATCTAAATTCCATAAGTTTTCATTCAAGAAAATATGATTTTTAAATTAGAATAGCTCAGTTTAAGTTTTCGCCATGCTTTAAATAAATTACAGTATGTTGCCCAGTTTCCGGCCACTTTAGTTTGTAATCGCTATAACTTCTTGTTTTTGTGCGGAAAATTTCTCAATTTCCTTTCAAAGACAGTTCATGTACTTACCTTTAAAATGTTCAATGATTGGCGGCTTTCCCCAAGTATTAAAGAAATTATACCATTTTTCGCAAAACTAGTAAGTTGCCCAGTTTCCGGCCAGCTAGCCCAGTTTCCGGCCATCGACTTAAAATAAATTTTCCTTGAAACCTCTCGAAGTAAACCGACTTTTAAGCCCCTTGATAATAGTGGTCGCCTAGTTATAAATATCAGGCAAGTTTCAATATTAAGCTTTGTCATCTACCGTTTTACTCAGTATTCAAAATATGTATGACCTCAGTGACCCGGAAGCGTGTCTTCCGCGGTATGTTGACAGACTACTTAAACAAATACATATGACTTACGTACTTTTAGTCACGCTATACATGCATTAGCTGTTGTTAATTCGTAATCTTTGTTACACTTACACATGTATCTTTAATTTCTCGACCAGTAAATTTTAAAATTCGGTTCTTTCACTCAAAAAGAAATAGGTTTTGAGTAATGTGTCTTTTAGTGGCCAGAAACTGGTACACTAGGTCGAAATCTTCGCTGAGAGTTTGACTGCTAAAATTTCAGGAACAGCCTTATTCTAGCTGATGATGATAGATTCCCTAATCACTTTCATCTTTAATCTAACATTTGTCCAAAAATTATGAAGCTCCTTGAGATATTTCCTGTGAAACGAACTATTTGATAATCTACGGTAGTTTTGATGTGCAGTGAAACGAACCAAAATTAATCGCTAAACGTTTAATTACCTGGACAAAACCTGTCCTTCCTCGGCCGTTTCTTGTTCAAAACGAGCGCCAAAACCACCAATGTATAGCGGAAATGTTCGTCTTTCTTTCGGAATGCTTCGGTGGACAAAAATTTAAAACTCCGACGAACATAACGGACATAAGTTTTTTTTGGCCGGAAACTGGTACTGGCCGGAAACTGGGCAACACACTGTACGCTCGACTTTTATTTTAATAAAACAAATGTGAATTTTTTTTAAAGTTATATCTTCAGCTTTCCACGGCTTCGCTTTAGGCAAGAACATTTCTCTATCCTCACCGGAGGCAAACACAAGAGCCGTTTATTCTACCGAGAGACATAAACTGGTAGAAATGAGTTCACTTTGCAAAGCTAGTAAGTTTTTTTGTTCAAGTAGTGAAGATTACCGAGTTCAGGGTTAAATTAGTTTGCGCGCGTTGCGTCAGTTTAGCTTTACGCCGCGCGGAAACATTTCTGTACATGAATGATTTTCTCGGCGAATCGCAGAATTAAAGTAGGGTAAAGGAAAAAACTGTGCCCTCGGTCTTGAGTACGGCCCGAGGCCTACTCAAGACCGAGGACCATATTATTATTATTATTATTATTATTATTATTATTATTATTATTATTATTATTATTATTATCCTCCCTTCTCCCGCGTTCAATAATATACCAAAACCACTTGAAGTTAAGTGGATTTCCATGCTTCAACAACACCATGCATAACGCTTCCTTCTGGTGCTAAAATATTTACGATCATAAAACGGGTTAGATTTTACAACTCTAGATTCTGTTGGTTAACGAAATTTAAAGTTGGCTCATAGGAGCGTTTGTTTTTCTGGTTGTAAATTGTTTATGCTTGAAAGAGTACTTAGTGAACTCATTTCTTTAAGTTATGATACGATACCTTCTTGTTTTTCGGATACCCAATAGTTCTACGGCACCGTATTTTACTCTAGAATATATAGTCTGTGTCGCAGAGTAAACGGTCCCCTTCCCCTCCCCCGTTACGCCTACCAAGCAGGCTAAAGAAAATGCTATTTAATCAATGAAATAATAAACCAGTTGAAGTCAAGTAGATGTTTACGATTCAACAACACTAGACATAACGCTTTTTTTCTGGTGTAAATCGCTTAATATACTTGAAAGAAAACCTGATGAACTTCACGGCACTGTGTTTTACTCTAAAATCCAAACGCCTAGAAGTCGGTTAAAGGGGCAGTATCACGAGGTTCCACGCGCGGCACTGTTCACTATTCTTGCACCGGAATTTTGGACATATCACTGTTAACAGTGATTTTTTCTTTCTTCCGGCTATCAAAACGGATTTTTTTGATTCAACAAATACCTCCACTTCTCGACGGCCTTTTTGAATTTGCGGAATCAAACTTGAAAACTGGGCCGACGTTTTCAAGTTTCGATCTCGTGATACTGCCCCTTTAAAACGGGATCAGTTGGCCTCGTTTTTCATCCCATTTCTTCTTCTTTCTTTCTTGCATTGTCTTTTGGGTAGTCAATATTTCTAACTGCGGATGCTTATGCCTACAATCTCGTACCCAGAGTCCTCAGACTTCTTGGTCAGCGAGTTGTCGGCTGACCAAGAAGGAAGAGGACTCTGAGTATTAGATTGATTTCTCTAGAGAAAAAGCAGGTTTCTATGGTAACGAGATATGACGTCATAAGTAGCATGACATCAAGCCATGTATGTTTTAATGATAAAAATACGTGTTTTCACCTTTTTTGGTGAAAAAACAAACAAACATATAAAACGCTACCAAAAGCACAGATAATGTTTAATTACATACAACTCTAGCAAAAATTATTTTCAATTTCTGCATTTTTTCGATAAATATGCATTTTTAGTAAAATTCAAGATGGCGTCCATATATCGGGCATTTTGGAAGACGCCTCGGATCCCCGGCAGTGCTTTCACATGCTATCTATTAGAGGTAAAAATTTTTCGAAATATTGTAACATCGCAAAAACCCAAGGTTGGGGCAGGGAAGGGCTTTAACCACCCTCCCTTGTACCATGTTGGGGTTTAAATTAGCATTAACATCCGAGAAGTTAATTGCTGTCGCCCTTAAGCGAATAACGCGCATTTAGTAGGCCTTGTTACTTGGTTGAAGTGAATAATTTTTTGTTTATTCCGCCGATTAAGTTTATTTCATTGAATAGATTGAACTGCTTTTGGGGACTGCATGGGGACTGTTTTGGTGGACTGCATGGCATAAAAGAATATTTTTTCTTTTTCTTTTTCTAAGAGCTTATTGACCAAATTTTAACTTGTTTTGCCCGATTTTTTTAATTACCTTAACTGGAGCGCGCAGGGAATTATCGTAATTTTTAAGACTAGTCTTCGTTTGAAGCAAAGGCTTATTTAACATAACCCACATATCAGTGATTCACGTAGTTTATATTATTTTTTATCTCTCCATTTTTTGGTCTTCTTGATATTTTCCATTAGCTTTTGACAATGGGACACAAGCAATTCCTTTTAACGTAACCTGTATCCTCGACTAATGGAACTTTACTCCAAAATGACTTCATATTTTTGACAATAAATGAAAAGCCAACCAACGGAATACCCTTCGGCGAACACGTTTGTGACAGGCTTGAACTGTTCCATTAGATAAGTAGGACAGTTCGATCACTAATCGTTAAAATACCCCCTTATTCAGCTTGTTGGTCATCGTTTAACTCTGATTATAAATACATGAATAGAACTCATGTACAAAAGCATTATCCAAGTAGACATTTCATCGGATGAGTTAGTTGGCTGAACAACATAACAGTGACACAACACAACACTACACATAGCAAACGAAAAACGAAACCTAACAGTGACAATGACACACAAGCAATTCCCTTCGGCGTAACCTGTATCCTCGACTAATGGAACTTTACAACCGAAATGACTTCATATTTTCAGTTGACAATAAAGCCACAAAACGGAATACCCTTCGGCAAACACATATGTGACAGGCTTGAAAAATCCCATTAGATAGGCAGGATAGTTCGATTACTAATCATCGTTAAATTACGCCCCTATTGGTCATCCATCGTTTAACCCGGTTATAAAGACATGAATAGAACGCATGTAGAAAAACATCATCCAAATTTCTGAATTCATCAGATGCATGAGCTAGATGGCTGACAAAGGAACACATACATCGTGATGTAGCACAAAACAAAAACAGAAGCAAAAAGGGAGACACAAGCAATCCCCTTCGGCGTACCCTCTATTTTCGACTAATGGAGCTACGCCCGAAATGACTGCACATTTTCGACAATAAGCCACAAGACGGAATACCCTTCGGCGAACATGTAAGCCTGTCAATCGTTAAAATATTTCCCTTACTTAATGAGGGGGCACTGATTGGTTATCGTTGAATGGAACTCGTGTAGAAAAGCGTTACCCGACTCGACATTTCATCAGATAAAATACTTGCCTGAACACATTACACAACACAAAAGCTGACAGTTTTTACAGGAACCTTACTACGATGAAGAGAGCTGCGATGCTGTGCCTGTTTGTTTGGACGATAGTCTGCGTACTCCATGTTGACGGTTTGTTTTTGTGATTTTCGGTAGGATTATTGAAAAAATAATTTTTAAGGAGCTAGGTCATGGCGGCTTTTATATTTTTAAGTCGACTGTGCTAAATTGAAACTTGGCATCTTTCCACTTATATACTGAGGCGAGGAAATATTTCTAGTACACTAAAAGTAAATTGAAGCACAGCAAAGCAAACTAAAGTTTTAACGATTTTTCCAAGACTCAATTACCCCTTTCAAATCCCACAAGTGCCAAAAATCAAAATTCCAGGAAAATCCCAATTTTATTTTGTAAAATATTGAAAAACAAATGGCACCATGCAAACGTACTGTCGAAGAGGTTTTATTTGAATGGTCACACCGTAGGATTTCGTCAACAGACAGAAAAGTTAGAACAAATGTTCCCATGCAAAAGTACTGCTGAAGAGGTTTCATTTGAATGGTCACACCATAGGATTTCATCAACAGACTCAAAAGTTAGAACAAATGGTACCATGCAAAAGTACTGCTGAAGAGGTTTCATTTGAATGGTCACGTAGCATTGTGTGTTGGTATACAAAAGTGCACCGTATGAAAATTGCCAAGAAGTTGAAGCATAGCACGTGCCGTTCGTGCTGAAAACAAAAGAAATTGAAAAATCAGGCTTACATCAAGCACCACCCGGCAAACCTGCACTTTAAGGAGTACAGTGTGTTGCCCAGTTTCCGGCCAGTACCAGTTTCCGGCCAAAAAAAATTAACTTATGTCCGTTATGTTCGTCGGAGTTTTACATTTTTGTCCACCGAAGCATTCCGAAAGAAAGACGAACATTTCCGCTATACATTGGTGGTTTTGGCGCTCGTTTTGAACAAGAAACGGCCGAGGAAGGACAGGTTTTGTCCAGGTGATTAAACGTTTAGCGATTAATTTTGGTTCGTTTCACTGCACATCAAAACTACCGTAGATTATCAAATAGTTCGTTTCACAGGAAATATCTCAAGGAGCTTCATAATTTTTGGACAAATGTTAGATTAAAGATGAAAGTGATTAGGGAATCTATCATCATCAGCTAGAATAAGGCTGTTCCTGAAATTTTAGCAGTCAAACTCTCAGCGAAGATTTCGACCTAGTGTACCAGTTTCTGGCCACTAAAAGACACATTACTCAAAACCTATTTCTTTTTGAGTGAAAGAACCGAATTTTAAAATTTACTGGTCGAGAAATTAAAGATACATGTGTAAGTGTAACAAAGATTACGAATTAACAACAGCTAATGCATGTATAGCGTGACTAAAAGTACGTAAGTCATATGTATTTGTTTAAGTAGTCTGTCAACATACCGCGGAAGACACGCTTCCGGGTCACTGAGGTCATACATATTTTGAATACTGAGTAAAACGGTAGATGACAAAGCTTAATATTGAAACTTGCCTGATATTTATAACTAGGCGACCACTATTATCAAGGGGCTTAAAAGTCGGTTTACTTCGAGAGGTTTCAAGGAAAATTTATTTTAAGTCGATGGCCGGAAACTGGGCTAGCTGGCCGGAAACTGGGCAACTTACTAGTTTTGCGAAAAATGGTATAATTTCTTTAATACTTGGGGAAAGCCGCCAATCATTGAACATTTTAAAGGTAAGTACATGAACTGTCTTTGAAAGGAAATTGAGAAATTTTTCGCACAAAAACAAGAAGTTATAGCGATTACAAACTAAAGTGGCCGGAAACTGGGCAACATACTGTATTATGGTATTTTTCGAAGTGGCCTATTGAGCGCCTACCATGGCCAAAGACAATAATTAAATATACTTTCAGTGCACTATAAGGTAGCTACTGGGGATTAACAAATAAGCTTACTGCAAACAAAGCTCCTCTTTAAGGGACACTGTCCTGCCGAAATAAGGAAATTATGTTTACTTAATTTTTTATTAAATAAAAATAATAAATAGAATAAAAATATTCTATAGAGCAAAACAGAAGCAGTAGTTTGGAGAACAAGTGCAGGATTACAAGGATGGAAGTGGATTACAGTTCATCGATTTTGATTTATTATAATATTTTTTCGTATTATAAAAGCTCCTGGCCATAATCATGAAACACTGTCCCTTTAATATAAATCAAACCATCGGCAGCGGTGGGAAATAGGGGGTTGTGGAGGGGGGCTGAAATCCAACCGGCTTCGTTTTCTTCCTATTGCGTTGCATCGGACGTAGCGTCGGGACAGGGGGGAAGGAATTTAAATCATGAGTTCGTATAGTCGCTATCGGTGCCCGGGGGATACTCCGATAATATAGAAATGACGCGGGTGTTCGTCGGAAATTTTCGAAAAACACCCTAAAAAGTACCAGCAACACATGTCATATTCTGTCACATTTTTTCGACTCGATATTCTAAAAGTTGTTTATTTCATTTTCATCGAGTAATTCAAATCCCCATTTACCGATATTTCAGTTCGTTAAAAGTTTACAATTTGCCATTTTTATAGACCACTTGCGTTAAAATACATTATTCTTGTCTTTTTTCAGCGGACTGTTCTAACATGTGGGCCAAGACCCACGACCCACAGGGTCGCTGTTGTCATTTACCGTTCCGGTATAAAGGGCATACTTATAACATGTGCACCATGAACTCATACAACGTATATTGGTGTTCGCTTGACGAAGAATACGTTGGCAATTGGGCTGTCTGCGGTAAGCAAAGAAAGTGTTGAAGTAAAACCAAGCTAGTGCACATTTATCTTCATTTGTGGTTGTCCTCAATGAGACAGAGAGTGCTCGATACATATAGTAGAGAAGGAATTATATGTTTTTTAACTTGATGGAATGTTACAAAACAGTAACTCGAGGTCACTCGAGTTTCAAGCTCGGTGGCGATCTTATATATATATTGTTGCGAAACAATTGATAGTTTAAAAATGTTGAACAAAATCTATGGTTAACAGTTGTGACTCAGTCTTATCTTTGTCGTCATTTTGCGCGTTATATACACTTCTCAGGTTGTGCGGGAAAATGCGCCCACATGCTTTCACCTGTTCTTTTTATCGCCTACAAGATTAACGGCTACTAACGCTATTAGATAAGCGCTAAACCCAGCTTGGTTGAACTTTCCACGGTTCCTAAATCTACGGATACCCCTAGCTAATTAGCTAATTCTTAATGTTAGCCAATTGAGAGTGCTAACCGTTTCCTAAATTATTACTTAAGTTTTGCTGTGTCACATACTGTGTCATTCATTGGTTCTATGTATCATAGCTCGCACCATAAGCCATACGTTAGAGCTTGTGTAAGTGTTATGTAGTTTACTGAGGTAATTTTATGGACGTCCATAAAATGTGAATGATATTGAAAAAACTAAATGAT
This sequence comes from Dendrophyllia cribrosa, assembly GCA_024195265.1. Taxonomy (NCBI): domain Eukaryota; kingdom Metazoa; phylum Cnidaria; class Anthozoa; order Scleractinia; family Dendrophylliidae; genus Dendrophyllia; species Dendrophyllia cribrosa. The sequence continues at coordinate 5,713,765 of JAJLRJ010000011.1, read as the reverse complement.
TATTGTACGTGTTGGGGAAACGTTCTTGTTATAAAGTTTCTGACGGTGCCTTCCGCAAGCGAGTAGCTCTGAGAATCCCGTGCCAGATCAATATAAGCTGCAACCTCGTTCCCAGGGTCTTCTCCTTCCCGTCCCCTGGAGCGGGAGAGAGGGGACGGGAAGGAGAAGACCCTGGGAACGAGGTTGTATAAGTTGATGTTTTGAAACAACATGATCTCCTCTCTGAAATAAACGGTTATAGTTAATTTAGAACACTGTTTCCCAGGACATTTCAGAAAAGAAGAAATAAAAAAAAAAAACATGTTATTTGGACTGGATTCGAACCCGGAACTACCGTTACTAGGAACGTCTTCTTACCACTAGACCACCGAACAACAAGGCGATGGGAAATTATATCTGCAAGATATTTATTTGAGTCTTGCATAGAATATCATTGATCTACAGTGATTAGACCTAAGCGCTGATCTCAAATGGTTAGCTTTTTGTTGAGGTTTGGTGATCAAGCTTTTCCATTTACTTTCTAAAATTATTTTCAAGCGAGTGATTTTATAGGCTTACTACAGGGTGTAGAATAAGCGCATGAATTTTATTATGTTAAAAAATTGAGGTTTGCTCAGCCAGCAGCGTGGTGGTCTAGTTGTTAGAAGAGAGGATATCATGTTGGTCAGCGAAGGGTCGTAGGTTCGAGTCCTGTCCGAACACTAAGGATTGTTCTTTTTCAACAAAAATGCTAACTTCCCAGAATTCCTTTCAGACTGTCAGTGTTCTAAATTTTAAAACTATAATCGTAAATTCAGAGCAATTTGAGAATTAACGATAATCGTTAATTTCAGAGAGGAGTACGGTTGTGCCTAAATCATACCGTCCAGAAGGACGTCGGACACCTTATTGAGACTCAGATATAACGTAATGTCGACACATAGAATTTTATTTTCAATAAATTTTTAAGTGTAAAAAAGAAAATCTAAAATCCCCACTCAGGATTGAACCTGTGACCTCAAGCTAGGCTTAGACTTACATAGCCTACCGTACCACTGTACCACCTAGCTTCTCGGGTTGCTTAGTCCTAAATTTAACTATATAAACTGCTACTCCTAACATCAACTGAAAGCTAACCAGTTACTTCGTTATATAAGTCTCAATAAGGTGTCCGACGTCCCTCTGGACGGTATGATTTGGGCTTGACCGAGGAGGGCGGGTTGTTTGAAAATATGGTTGATGAAAATTACTGCAATTTCATTACAACAATGCTGAAACAGGGGTTTTAATGAGCCGGATCCGATTTATTACAATGGATATTTATTCAACTCTCGCCACGAGACAAGTCAACCAATAAATCCCTCTTTTCCATTACCTGGACCAAGCCGAGCTTCAGAAAACTTCAGTGCTTACCCGTACGAAATTTCTTCGCATTGCGCGAATGAAATTTGCATGACAACCCCAGGTGTTGGTGTCAAGTAGTGTGACCTTTCTGGAATTTTTTTTACCGGGGAAAATGAAACCCTAGATGAATTTCTGGTAAATTTGCCCTAGGTAAATCGTTTAAAGCGTGTAGTGTGACCACGGCTATAGTCTTTTGTTTTCATATTGTGGACTAGAGAAAGAAGAAAGACACCGCCAGATGCGTCCTCAGAGCGGCATGGCTCTGATGTCAGCACTGTTGTTGTCAACACTACAATCGTTCTTATAATAACTACGACTAAGCCGTACAATCACTCGACAGATTAATCATTTGCTTTTTAATACTCATCTCTTATAGCTTGTACAAGCAATGAGAAATGGAGAGCATCATGCGAAGATGAGGAAAAGTGCGTACTAAAGTATCGCCGGGAACCAGAGTGCGTAGCAGCCGACTCTTCCATATTATCCGGTGGATCCGCGTAGTGAATCTCCCGATCTCCCTGACAAGACAGCGTTTAGCACATACAAGAATGAGTTAAATAAAAGTGGTGTAAGCACACAGTGCTAAACGAACATTATTTTTGTTTGTCTTTCATTTATGTTGTACTTGACTTCCCTTATCCGGAGGAGGGAGTGGGGAAATGCCACAGTAGATCTAAGAGATTCATTTACCTCCCCCCCCCCCCCCCCCCCCATAGATACAATTGAGAGAGTTTTGATACTTAATTAACACCCTAAGGTACTTGCACTGGCAAATTTTGAGGTCCTCAGAACTAAGTGAAAATTGGGCACTAAACCTACCTTTACTAGTGATTTTAATATCTGAAATTAGTTTCTTGATATCTTATAAGGTAGGGCTAGAATCCGGGGTTAAAATATAGGAATTTTCGTGCAAAAATATCTTTGGGGGACCGGGTCGGGACCGAAAGGATTGCAGCGGTTGCTACGTGCCCGCGATATTAGCCAGCGGTCAGTACTATTGGCACACGAGGACACGAGAAATTACCACGAGATCACTGCAATGGCGGTAAATAGCACCACGCTTGAGCTTGCTCTTGAGGCTTTTAATGCCGAATTTTCTCGTAATGGGTAAGTAAACTCGTATTTTTTGAGATATTTTATTTTTCCTACGGCCATCATACAATGTTGTGTTTTGTATGTCGTTTAGTTATGGATCTGCGCCGCCTGGTTTGATGGCACTATTGCGACAGCAAAAAATAAACGAAGGGGAGACGCCGGATCAGGCAAGAAGTCGAATCTACAAACGCCTATTCTGTTTACTTTGGGTAGGTTCAATGTTACTGTTCTTTTGAACGAACTATTTCTGTTTTGTCGAGAGTTCGCTGTGAGCAATTGTCTCAGCCCTAGCCATCGATCTGAGCTTCAAAGCCTTTTATCTTCATACCGCATTTCCGCCGCTAGATTTATTTTGTTTCCCTGCGAAAAGACGTCTCCATCTGTGGAGTCTGAGCATTTCGTTTTGGATTGGTCGCCCGTTTAATAATCAAAGGCAAAAGACTTGATAAATGCTATAGGACTCGAAAGATAGAAAGCTTAGTTCACAGGGTAGATAACTTACCTTGAAATATTTATCATTTGGAAAGACATTGCAATCTAGGGAAATCCATCTCATTGTCATACGTTTTTCGTTTTCTCGTCCTCCTTTTAGTACTTAGTTTTTGTGTTGTCATTCATTTCAGTACGGAAGCAAACAGACATTAGGTGCAAGGCCTGGACAGTCAAGGAGCCCGACTTACGTTTTCCCTGAAAGCCTGAAGGAGGTTGTCAGGAGAATTGTGGAAGGAAATTTGATTGATAGGCCAGATCCTTCAGGTGTTAGGGTAAGAAAAACATTCAACATTCCAGTGGCTAATAATTTGCTCGTGTATATGTTGACATGGTATTTCACAGGATAATTTGAATTTTGTTGTAAGTCGATGAGTCTACCTCACTTGCTTTTGAATATGTTCACAAAGGTGACATTAGGTGCTTTGAAATTTGCTAGAGTAATTTTACATTGAAGTGGGTTGCTAACACTAAACAAACAAGGATTTATAGATTGTCCTTGATTTTTAAACTGATATGAGATTGGTGTTGAGAATTTTTTTTCATTCTCTTGCAGGTCTATCGTGTTACCATAGGTGACCTTGCTGCTGCCAAGTGGCCTGCAGGAAAGAAATCTTCGCAGAAAAAGAAATAGAGATTTTTCAACAGCAACAAATTTCAATTTTTATTTTTTTTTACGAAAGGCAAATTGTATAATACTAAAAGATCAGTAATCAAATCAAATGTATGAAATTTATACAATTATATTTTTATTAATATTTACAAAATTATAAAAAACTGAAAAAATATTGTATATAGGGTTCCTGTTTATCTACACATACCAGTGGAAAGCAACATTGTTTCTATAAAACCATAGCAAAAACAAATAAAAATTATTTTGTTATTGTAAGTTAGATTATGTACAAATTATCTTTTTGGACTCTTGATTTTGTGATCCAAAAAAGAAAGGTATCTTATTGAATTATATATTATTGTACTTTTGAATGTCTGTTTGATAACAGCGCAGATCTTGGTGTAGCCCAATGGCTCACCATAAAGAAGAAGAAATAACTAAACATTGTACCTGATAAAAATCTAGTTATTACACTGTAGCTATAAATTGACAAATATGCACAACAAATTGATTGTAGTTCTATTTCCAACCAAAAAAAATAAACAAGTTCATACATATACCTCTGTGTAAATTAAATATGATATTGTTTCAAAAATTCATTCATCCATTGCATTTTGAAATGTTATAATTATTGCCTTTGGTCAGGGGGGGGTACTCTCAGAATACTTAACAGGGGGGTCAGACGGAGCCTCATATTGCGAACCAAAAAAATTAGATGAGCCTGAAATTTTACACCCCCAAAAATTTCCTACCCCCAAAAATACTGATTTATTCAATAAAACAGAAAAAAGTGTTTTGCCAAAAAAACACAACAACCCAGAGACCAGGGCTTGAACCTGGACAACTTGATCTGGAGTTCACTTACAATTCACTTACAATTGGGCCACCATGTATGGATGCTGATGAATACCAAATCATTCAAAGAACTCTAGTACATCCCCACAATGCCAGACTGTTTTTATCAAGCACTCAAAAAGTATAATTTTTGTGAGTGACTACATGAAATTGGCATAACTGAGTACACTTTCCAAATCAACATTTGAAATTATTACAAATATCTGTACAAAGGCTAGCATGGATTCACGTTATTGTAATCATCCCCCTATCAACCTCCTATATTTCATTCTAATTAGCGGAAACATTTTTCGGGTTCAGTGGACAGAGACTATGTGAAGTGCGTTTGTGCTGGGTGGAACCACATCGACACTTATTACCACTAATAATAGTGACTTCATTCGCATCACCAATGGCTGCCATAAGACTCTGAGCATCTGCAATCAAACCTGGATCTTCGATCTCCCCTGCTCCATCATCATTATCATCAGCACCATATGAATGTTGCACTGCCTGCCTCTTCCCCCACTTTTTTCTTTCAGCCTGGTCCTCAGCTCTGGCAATCTTTTGCTGCACTCTCTTTTTCTTGCCTTCATCAGACTGCTGTCTTGCTGTGGTATTGATGTGTTCTTGAACTTGCTTTACCAATGCTTCCACCACAGCTGGAAAAATAGGCAACTTTAAGCGCTCGTACAGATCGGTTACCCAGTGGTACGCCTCTCCTCTAGATTTGATCGACCAACTCATATTTCCTTGAACAAGGCCACAGTTGGTAGAAGTGATATAGTGCAACCTAGACAAAACCACAAGTAATAATAATTAAATATTTGTCTGTATCATTTTATTATCTGTCAATTGTGAGACTTGTACCTATTAATATCTTATTTTCCCTTATACATGTATTGTAAAGGCAATGTGAACCAGTCTTGATGAAAATTTTATTCAAATCAACAATCCAGACAATGTACATTGTACACTCTTGAATGAATAAAATTGAAGTAAACAATCTACTGTCAAAGTTAGGATTTCATTGAAGTAATAAAGCCAAATTTAGATATTTTAAAATTCAGCTTCAAACAAAAGACTATGGCATGAGGCTCTATAGAGTTTGTTGGGTTTATTCCCCAGAGCCTCATAGTTGTGTCTATTGTTTTCGCTGAATTTTTAATTATTGAAATTGGTCTATTTGTTGACTTTTTAATGTAAATTGCTCTGGTTCCCTCTTTTTTGGGGGCTGTTCATTCAAAATTCAGCTCATTGACAATCATAATAATTTCACGAGTAAATAGTATGATTTGCACACAGGCACTGTCACTGAATAAAACCAATATAATTCACTCTACCTTGACAAATTTTGTTCTTTTGCTCGAAAATGTGGCAGGACAGTGAAGTGGGCCTCACATAGGTTAGAGTGTCCACGTCCCATTTCTCGGTGGATCACGGAAGCAGCATCTCCTGCTCTTCTTTCGCACTCTATTTGATATGCCAGATGGTGAAACTTGCACTTTAGAATGTTCTTAGTTGAATACGGTTTTCCATTGCATTCAATGTCGTTGTCTTCATCACAACTGCCACATGAGCAGGAGGTCAGGTTGTGGAAGCCACATTCTCCACCCTCCCATTGATGGATGTTCTGGCTGTGTTTTTCTCCCAGGGCTCGCATTCTTCTGGCATATTCTTCAGGTGTCGAGCACTGTTGCAAGCAGCAGAAGTGGTTTATACGAGCGGATTTAATAAATGTTTCTGAAAGACACCCACATGTCTGGCTATGACGTTTGCATTCGCATTTTGCACTTTCAACTGCAGGGAACTTGGCTTTGTGATTTGCTATCTGTTGTGCCGCGAAGACTTTTTGTTTTGACATGTCCTTTAGATTGTTGGCATGTGCTCGTCCCACATGGCCACCACACTTGAAAACTTTGCCTGGCCCAAAGGCATTCTCAACCGACTTAGATGAACTGGAATCCCCATCCTGCCACACTACCTCTATCTTGCATCCCTCTTTCTTTGCCCGGTTATAACAATCATCGGCTAGTCTACCTTCCATTGATTTCGAAGTCCCTTGATACAATTCCTCCTCTATCACGTCATCGCCGCCCTTCATGCATTTATGCCCATACCACAGAAGGCCACCAGAAATGTAATTTTTGACAACAAAAGAGCCATTTTTACTAAAATGACCACGTGTGTGCCACACACCATCAGACGTAACAACAGCTCTCTTCCAACTGCCAAGGTCATCACTTCTCATGCTTTTCATTTCTTCTTTGGCATCGTTGCACATTTCGTCAAGAATGTCAGTTATGTGGGGATAAATAAGCTTTATGACCTCATAGTACCGATTTTTTGAAATGACGCTTATCCCCAGGAACTCTTGAAGGCTTCTAGAAAACTTAGCAAATCCATGCCCAGATATTACGAAAGCAACTGCAAGAGCCAAGCCAACAACTGTCCGTTTAGATCCTTCCACCATAGCTGATGCTTGAAAGGAAATATTCCTGAAGATGCAGCTGTTGCAGCTAAAGGTCACATTCATTGACCCGCCTAATCCAGTCTGTTCAACCTTTGTAGGCACCAAGATACCTAGAGAATAAAAATATAAAGTAAGCAATAATAACAAGCTATGGTTCATGCACACACCACCAGGAAATTATAACAGTAAATTCTAGTTGACTATTTTGATGGATATAATGTCTTTCATAAATCAAAATCCATTCCTTTGAGCAGCTTTGTGATAATCAAAAATTAAACTACAGGGAACACGTTCTGTATAAATTTATATGCCAAGTTCCAAAATTATATAACATTCATATAACATATAAATACACCCTCTCATCGTGGCTAATGCAAATAATAAATATATATTTCCGTAGTGAGCAACGGTGAAGATTTGAAAATGTTTCTTTCTTTTGTTGGAATATTATGAAATTCCGTAAATTAAAACACCTTTGTGTTGTGAGTGCACGTGAAAAGCGAACTTTATCCCCCGTTTCATGCACGAGAACGAAAGAAAGGTGAGAAAAACTTACCATTGCAATCCTGTGTTGAGCACTTTGAAGTTTTGTTGATGTCGTCAATTAGCTTCTCAAATTGGGAAGATTGGCAAACAAACAGACGATGTTCAATCTGCTGTCCAGATTTGACTTTGCTTACACTTTTCTTCGGACTGCCTTCGAAATCTGACTGTGATTCTTGTGATTCAGAATCTTCGGAAGCTTCATTCAAACAAAGATTCAATCCTCTTTCCTTGATCACTGCCTTCGCACTTCTTTGGCTACGGTATCGTGACTTCCCCGGTGAAATCAAATGCAAAGAAGTTTTAGACGACGAAGGAACCTCTTCCGTTCTCCAATTTGCCGGCAGCTCAAAATCTAATCTTCCAGCAACACCTAAACCTCTCTTCTTTGCACCACTCTTTCCTTTCTCCTGTTGCATTTTTCGTTTTTCTGAAGATGAAAGTTTCTTCTTCTTCGGTCTCGACGCCATATTTGCGATGAGTGCGTGTGACTCGCAAGAACGTGCACAATAGAAACCGGAAATGGAAAACACCTAACAACGTATAAACGAACAAAACATATTTTAGGGGGGGTGGGTTAAAATGTGTAACATTTGCTAGATTCCAGTCTTTTTGGGTCATTTCCTCTCTCAAAATGGTTCCAGCCGACAGAGCACGCAAATTTCGACCAAATTACGACTTTTTTGTTCTGCGAGAGGCCAATTTTCAAAAGAAATAATGTTTTGGACTATGCACAGCATCGGTTTAACCTGTTTTTCTCCAAAACCTTTTAGAATTTTCTCTTGAAACTTGGGTATATGCGTTGTTGTCGTATGACACAGAAATCTGTGCTTGGCACATATTGTTGAGTGAGTATTTTCCAAGTTGTGAGTTAAATATTAACAGGTTTAAACAAAGTGAAATAAAAACAGAGGAAATCAGTGGATTGTCTGTGGCAAGCACAGAACTGTTCCTCTTTGTTATCTGAACAATATTCCACCGAAAAATATAGCTTTGGCATAATAGGAGGACCATAAAAACTGAAAACGTATCTTTTGACACCCCAGGGGTTCTTCCAATATTTCAATTAATATTTAACTTGAACATTTTTTTTACAAAATATATATTCTTCAAGGAATAAACTACAACATGTGTTATTGCAGTATCATTTTATTAAATACTTTGTAATATCTTGCTTCCCAAAAAACATGAAAATTTACCAGTGCAAGTACCCTAAACGGCACCTTTCCCGAAAAGCGCATTTTAAAGCCATCAGTAAAATAAGCATCACCATCACAGGGGGGAGACTGCAGAGTTCCCTTCCCCCGGTTTTGATGAAACATGTGTTGAGGCCATGCAAAGGTACGTGGTTCAATACGGTAAAGAAACAATTAAAAATGAAAATTGTAATATATTAAGCTTCGAAGAAAGTAGCGAGAGACAAGGGGCTACGAGGTAACGTTTCAGATCGATAGCTGTTGATGTATATGTTTTTGGTTCAAATTTGTTTTTGTTCTGTTTTGTATTTTCTTTTATCTTGCATTCATTATCATTAATTTACATCGGCTACAAAAGTACATACAGAATCATTTTGAGATTTGATTTAAGCACTGTCTCTCTAGAGCACAATTGTTACAGCGCAGTAAAGACTTTTCTTTTTTCATCCTCTGATTTACTTTTTTATTCATCTAATCTTAAATCACACATTCAACAATGCAAAATCGAGGCCTAAACTATTATTTCATTTATTTGCGTGATTATTTATCGTGCTTGCGTGACACGAGATTAAAACATTCACCAGACACGACTCCATGAGCATCGATCGCGTTCGAATTCTCCAGCTACGCGCTGCCAAATGATAATCGACATAACAAGCCTAACTGGAATTCTTAAATTAATTTTCTATAAGTTGTCTAAAATCGCTCTTCGACGAAAATTTTACGTCACTTCCTGGCTTTTTCTAGGAAGAAATCGAACTCAAGTTTGAATTTGAGAAAGGGCGTGAAGAGCCTGCCACCGAGACAAATCTTTTACAAATGGCTGGCGTTTCCGCAAGTAATTCTTCCAACACAACGTAAGTAAAAACATTTTTTTTGTAACTGTGATATTAGTTGTTCGACCGGTTACTTTCGATCAATCGATATCAAGCCGTGGGCTGACTCGCTTATTTTGTAAACTGCATTTTTCAAAAGTTTTTACGCTTCAGTGGCTATTCGTACGGCACCCGTACGCAGACTTCGATTTGCTATTCATACGGGAGTCCAAAACTTTCGACAATTTTCGATGTTATTCTTCACTTTTGTTGGTCCACAATATTAAATGTTCGTTTAGCTTTACGAAGCCCTTCTCGTAAGCGATGTTAATTTGGCTCAGACTAATTTTCTGAGTCTCTGTCTCGGGATCTCTGTATACTACGCGAGCGAGAACCTTTGTCACTACGCACCACCTGGCAGAGCAAAATTTCAAACAAATAGTGATGGATAACTGGAGTTTTATACAAAATCGGCCGCTGCTAAAATCCTTTTTACAAGAAACCTCCGATAATAATCACACAAAAGAGGCAAATCCCTCAAAAACACGCTCGTGCGAGCAAAAATCTGAAGGCTCACCGGTGAATGCGACGCAAACGTAACCCCACAAAGGGAGTCAGCGTAGGCGTGCCATTTACTATCTATATTCAAAGTGAAGAATAACATCGAAAATTGTCGAAAGTTTTGGACTCCCGTACGAATAGCAAATCGAAGTCCGCGTACGGGTGCCGTACGAATAGCCACTGCGTATTTGCAAACTGAAAATGAAATTTAAATGGTACATATAAATTTGTTTTCCTGTGAGATGCATTTATGATTTAGCAAAGCGAAACGATGGATGTTTTTGTTATTTTAGACGCGTCGCTTCCATCGTTGCAGGATTTCACAAATAATTTCCCGTTTCGCATATACGGCAGCCATATCGATTTTGCCCCCGGGGCTTCCCATAGAGGGTAAGGGTGGATTTCCACTGTCGCGTAATTTTTACGTGCGTAAATAAAAATAAGAGACGATGTATGAACAGCTTGCGTAAAAGTTTGCGCAAGCTGTTCATACATCGTCTCTTATTTTTATTTACGCACGTGAAAATTACGCGACAGTGGAAATCCACCCTAACAAAGGGGAAGTCACGATCCCGTTTCACGCACCTTTTTTCACGCAATTCACGCGTCACATATTCGTTAAATTCCTTAGTCTGGTTCCTTACAAGGATATTAGTTCCTAAATTCACGAATCACGTTTCCATTTTACTAACTTTTAACGTTTCACGCACTGATTTTTGCCCTGATCACGCGTCACGCATAAACCCTTTGCCACCCTCCCCATAGTGACCATTTAAATTAATATAGTCCTTTGTTTTCATTGTCATTATGGAATGCCCTGGGGGCAAAATCGATATGGCTGCCGTATATGCAAAATCTAAAATGACCACGGTTAGAATTATTGCGGTACCTTATAGAGTATTGAACCGAAAAAATATGACAAAATGTATCTTGTAATTGGTGCCTCTAAGGGGTAAAAATATATTTGAGCAATTGCCTATGAGACAAGATGGGTGTTTTTCGAAAATTACCGACGACATGAACACCCTGTGGAATCAAGAGACTAAGTTTCAATTTAGCTGTATGTGTATATTATTCTTTTAGGTGCATTCCAGCTATAAAGGAGACATTGTTTGATCTGGGATGTCTTGGTCCAGCTGTAAGCAAATTAATTTAAAAATCACTCAAGTTTTGATAATTTGGCCTCTTATTAGACATTCTTTTGCACTGAGGTGCGGGATTGCAGAAAACTAGTTTAATGAGATGGAAATCATAATTCTATCTCATTGAATAACAATACGTTCCATTGTATCATGCTTCGTTCTAAAAAAAAGTGAATTAATTTTCTGCAATCCTGCACCTCACTCTTCTCTTATGGCTCTGACACGCGATGAGCCAAAACTATAATGTGTGGTAAGAAGCTAATTTAAGGGGGGAGGGGGGGTTATGTGGTGTAAGGTTGCAGTGGTGGGGGGGAGAGGTTGAACTTCCAACTTTTCATACTCTTTGCAACCAAACCTTTCCTTTTAATGCACTTCTCCCATAGAAGGTGTGAAATGGCAAATTTGAGACTTTGTGATTATGGTATGCCAGAGATATGCTTATGCTTGCAGAGATATGTTCAAGCTCTGAAGACTGATCCATGCAGCTACATGGATTTGCTTGGGTTTATCATAGGTTCATTGGTTTGAGTGTACTGTGTGTCTCATTAATTCGACAGACCCTGTGAAATGATGCTCTTGGGTTAAAGCCTTCAGGAGGCCTGAGGGTGGGGGGTGGTGGGGGGGAGTCAATTTAGGTTAGGTTTGTGCTGCGAAGGTTCTTAAACCCTGACCCTATTTGAGGGTATAGTAGAAGATCAAAAATTGGCACACTATTTAAGGGAAAAAAGATGACTCAGAACTGTGTGAACAGTTTTTTTTTATTATATTTTTTTATTTTCTGTATCTGATGCATTAAGAACACTAGACCGAGCCTAAGTTTCATTAATACACCATCATAACCATATCTTTTTCGTTTAGCTGGGTGTTTATGTACTGTCATTTAGCAAATACAATTTGAAGGAACCTGCAGCTAAACCAAGGATTGCAACTGATTTATACTGAAAAGGATTCCCTATTTAAGGACTGCATAAGCGCCTCAAAAGCCATACCTCATCCCCGGGGGGGGGATCCCATATTAAAATGACGGGGGTGTTCGTCGTACCTTTTAGGGGTCAAAATTTGTACATTGGTACATCTTAGAGTGCTAAAATTCAAAATGATCCCCGTTGGAATTATTGCGGTACCTTTTAGGGTATTAAGCCCAGAATATGACATGTGTTGTTTACGAATTGGTACCTCTTAGGGGTAAAAATTCATTTGAGCCACGCCCATCAAACAACATTCTGGTACTTTTTAGGGTGCTTTTCGAAAATTTCTGACGAGCAACCCCGTCATTTTTGTATGGGACTGTGCCCCCCCCTCCGGACCTCATCCCATAGCACAAACTTAATACATAGCTTAGATATATGGAAGTTCCCCACCCCAGGGTAAAAACCCAAAGACCATTAGGTCCAGTACTAGCCCCTAAAGCAACATACTACAGCTGTAACATCGGATGTTGGGATACATGTATGAGAGGAGCGGAACAAGGAAGGGTGGATGAGCTGAGCACAGAACAGGGCGGGTTGGACAGACAGTTTGATGACCTTATTCGCCTTTTGGCATGTAAAGAAATCAGTAAGAAAGTTTAACTGGAGACTTGGTTTTCTTTTCCAGCTTGCAATTATAGTGATCTTGGCATGTCTCAAACAAAGAAAAACATTCAAACTTGAATACTGCAATGGATATCCTGGGCTCTTGATGTACGTTTTCTTTCCATCATAATTATAAATAAAGAGATATAATATTCTCTATTTTCCAATACCCCATAATACACTTTGTTTGTCCCCCAAATTTTGGGTAAACTGTTGTTTTCAAATGCTCGTGGGAGGACAGCATGTTCCCATGAACATTTCAAAACAATAGTTTATGCAGAATTTGGGGAGAGAGGGGGGGGGGGGGGGGGAGGGGGGGTAGGGCAAACAAGGTGTATTATGGGGGATTGGAATAGATAATGGAGAAAATAGAGATTATATTATATTTAGGTTTCAGGTAAATTCCAATAACTGTTGTTTTAGCAGCTCAGTATTGTGAGGCACATCAAAAAATATAACAAAATAATACTAAATTACTTTTAAATCATTGCTTTTAAGAACCCCATCCAGACCTTTGGAATTTTTGCAATCACCTTCCATGGCATGGGAAGGGGATGGAGGGGAGAAGGAGGGGGAGGGGGAGGGGGTTATGATATCCTGGAACCCCTCACGCCTCCCATGAACAGACTTCCCATGATACATACAGTCAATTCCCCCCCCCCCCCCCCCCCCCCCCCCCCCCCCCCCCCCCCCCCCCCCCCCCCCCCCCCCCCCCCCCCCCCCATCCCGACCCAAATATTGGATAAATTTGCTTTTGATAAAAGAACTGGGACATGCTCAGCGGAATGAAAAAGCACCCCTGATTCCTCTCCCACCTTGTAAAATATAGAAAGTCAAGTCTGCTGCTTGTGGGGTGCTGGCTCAGTTTGGGTGCTCTCAACCCCTCCCCCCACCCCCAGCCAGAGGCAAGCCCCTCAGGCCATTTACACTACTGATCTACCAACCTATAGAAAACAATAACTATCACTTTCTTCGAGGTGATGGGGCCATGCTAATGTTCGATTTCTCACGATCATTTGGGGGCTCAAATTCCTTTGGGTTTCCTTGTATGATTCGGCAGTATTATATCTCTTTCTACTCACACTTGGAACATGACTTGCCCAAAGTTGGGATCTATATTTCTATAGTGTTGTTTCTTTTTCTTAAAGGGACACTGTCACCTATTTTTAGTATCACTTCGAAAAGCCAAAAAACATATTTGTTTCAATGGAAACCTTAAAATAATGGTCCAGTTTTGTTAACAAATACTCTACCAGTGCACAGAATCTAGTATTCGTTATCTTTGGCTGCGGATGGCCAGGATAGAAATGGATTGCATCTTGAAAAAATTGGGCAATTTTTTCAAGTTCCTCCCAAAGAGTCGTGGAAAAATCGCAGAAAAACTTATTATGGTTTGTTCTTCCTTGAAGAAATCACTTGATATTATCTTCTTGGTGTTCTAAAAGCAATTTTATGTTTGAGCAAATTAGGTACTCTGTCATATATTTAGTGTATTTTGACCAAAACTTAAACACAGCAAAATCTGCGTGACAATGCCTTTTTAAGAGGGGAGACGTTCTATCTCGTCCGAAATCAAACTGAGGCATTCAAAACGCATGTCAACTACATAAAATAGCACAAAAAAAAGGGGGGGGGGGGGGGGGGGGGTTCTGGGGACACCCCTGAATTGCTATGTTCGATTCATAGATTTTCTGCAAGTGCTTCTTGTTATATCAGGGCAACTCTTTCAGGTTAATGTACTCTCGTAATCGTAATCTATCTCTCGTTCGTAGGATTCCTTTCGTGTTAACGACACAATGTGGATATCGGAATAATAAATTATTATGAACTTTCATCGTAAATCTCCAAGGCGATATTTTAAACAAACAAATTAATATGTTGTGTTTATGTGTATATTTATTTAGCTGTGTCGTCTTTTTCAGACCTGTCAACTTTCTAGGCAGTTTACACAATTCACACAGATTCACTATTGCTGCTACCTTCGGAGCTACAGCCAGTACATGTTTGCTACTATTCTTGAAGCGCGATGGCATATTTGTCTTAGGAGGGCCTCCATGGTTAAAGGGTAAGAAAAGGCCTAAATTCTTAACGTGCCCCTACGGTCAAATACTGTAAAATCGGATACCTTTAATTTTCGGGGAGTCGGTAGTTAAATTCCTAACAAATACTATCACTACTTTGGGCACACCCGCACCGATTCAATGAGTTATCTCCACTCCCCTTTGTCATGTATGATAACTGGGAGTTCCTGTCGTGCCAGTCCAGTGTCCCTCTCTAATTGGTCTATGAAAGTTATTGCTGTACGCCCCCTCGTCAATTCTTTGATACCCTGGGTGCTATAGGCTTTTCTCGCGCTCTCATCTCTCTCATATTACACGCCTCTCATGTCTCTTCGTATATTTTTCCCCCGAGAAAAGCCGGCCGCGACTTCTCAAGAAAGCGTGCCGCAAGAGTACCTGTGGTCCCCAGGGGAATTCTTTCTTACAAAATGCTTATACCGATCATAGAGAACCTATACGCTTAATTATTTGTAAACTGAATACGCTTATTTGTAAACTGCAAATGGAATTAAAATAGAATTAAATTTTAAATTTTGGAATTAAATTTTAAAATTTTGTAGGTTTTAGTGTTTGTTACCCCTTCAACTCATCTTAAATTTTTAATCTTAGTTAATATTAAGAAGGTATTATATTTTTCTTGTTTTATTGTAGAATAGTACACGACCCCTCAAGCATGTTAATTGCTTTAATTATAGCCTGTGAACAGGTTTCTTTTTGGGGATTTGGGTTAGTTTAAAATCGGCGAGCGAAGCGAGCCAAGCGCGCCAATTCCCCCAAAAGAAGCCTGTTCACAGGCTACTTTAATTATTGATCGTGTTTAAATAAAGGATCTACTTTGAAAAGGTCACAACAAATTTAACGCATTACTTCATCCAGGTGTCTCGTTTCACACAATGCATATTTATGTCACGCTTAGATGTTTTTATCGTTTACGAAAAAGACAAATCTGCCATCCACTCAGTATAAAAAGAGCGTTCCATATGCACGAGTTGGCTCATAGAAGCCTTTGATTGTCTGTTGAATTTAGTTTTTCAGGGCATAATTACTGTGCTTGTGTATGGAATACTGTTTTACCCGTTGTTTACCTGCCTCACAACTGAGTACAAGCTGGTTGGATCATTCCTCGGATTTCTTTATGTTACTGTAAGGTTAGCGTATTGGTTAAACCGAAATACGGGGCGAACCATGAGACTGCTGGATGGGTGGGGGTGGGGGTGGTGGTGATCTTGTCCGTGCTCGACATTTTTTACTTTGGCTGTTCCGCTTCCGGATAATTTTTTGGTTAAAAAATAACAAAGCATCAAGTCGAACTTTCGCAGTTGTAGGATATATTTTTTTTAACAAGACAATTGGCTCACCCACTTATCCTCATCGTACCCAGTGGCATTGCAATGCCACATAAAAGCACTAAAAGAACTAAAAGGTCCCAATTCGTTTGCCCTGTGCTGATCTTACGGCGCTCTCCCATCCATTACTAGCACTCATCTCTCCCAGTATCGTTCTCCTCCCGATGTTGTTTTTGGACGCCCCCTTTTCCTTCGTCGCCCTTGCACCAAAAGCCTGGTTAAAAGCCTGGCAAGCCTGGTAAACCCGGGTTAAACCAGGCTCACCAGGCTTTTGAGCTGAAAAAAGCGAAATTAAAAGCCTGGTTATCCTGGTTTTACCAGGCTTTCCTGGTTACTCTGGTTGAAATTCACCTGAAAAGCCTGGTAAGCTGGGTTTATGCTACAAAAACGGAACCAGGAAAGCCAGTTAAGTCCGGTTAAACCAGGCTTTCCTGGTAAACCTGGTTGTAAACCATCACCTTGAAAGCCTGGCAAGCCTGGTTCAACCAAGCTTTCCTGGTAAGCCTGGTTAAAAATCAACAACTGAAAAGCCTGGCAAGCCTGGTTTAAATGGAAAAACCCTAAAAGTATTGGTTTATACAAAAGCTACATGTACATGTATCTTTGAATGCCAAAAATAGTAAAAAGAGAACATTTGACAATTTTAAAAGCTATTCAAAAGAAAAGGAAGAATGATTCCAAGCATGTTCTTTATACAATTTTTATTGTTTACATTCCTGCAACTAAATACATTCAATCCAGTTTTAAGGCACTGTAATTAGAATAAAAAATGCCAACAAGTAGAAACATTAACGTTTGCAATTTGTCTTCACAACCACACTTGGAAAAAAAGATTGATTGGCATTCAGGTAAAATGACTCCTTGAAAGGTTTACAGTGTATCTACTGGGTTATGCTGTGTTATTTCTTATCTGCATTTGCTGCCAGTCTGATTACCCTGCTTGGATGATCTGGAACTCGATTTTCTTTTCATAAATGCACCTGAAACAAATATGACAAGCCATATTTAAAATATTGCTTAAGGCTATGTTTGTGTTGTAGTAGCTACATGTAAAAAAAAGATCTAAATTGTGCCATGTACATGTTCATGAACAAGACTGCACAGAACATGCATGCAAACAAACTGAAGAAATTCAGATCCAAGCAAGCTGTGTGTTTGTACAGTTTGGATCCCAACAAGTATCTCATGGTTACACCATACATTTACACCAAACATTTACACTAAAGTGAGAGAGCCTATACATGTAATTCAATGCTTTACTGTTTGCAAAAAACCTGATGTCAAACCTAAAATTAATAGGGGAGCATGCATTCAGAATCAGAATAATAAACCTCTACAACAAGTTCATACCAGCACATACATGTACAATGTACCCTATACAGTATTTTTGCCAAAGTATTATGGCAGTTTAACCGTGCCTGCTTCCTATTTTTCAAGTGACTTGTTGGTAGATCTTGAATATAAATGTATACAAAAATTCAATTTTGGAATATAACACAACAAGAGGCTTAGAAATAAATAATAAAATAGGTAATTTGATTCATGTTGAAATACTATTGGTGCAAATTATAGACCATTAATAACAGCTAATCAGAAAAGCTGAAGCCTAAGGTACATGTACATCTACTAGTCTGAAGTGTTACTATCAGTGGCTGCTTTTTTGCCCAACCCCTTGTGGGCACCATCGAGAGAACATCTAAATTCTGAGTGCTATAATGCTGTCTGGTGATGTCTGGGATTAGTGCAAGAATGGTAGTTAGATATTGATTGTGTTCTATACTTTGTAGTTTTGCAAGACAATTGCTCACAAAAAGTGACAATTATCAGAGTACCAATTGATGTACTTGGTGTCAACATGATACAAGAAAAATAAGCTACTGCCAACTTAACTTTGTTTGGTTTCCCTGTGTGTGCTTTTTTAAGAATTCTGTAACAGAGTCAAACATGTTACTTGCTGCAAACTGTATGGTATCATCTAAATGTTTGCTGCAGATTTCAAAAATAGTTTGGTTTGGAGAATAACCGAGCTAAACATGCAAACAAAATCAGTTGTTTTCATTGATAGAAGCAGAGATCCTTGTGACTCTCATTAAGAACTACATGTATATGTATTAAATGCACTGGCCACTGATTTCTAAACTTTATGCAGCATTGGAATAAATTAGTTTGAGAAATTACCAGACAGCATTATGACAGTCCAAATTCAGATGCTATCTCACTGGCACCAACAAGATGTTGGGCAAGAAAGTGGCTGACACTTAAGACTAGCTACATGTTTGTGCTGCCACAAGGAGTATGGCTTTTACAACACATGTAAATCATGTATCTCAGCTACATGATAATGCGCTTAATTTACAATACAGTGTACAAGTAACTAGATAGTATTCATTAATGTTGGCCAATTTATTAGGTACTCTTTCATATTCATGCTTATCAGCCTACCAAGCCTGGTTAGAACGTGCAAAGGTTAGAATTATTTTGGGTTAATATTACATGTATTTCAAACTAGGGTAATTTTTTATCTTTCTTTGTCACAGATTCATTAACATAATGTCAGACAAAGGAAAATAAAAATTAACCTAGTTTGAAATAATTTTAAACTAAAATAATTTTAACCTACAACATACACACTGAACACAATGATGAATACACATTAAAAACAGGACTAAAAAAACTGAAATTTAAACTTGCCCTTTGGGCAAGCAAGTCTTAAGTTTTACTTACCCGGACAAGATTCTATAAATTGTTATTTCAGCTTAGTTCGCAAGCAGTTTGTGGGGACAGTTACTTGCTAGAGACAAAAATCTACTTGTCCCAGACGACCAGACGGGACTTTTTTCGAGCCCTGAAAAAGTATTTTTGCTCACCCTACATGTACATGTACATGCACATGTATACACAAGACATTCCGAATATTCACAAAAATTTGAGACCTTCATAAAAAGCCAGCACGGGTTCAATAATATTTCATTGTTGGGAGCAGGGGGTAGGGGAGATGAGAAGGAAAGGAGAGCTTGCAGTGATGTCTCATAACTTTGATAACAGAACATGTTTTAGAAATTTGGCTTTTGGATTTACATGTACATGTAGCTTTAGGCAACATTATTTTCTCCTCCACTCTCTTTCAGTTCTGAGTTGAAAAGCTTTGCTTGGATACAGAGGTTTCCTGATTATCTTTTCAAGTCTGCACTCTACTTCTAGTGTAATTTACATTTGATGACAACTTGATCAACTGGGGTTGTTACATTATGCACAGGGGCTGCATTCAAGTTTTGGGCCAGCTCTCCTTCCTTTCTTTTCCTCTACCTCCTTGCACAACCCTTTTTTGCAAATGTTTTCCTGACCATTTATAAGGGAAAAATAACAAAGGGTAAGATTTCCGTACAACCCCATACATTAATTATACATGTATCCGCCCTTGTAAAAAAGGTACCGGGATCCCGCCGGGATCCCGCCGAGATCCCGGCGGGATATTGGCCGCCGGGATTTTCATTCCCGCCGAAAATCCCGGCGGGATCCCGGCGGGATATTGGCCGCCGGGATTTTCATTCCCGCCGAAAATCCCGGCGGGATCCCGGCGGGATATTGGCCGCCGGGATTTTCATTCCCGCCGCGATTCCCGCCGAAAATCCCGGCGGGATATTGGCCGCCGGGATTTTCATTCCCGCCGGAAATCCCGCCGGGAAATTGGCCGCCGGGATTTTTATTCCCGCCGGGAATCCCGCCAGAAATTTCGCCGGGATTTTGGCCGCCGGGATTTTTTTTCGCGGCGGGATCCCGGCGGGATTGAAAATCCCGGCGGCCAATTTCCCGACGGGATCCCGGCGGCCAATTTCCCGGCGGGATCCCGGAGGCCAATTTCTCGGCGGGATCCCGGCGGCCAATTTCTTGGCGGGATCCCGGCGGGAAATTTCAGGAAAATTCCCGCCTGAATCTCGGCGGGAATAAAATCCCGGCGAGAAAAATTCCCGGCAAGATTTGCCGCCGGGATCTTGCCGAGAAATTGTCATTCTTGTCTGGATCTTGGCCAGAATCTTTGCGAAGGATATTTTTCATTCCCGGCAAGATTTACAGTAAGCGAGAAGTCTTGAGGGCAGTCCTAATGAACTTGGTATAGCGTAGTCTGCATGGCCAGGCTTTTCCGGAAGCAAGCAGCGAAGGAAAACCGGGACGAAAGGGGAAAATGCATAAAAAACATGCCATTCCTCTTGGCGGCCCAAATCGCGCAGACAAGAATTCAATCACGTTCGCGACCTCGCGTAATGAATTGTGTAAACATTGAAATATTGCCACGTATGAATAATAACATCAGTTCTCTTCTGTTTATATACAATCTAAAAGGAAAACCCGTCAAATTATCCGACATTTTAATAAAACACTGGTATCAACCGTTGTCTTATGTATTCTTCTGAATAACACCGAAACGAACGAAGACTCAAGGTGTTGACCTTTTTGACCCTTTGTGTCTCCTGGTATCTCCGATTTCATGATACACGTAATTAGATTATTTCCCCCGTTCGTTTTCACAATTCATCGCACAGGTTGTCAAAATTGGATAAATGCGTTTCTTTATAACATAAAGGAATGTTTCAACGGGCTAGTATTTCCAAACAAATCGTTTTGTATTACGCTTAAATTTAATTTTTCGGGATGTGAGCCGCGCTTGAGCGAACGTTATCTTAAAAAAGTTTTTAAAAATCATTTTCCGGCAAAATCGAGCAATTTGGATTTTAAAACTAAAGACGGGGTATCAAACTATAGGGCTAATCCGATAAATATGCTTCAAAATAAAACTAATAACGTCGCAAAACGTGACAACTATTTATAACTTCTGTTAAGTGAAATCAACATCACGTGCAAAGTTTGTTGACACAGAAAAAGCCAATTACGGTAGTTCAGCTCATAAAGCCTGCCGCACACTTGAGGAAAGTGCTGAGCAAAATTCCTCGCGAGGCAGTTAGCTCAGCTGTTTCCGCAAGTGTGCGCTGGATTTTTGGTGAGTTTTTCACCTCGCGAGGCCGTGAGGCAAATATCTGTCGTGTTTGATATTTTTTGCCTCACGAGACAAATTCCTCATCGTGTGCGGGCGCCGTGAGAATCTGGCTGAGCCAAATTAATCGATTAGTCAATAAAATTGCATCGCGAGCTCACGTGATTTCAAGCTCGACATTCAAGATGGCGGACAGGAGTGTGGTTAACGAAGTTATCCTAGAGGATAAACTTGTCGAGTTCAGTATGCATGAGCCTTGTATGTTGCATGTTTACTGTATTAATATCTAATAAAATGCTAAATTAAAATTACACCTAATTAAAATAACGTTGTCATAGAAAAATGAAAAATGGAAAAACGGAAAATGAAAAAAAAGGCCAATAGGAATTAATTAGACACACAAATAACAATAGCCGCTGCACGCTTAATTTAAATTAACAATAGCCGCTGCACGCTTAATCGTGCCGCCTGTCGCTGTGAATGATGATTAAGCTAATTAATTCCTATTTGGCTTTTTTCATTTTTCATTTTCCTATGACAACATTACTGCAATTAGGTGTATATCCTAAGAATATTCTAAAAAAGTGGATATTAAAACTTTGATTCAATATCAATTACAGCAATTGCAGTTACACAAATGTTATATTACATTTTGTATACTCTGAGTGGACCACAAACAAACGGATAAGAAGAGCTACGACTGGAAGTTTTAACATCTTGTCGTCCGCCATCTTGAATGTCGAGCTTGAAATCACGTGAGCTTGCCATGCAATTTTATTGGCTAATCGATTAATTTGGCTCAGCCAGATTCTCGCGGCGCCCGCACACGATGAGGAATTTGTCTCGTGAGGCAGAAAATATCAAACACGTCAGATATTTGCCTCACGACCTCGCGAGGCGAAAAACTCACCAAAAATCCAGCGCACACTTGCGGAAACAGCTGAGCTACCTGCCTCGCGAGGAATTTTGCTCAGCACTTTCCTCAAGTGTGCGGCAGGCTTAAGCTCAGTTTTTCTCTTTTCTTCCTTTTTAATACAAGAAAATACAATTCTAAAGGTTTTAAGTGTAATATAGAATGAACAACAAAAGTCACTAACCTTTTCACATTGAATGCTTGAGCAAATGAAATCTTGCAAACAATAAATATTATTTCTTGATAGCAAGTTCTCGAAAGTTCAAATCAGCGACGGCCAGATTTTCCACACGTCAAAAATGATCCTAATTAGCGGCATGTCAGTATTAACATTGACCATTCGGCATTCAAACTCATTTTAAACGGTAACTTCATCCACAACATCCAAAAAGTCTTTCCTTTCTTACACTCCTTGATTGCTCGCATTTCAGTGTTTGTTTAGGTAGCTGGGCTGTCTTCGCCGTCGGTCTGAAGTCCGGGTCCGTTCTTACTCGCATTAATTCCTTCCAAATTATTTGTCAATGAGCATTTACCAATAAGGACACAAGCTTAATGAAACTTAACTCTTTAACTTTTTTTTGCCTCGGAAAGAATATTTTGAAGACGATAGTTTTTCTGCATACAGTGGTTAAAATTTCAGAATTTTTTTATCGTACGCAAGCCGGGCGCCACCCGTGATAATTGAAATCAACCAATCACAACGCCGGATTCACGATCTTTGTGGGTTTTTCGCGCCACTTTCACCAGCCTCGGCCCTCGGGACGTGCAAGTCATCACGCGTAGATTAAAGTTGTTGTTGAGACACAAATTAAACTATAAAACAATCAGGTAAGACTAAAGAGACATCAAATGGACTATTGTTGTGGAAGCCAAAGACATTATAATAAGCCTAAAAGAAGTGCCGGTTTTCAAATCACAGAACTGCGTAATCGTCTGTCGTCGGAATATCCGTGCGAAGTTGATGATCAGCGATGTGAATAAAACTCCGTCCGATGAAGGAAAGTGCAGCTTATTAGTTCGAACAAATAAAACAAGTTTTGAAAAAAAGATCGGCAGCATGCTAGCCTCGATTTCCCAACAATCTTCAGATCGTTTTTCATAAATCGCTGCATTTGCTGTTAGTCTCTGACCTGAGCATATTACCAACATTTTCCAAACTCTGACAGTTTCATGACAACCTCGCTATCTTTAATAATAAAAACGTCCACCGGAGCGCGATTATCTTGTCAATATCGATCGCGTATTTCGTTAAACTCTCCCTGTCTTCCAATCTATTAATCTCACCGCATCTCCGACACAGCAGCACTATTAAACGCATCGAGATCTGAAAAGAATTTGTCAAGACCAGCTCTTTCTTGTCGGGATTTAAGACGTTACTCGTTGAGTTTGCCAAGATATTGGTATTGGAGCCGTTATTAATCTTAAACAGGATTTTTTTTCTTGTCAAGTTTCCCGGAGGGATCGCGGCAAAATTTTTTTCTTGCCAGGATTCTCGCCGGGATCCCGCCAAGAAATTCATTTCCCAGCGGGATCCCGGCAGTAGATGGGATTCCCGCCGGGAAACGAAAGTATATCTTGGCGGGAATTTTTCTTAGCATGATCCCGGCGGGATTCTCGCCGGGAAACCGATTTCCCGGCGGGATCCCGCCGGGAGACGGGATTCCCGCCGGAAGACGGGATTCCCGCCAGGATCCCCTCCGGGATTCCCTCCTACATCCCGGCGGGAATTTTTTCTTGGCAAGATCCCGGCGGGATTCTCGCCGGGAAATCCAATTCCCGGCGGGATCCCGTCTCCCGCCGGGATTCCCGCCGGGATCTTGGCGGGATCCCGGTGGCCATTTTACATGGGTGCGCTATTGTTTTTCTTCAGGCGTTTTATTGTTTTGGCTTTTGTTTTAGTTTTGAGAAAAGTATGCATAACTAATGTATGGGGTTATACGGAAATCTTTCCCTCAAAACCACTGTCCTGGTCTTACATACATGTATATACACTCTGTTTGTTTACCGATCCAAATCATTCGCTAAATTCGGCCATACATGTACATAACTCCATGTTGTTTAATGCAACTACCTGTGGAAAGATGGCCTATAAAATAAATTAAGCTTATATAAGCTTAAGTAAGCTTATCAGGCAGCCTCTGATTTCCAAAAATGGTTGCCAACCATGGAACAGTGGTTTTGAGTGCAAGTTTGAGGTATATTTATAGCTCTAAAGATTATATCATACCTTGATTAAAATGGAGTTCATCTGCTTCGAGTAATTTTACTTTCTTGCTCGTTAAAGTGTAAATTTGTCCATAATTTCAGCTTCTTCGTACATGTAGTTTGAGCGAATACACTGTATGGTCGAGCATTGTCGAGCAGAGGCTGTGAATAGCGCCTGCGATACAGTGATAAGCAGGGATTACGTAGGCACGGTCGCATAGCCGCGCGCTAAGCTCAAATTACCAACGGCCAATCGAATCGAAGGGCTGAAAGATCGCAAGAAGGCTACGAAAAGCTTTTTATATACATAGGTATTCTGACGTTGGTGAGGTTCAACCTCAAATGTACTCGACAAATTGCTTGTAAAAGCTACCACTAGTACAAGAAAGATTAGTTATCACTGTCTACTCAACGCGATCGCCGGTACAAGATGTAGCGAAACGATCGCACCGGCCGTGCAGACCTCGAATGTTTGGAATTCTCATGAGAAATTTAAGGTGAGTTCCTTCCTTTAATATTTATACTAACTGAGTATATAGGATTCCTTGCACATATACATGTAAGCTTTAAACTTTTTTTATGCCTTGCGAAATGATCAATGACCCGATCGGTACAGCTTTGCAAAAAAACATTGCCTTCGAATGCGATCAATGCATCATTGTACCGGTTAGCTTGCATTAGTACATGTACAGATCCGTTTAGTGAAGCCTACATATGTAAGCGTCTTACTTCATGTAAACGTACCAAGCCATTCTCTGAGTCAAACGATTGCATTTTATTGGATTCGTTAATTGAAATCAAATCAGTTGATCGAATGAATATTTTGCCTTAGTTAATGGGAGTATATTGGAAACCATGTGTTCTGTAATATTACATGTAGCTACATGTGACCCACATGGAAGCTCAAATTACATTGTACTGTTTTGCCATCTTTAGCTTTAGAAAGATCCAAGAGACAGCAGCACATTGCTGCACTGCACATAATTCCATACATGTACATGTACATCTGCTTTTCTGTTTTTTTTATACAGCTTCATCTGTACTTGTAAAATAATATAATTAATATTTTCTGTTGAAATCACGTTAATGATTTTTTTCTAACAGTCTTCCATTTACTGTTATTACCAGTTCTCTAAGTCTAAAGAAACCACCTTGATGTACACTGTGTGCTATCCAATTGAATTGTACTTCATTCTTGCTCAGGTAAGCTATATGTAATCGCTCATTTTCTCATACATTTAAATTGGTCATGTAATAGGAAACAAAGGGCTGCATATACATGTATTGCTGGCAGTGCTTTTAGCATCTACATGTATTGGCCACTTTGAGGTTGTGCAGGAGGTCAGGTCAAGACCCTTTTTGAATTGCATTGTGGGACTGTTTGTAAACACTGAGATGATTAAAAAGTCTTGTATTAATTTTGTAGGATTCCCCTTTTACTTTTGTTGGCATTTTTTACATAAATATGTTGTGGTTCAAATTTTTCTTTGCTTTGAAAATTTTCAAACCGGTTTAATTTTAGCCTGAAAAAACAGACGTCATTTCGCGGCGTCAACACTGGAGCGGATTATTGAAACGAGTAATGAAATCAAATTTACAATAACAAATTTATTAATTCATTGTACATGTAGGCAGGATCAGTTCGATGCATGATCCATGCGTGCCGCGAAGGAAATTTGTTTCAACCAATCAGAAGCACTACCGAGATCTGGGTAGCCATTACGTCAGAAGTAAAGAATTTTTGCGCTCATTTCTCAGACGTCCATTTCACGAGGAACCAGCGTTGGCGCCGCTAAACGACATCTGTTTTCTCAGGCTAGATTAATTTTTATTTTCCTTTGTCTGAGATTATGTTGATGAATCTGAGACAAAGGAAAATAAAAATTAAACCAGTTTGAAAATTTTTAAACCAAAGAAAAATTTGAACCACAACATATACATGACTGTATGCAGTTAAATGCGTGGAGGCACGGTGGTCTAGTGGTTAGCGCGTTGGACTTTCAACCTGAAGGTCGGTGGTTCGAGCCTGGTCTCTGCCGTCTTAGACAAGAAACTTTACTCTACACTGTCTCTCTCCACCCAGGTGTATAAATGGGTACCGGCGACAAAATGCTGGGGGTAACCCTGCGATGGACTAGCATCCCATCCAGGGGGGAGTAGCAATATTCCTAGTTGCTCCATGCTACAGAAACCGGGTTAAGCTCCGGCCGTGTGGGCCATCCGTGGCTCGTGTGCGACTTTGCCTTTGCCATGCAGTTAAATGCAATCTAACATACCGTGTAGGAGTTTAATTTTGCAGGAGTTAATTTTTGCGGATTTCCTTCGATCGCAAAAAAAAAAACTCCCGCAAAATTTTCCTCCGCAGCAATACAATGAATACTCTCGCAGAAAAATTAGTAAATCTTGTTTTAACAGTGAACATATTGCTCACATAACTTTGAGGCGACCGGCGCAACAGTCATCTGTATTCCTGATTCAACTCCAGACACGTCCTCAAAAGAACCAGAGACTGTTAGTATAATTGACTAATACATTTTTACAAGAACGTACAATACATGTAATCCACTCAGGTTTTCTCGTTTTTTATGTTTATGTTGGCACTAGAACAGCAACCATTACTATGGGAACTATAGAAACCTCCGGTCAGGAAGTAAAATTACAATTGAATACCCATACTGCCTTGAATTTTATTTATACTTGACCAGAAATCCGCAAACAATCCTCCCAGCAGAAATTTTAGCTGTCTCGATCCGCAAAAATTTCCTTCCGCAAAACAAATTCAGTCGGCAATCCGCAAAATTTTCCTCGTACACCGTGTACGAGGAAAATTTTGCGGCCTGGTAGTTAACTACGAGGAGCAAACATTGTTGGCCTTGTCCCCTGCCCTTGCAATAGTGGCTTTTCTATGGCAGTTTGTACCACTGTAAGTTAGCATTTCAGGTTATTTGTTGGCATTATAGTGTTAGCCTTTATTTGGCAGTTAGCATTTTTGTGGCATTCAGTGTTTGTAAGCAGTTGTTGTTGTTGTTGTTTTTTTTTGGGGGGGGGGGGGGGGGGGTTACTCGTGACTGGGTTGTGGCTCATTCTGTCTGGGGAACTACATGTACTTTGCATTATTTAATGTGGTTCTCTTTACCCCTGGGGGTACTTTCATACAAAAGTGAATGGGATATACATGTTTCTTACAATGTATAACCTCTTTAAGGGTTAATAAAAGTACATGTTATTGCCAACGAGCCAGCCGAGCGAAGACGCGAGGCTGGCGAGGCGGCAGAGAATAGTGCCGCGCGAGGAAGTGCTAAGGCAGAAAAATTCTCGATCGAGCCTGAAAAAGTGTAAGGTAATGTAATGTAATGTAGACTTTGGTTTGAGCCAATTGCAAGGCGGGAACTATTAGAGCCAATGAAAAGACGTGTTATTGCCACACCAAGAACCCGTTGCCTAGCACGTGACCAAAATCTTCCTGAAGTGAAATTCTTGAAATTACAAACTGATTTTAAAAAGATTTTGCACATATCGCATGTTTTAAACTCCTAAAATAATGTCAGCGTCAGAATCTTCATTTTAATTAACGTGTTTCGTTGCAACAATTCCCTTCCAAACAAAGCATCGTGAACGGCTCGCTTTTTTAGGTATTTGTTCAAGCGTAAAATATGCAACTTTGTTTGTCTAGACAAACCGTCACGCTTCTTCACACACAAACAAGGGAAATTCGTTCTGTCGAGCAAACTGACGATAATTCGAACGAGTGAAAAGGCTTAACAACCGGACTAAACAAGTTTTTGTGCAAAATAAATCTTGATTACACGTGCAGAAACATGAAGGCGGTAACGCAACGGACTTGCATGTTTCACGCTTGAACAAACACGTAAAAGGGTTAGCCTTTGAACAAGAATTCTCCATTTCAACTTTTGCAGCACGCTTCATATTTCCAAACCTTTTTCTACTCGTTCTACTCATTTTAAAACGTTTTCAATAGCTTTTAAAACGTTTCTTGGCTGCTTTATTGTCTGATATGAAATGTTTACTACAACATTACAGCGCTTTTGATTTCAGTTAGCCGATCAAAGCATGACATTTTTTATTTCTTCGGTGAGTGTGGTCAAAGGGCCACCAAACTGTCAAAAACATAATTCCGTTGCCACACAAATCAAAATCATTTCCTCGTTGGCACTCTATCGATAGGTATGCCTAGTTGTATGGTTTTGGTTTCTTTTGGGATGTTCTGAATAAAAATAAAGTTCCACATTATGTCCCCTGTTGTACATGTACACTCCTGGTACATTTAGAAGTATTAAAAATAAAAACAAAAAAACAGTACTGGCAAATTAAGGACAGATAGCATACACTGTAGTATGTGACCAGGGCTCAGAACTGTAGTACAGTGTTCCTGGTGGAATTCCCCTCACCCCAGGACTTTACATGTACAGGTATATGGGGATAGGGATAAAGTGGAAAAAAAGTAACTGTTATGATTCTGATAACTTGCAGGATTCTTTCCAAAAAATTTGATTAGCACCTTTTTCACTTTTTTTGAGCTGCATGTGCATGTACTATAGCTGGAACATTGTGTTTTGTCATGTAATAGTAGGCCAATTATCTTAATTCTATTGTTCATATTTTTCAGAGATACTGTACAGTAGATGTGCAAGGCAAGTCAAACAACAGGTCAATCAAAAGCACATGGACACAGATAAGACATACATGTACACTGTAAATATAATTTGTTATAAAGACAGTTGCAGCTGCCAGATGCATAATGCACATTGTAGACAGTTTCATGTATATTTCCAAATTTTTCTCTAAATTGGGTGTTAGGTGTCCAGTGTCATTTGTGGGCTACCTTTGCCTGTATCAAGCAAAAAAAAAATTAATTAATTGAGAAAAAGAGAATTAATTTTGTTCTAAATCTGTGCCGCTTTGGATCATCACAATAGTATCCAGCATGCCCAGCACATTTAATACAATGCAGCTATGCCCTCAGTGTGTGCACTTTTATGCTGCCTTGTGCTTCAATGTATGTCGACAAATACAATTCAATCATTTTATCAAATTGTACTTGTTGTACTCGATGGCCTGATTGTGACCCATAGCACTCTCGTACCAATTGAACCGACTTGAACCGACTCTGACCCATTGCGGTCACAAACCAGCAATAAGCTTATTAATATTGAGGTTGTTTGCATTTAAATTTGAACCATGCTTTTTGTACAATCCTGGTAACCATGCGGATTCTTAAAATTAATGTTCAATATGCTAACCAGGGTTTAACTACATGTAAACTTTTCAGAGCTGGGTTAAAACTTGGTATCCCTGGTTAACTCTGAAAAAAAAAACAGGCTTACAGCCTGTAGTAAGTACAAGGAAAACCCAGGTTGATACAGGCTTTCTGCACATTGGATTCTAGCCTGGTTAGGCTGGTTTTTGAACCAGGAAACCATGGTTCATCTTAATTTTTAGAGCCTTGTTAAAGCCTGGTTTACCTGGTTCTTTGGAAAACCAGGCTTACCAGGCTCGCCAGGAATACCCAGGTTAACCAGGCTTTTTGTACATTGGGTTCAAACCTGGTCATAGGCTGGTTTTTGAGCCAGGAAACCTGATTGAATCTAATTTTTTTAGAGCCTGGTTAAAGCCTGGTTTCCCTGGTTCTTTGGAAAACCAGGCTTGCCAGGAATACCCAGGTTAACCAGGCTTTTTGCACATTGGGTTCAAGCCTGGTTAGGCTGGTTTTTGAACCAGGAAACCCTGGTTCATCCAATTTTTTAGAGCCTGGTTAAAGCCTGGTTTACCTGGTTCTTAGATAAACCAGGCTTACCAGGCTTGCCAGGAATACCCGGGTTAACCAGGCTTTTTGCACATTGGGTTCAAGCCTGGTTAGCCTGGTTTGAGAACCAGGAAACCCTGGTTCATCCAATTTTTTAGAGCCTGGTTAAAGCCTGGTTTACCTGGTTCTTAGATAAACCAGGCTTACCAGGCTTGCCAGGAATACCCGGGTTAACCAGGCTTTTTGCACATTGGGTTCAAGCCTGGTTAGCCTGGTTTGAGAACCAGGAAACCCTGGTTGATTCAACCAGGCTTGGACCCTGGTTAACCCTGGTTTAACCAGGCTTTTGGTGCAAGGGTAAATAACCCTCCGGAGTTCAGGTCAGGGCTGTTCTTGCATGCGCTGTAGGATCCATTCTCAACACATGCCCAAGCAAGAGAGTTGGCTTGCAACACCCAACCTCTCCCTCAGAAATCGAATGGTTCGCCGCTAATGGCATTTTAGGATGATACATGGTTATAAATAACTCAATAAATTCGAGGACATCGTTTAAGACGTTCAGTTGATCCAGAAGTGATGATTTCTATTATAATTATAACATTAGATTCAAGATTGTCAAAGAGAATCTGATTATCGCAGTTGTACAACAACTTAAAAGTGTTGCAATTAAAGAACCTAACCAAAACAATTCAGGCCATGACCTTTGCGATTCCATTGCAAACACTCTACCACTGAGCTACAAACTCAAGTAAAGCGTTAGTTATCCGATGACGAGGGGTGGTAGAGCCATCAGTCTTAGAATTATCACTGATCATTCAGCAATTTATAATTTTTAAATAACCTGATTATTTTCTTCAATCTGTTACAGGAGGTTTGTTTTCTTTACACAGGTTTTGTTTTAAAGTTGCAATTACATTCCAGTGCCGGAGTATTTTTCAAGTGAGGATTACCGTTCATTCTTAATCTTGATTGCAATTCCCGAAATTAACTGCCCACCCTAAAGTAACGGCCCACCCGAAAGTAACGGCCCACATTAACGGCCCACATTAACGGACTTACTGATCTAAGAAAAACTTTGAAAAGTAAACTGATGTTCTCTTAAAAGGAAAAGGAACACTGTCCCAGCGAAATAGCAAAATTTCGCTTGCCTTTAATATTTCCACGTTATATCGCCAAATGCCTCCAAATATACAATTTAGTTGGATAAAAGATTCTATAGAGCAAAACAAAAGCAGTAGTTTGGAGATAAAGCGCAGGATTGCAAGGATTGGAGAGGATTACAGTTCATGAAATTTGATTTATTGATCGCCTGTCAATTAATCAAACTTGCCATTCTTGTGAAATTTTGACTTTTCTAGCCGTTATGTTGTCTGTTTAGTTCATATTTCTTTGCTTCTAACACTATTAGTGATGGTTTGAAATTCTTCCAATTTCAAGATAATAAAGCAAGCTTAAACCAAGCTCCTGGCCATAATCATGAAAACACGATATTTCAGCCGGGTCACTGTTCCTTTAACCCTAGTACGGTACGTTAGACTGAAGCATGTTATCTTACTTTGTTCCACGTTTTGAGTCAGAACATCCAAGCTTGCTTTATTATCTCGAAATAGGAAGAACAAATCACCAAAAATAATTAAAGAGGTGCGGGGTGGGGGGGGGGGGGGGGGGGGGGGCAAATCAAATTTGATGAACTGTGATCGACTTCCATCGTTGCAATCCTGCACTTTATCTCTAAACTACTGCTTCTGTTTTGCTCTATAGGATCGTTGTATCCAATTAAGTTGTATGTTCGGTGGCATTTGGCGATATAACATGAAAAAAAAAAAAAAAAGATAAGCGAAATATTGCTCAGTTTTCGGCAGGACACTATCCATTTGATTACTTTCTGTAGAGTTCGATGTTTGTTTTGAAACTATGGTAACTTATTCAATTGTTTATAGGGTGACGCAAAAACGTTGTTGATTTCTAAAGTGGTTGGCCTTCTTCCGACCTACTTCTGCCTCGTGTTCATCTTGACAAGATTTGCTGTTCTTCTTTGCCTAGAAGGCCGAAAGAAATGGTTCCAGTCCACACGTGGCGTTTACGAGGTATTTTTTTTGTAATGCGAGTATTATTCAGCATTATTAGGGGACTTTAGATCAGACGACGAGTACGAGATTGAGTACGAGTACTACTTTTAAAACTTAGTTCGCGTACTCTAAATAACCATTTGCCACACAAATTTTATACCTAGAGTCTTCTTATCTTCTGGTTTGCAACAGGAAGGACCGACAGCTCTGGGGACGTGTCTGGCTTTAAATTCAAAAGTCGTACTCGTACTCAATCTCGTACTCGTCGTCCGATCTAAAGTCCCCTATTATCCACCGCGAATATATCATATCTCGGCACTTGTAAAGCATAGTTAATCGAGGGACTGATTATGAAACCTTGCAGACTTCAATGGCGATAACAAAGGAGCTACAATTTATGTTGAACTGTACTTGACCGTATACATCTTTTGTTTTTCGATCACATGGCATGACTGAATGAACTTAATGGAAACATTTCTATTGGTCAGTTCCTCGAACAAAAGTTGAACATCTTTTGTGGTTGTGCACGGTCAAGGCCGAAAAACGATAATAAAAACGTCAAAGAAAGACATTTCTAAAGTTTCATAACCATTTTGCCTTGTTTTTTCTCGATTTTGAGTTTTCAGCTTTTTTGCCCACTTCAATCCCTAAATAATATGGTGGAAGCGAAAAAAGTCCGGAAATAAAAATTAAAACCGTAAAAATCGCGCCTTGAATGCACATACCGCAAGGCTTCCGCCATTTTGAGCAGCGGATTTAAAGGGATAGTATCACGAGGTCGAAACTTGAAAACGTCGGCCCACTTTTCAAGTTTGATTCCGCAAATTCAAAAAGGCCGTCGAGAAGTGGAGGTATTTGTTGAATCAAAAAATCCGTTTTGATAGCCAAAAGAAAAAAAAATCACTTTTAACAGTGATATGTCCAAAATTCCGGTGCAAGAATAGTGAACAGTGCCGCGCGTGGAACCTCGTGATACTATCCCTTTAAATGCAAATTACTCGAAATCACGTGCCATGTCATCTGGGCCCTTTTTGTGTGGCGCGGCCCAATTTTTAAAGATGGCAATTATATCTTCACTGCGAAGAGAATATATCAATTATTCACGTTAACTACAATGTTTTCCCTCATTAGAGAGGTTTTCAATTGAGTGTCGAAAGTAATTTCACAATTGACTTGATTTTGCATTGTTACGCTTTGCGATTGGCTAAAATATCTCGTGCCACTTTATCAACCAATCAGAAGTAAAACCAAAACATTTGTGACTTGCTCGCACGCGACATGTATTTGCTTAACCCTCGGACAGACAAGAGTATTTGTAATTTCCGCATTTTTCCGATAAATTTGAATTTTTAGTAAAATCCAAGATGGCGGCCATTTTGGATGACGTCACGACCCCCAGCAGCGCCACAACCCATAATATTTACCTTATCTTGTAGAGCACATCTCAAGTTATCTTTTAGACGTAAAATTTTTCCGAAATATTGCAACATCGCAAAAACCCTCTTCCTGTACCACGGTGGGGGTATAACTTTGCGTGTACGTCCGAGGGTTATACAGTTTTGATTATTGGTTGAAATGATAACTCACTTGGTTTTGGTTTTACGACACTCAACTGAAAACTGCTCTAAATGTCAAACGAGTTAGAAGGTGTCGGCCTGCTGTCAAAACATCTTCGAATCTTCTCGACAATTTTCGGGAAATGATCGGAAACGTTCGTACAACCCTCGGACAGTATAAGGAGAGTTTTCGAAAATCTTCATAAAAATTGCTTAAAACTTCGTACATAATGTCGTTTATATAATTAAAAAATAAGTATTGTATGGCTGCTTGTTGATATGAAATTTCTCTTGTTATATATAAAAACACGCGGAAGAGTGTTTCATCACGATATCCCAACACCAAGAAGTGGGTTGAAAAACGAGGTTCTCGTCATGAATTATTGAGTTTGAGAACACTCGAAGAGAAATTTCATATCTCCACGGACCCGTGTAAACTCTTCTATTTGCAAATTAAGTTTAGGTAACGCATAGCGTGGTTAACATATTTTGATGTTAATATATGTTTTTTGCAGAGAGTTGAACGAACCGGGGAAACTTGTTTGGTTGGAGAGCCAGAAATAATACACGTGAAGCAGTTGCTAAGTCCCGAATCAAGCATGTAAGCATTTAATGCTGTGTTCCCACTACGGCAAAACATGTTTAGTCTGATCACGAATGAAACATGTTTCACTGTGAAACATGTAAACCTCAGGCGGCGCATTGCGCGAATCATGATCGAAACATGTTTGCTCTGAGCGTGATTGAACTATCTCACGCGGTAGTTTCGATCACAGCCAGACGAAACACGTTAGCGTAAATGTTATCTCCAGAAGGAGAGTGATTTACTGCATAGGATTAACATATGGTTTAAAGTTTGCTTCTCACACCCACATAACGGACAAAGATCACTTTCAGAGATACCGTCACGGTAAAGGCTTTTTTGAGTAGGGAGTATGTTGTGTATAGTTTTGTGTTGAAACATTATGAGTTTAACTTCTTTTGTAACTTATAGGCATTTGATAAACTTTATGAACATTATTTTCTAAAAAGCCATATCGTAAAATTTAGTTTGAGAGGTTGGTGGTACGAAAGTGTTTTTTTTTTTTTTAAGATTGCGGAATAAATAGAACTTGTGATTAGAGATGTGGTAGAAGTATCGTTAAGGTTGTTTTGACCATGCAGTTTTAAGGCATTTTTCCACGCGCGAGGAATGGCATTATTAAGAGCATAAAACTTTGTAAAGGGTACATCTAAATTAAACTTTGTTTTGAATTCTGAAAAGTTACAGACGTTGCCTTGTTCATTTAGTAAATCTTGCACATAAATAACATTTTTGAGAACCATTTTCTATAAAAAAAAACTTGCTTTTTATCAATTAAAATATTACAGTTGTTCCATATAATTTCATTTTCAATATTAGTAGTAATACAATCAGGTAAGTTTTTGAAGTCGCCCCAATAATCAAGAATCGTACGATAAAAAATAGGGAGGCTCTCTAGCTTAAGTAATTTGGTTACATAGTTACCGTGATGATTTACACAATGGTTAGGAATAATTTTCCAAGAAGCAGATGATTGACTTTGAATTCTGCTAATCCAAGCAATTTTCAACGCTTTCTCCATAATTTCAAAATCGCACATTTTGGCCACCTTCTTTTTTTTCTGCGATAATAGTACTTTTTTAATTTTTGCGGGTTTACCGTTCCAAATGAAACTGAAAATAATTTTATTTATTTGTTGTATATAATGTTTTGGCACATTTAAAACGGAAGCGTTAAAAGTCAGTTTAGAGAGCCCTAATGTTTTAACAATATTGATTTTTCCGTACAACGTAAGTTTTCTTTTTTGCCAGGTATTTAATGTTTTCTCTCAATCTCGAATTTTGGTTCCAAAGTTGAGCTCTTCCGCTTCTGTTTGATTTTGAAAAAATTAAAAATATTCCAGTTCTTTTGGCGATTTGAAACCAAAAGGGGTGTCATGATTGTTTTTCGATTGTCCTAGCCACATTGCTTCAGTTTTAGCAGTATTTATTTCCAACCCAGAAAGAATGTTGAAATCATTTAGAAATTTAAGTAGTTCGGAAACGGATTCTCGGTCGCGGGCAAAGTAAATATTAGTAAATCTATTAATGTAATCGTACGTCTGTGTAGTCCGTGTAGTGTCATATTAGGCCGGTTCACACCAGGGACCAAAGTGCACTTGAAGTGCACTTGGAAATCAAGTAGACTTGAGGTCTGCTTTGGAAAGACGAGACAACAGATCAGATTTTCAGGCATGACTGCCAACAGCTTGCGTGTCTAGATGCAAATTGCTTGCGAGCACAAGTTAGTATGCAGTTGATTAGCTTGATAAACAAAGTTTCAGGACTAAAGTACGATATGCATAAAACGCTAAGTCGATAGTAAAATAATTTTTCTTATCAAGTCAAGCTTTATTTGAATTTAATTCAGCAAAAAATCGTCTCAGCACTTTTGTGCTTGCCTTAAAAACATGTTTTTGTATTCATGAGTATTGAATGCACGCATGGCTGTAGTGTTTTTGATTGGCTAAGCCTGAGAATTAGACTACAACTTTTTTTTCTCAACATATTAGACTTTTTTACCCTCAGTCGGCTTGAAATACGCCTTCCAATAGAGCGTTTTCACTAGACATCATAGCCGCCATATTGGTGTTCCCGTACAAAATAATTTTAATTAACTTCTTTTGTTAGGAACACCAACATGGCTGCCATGGCCTTTGTCATTTGAGTCCCACGGGACTGAAGGTCACGTGAGTGAAAACGCTCTATACAACAGCTAAAGTAAAACTTGAGATCCTGCTTGAGAGTCTTTTAGAAGTCGCCCGTGACTCCGAATCGTTAACCAAAACGCAGAGAGCTCGTTCCCTGTGGAATTCGAAGTTGCGCGCCCACGTGCTTTTAGCTGCATGGCTGCACGACTTTACTGTCGTTGGTCATGTGCGCTCCCAAGTAAAGGGTAGACCTTATTTTGAACTGCACTTGGATTCCTTTGTTTTACGCATATCGCCAGGGCAACAAAGAATCCAATAAGTGCGGTCATTAAAACGTTCACACTCCAAGTACGCGAGCTACACTTGGGTGATTCGCACAAACCAACAGCACGTGCCATTCAAAAAGACGTTTTTGGTAAAAAAAAAAAAATGGGAAATATGGAGCTTTTAGAAAAGGAACTACTGAAAATTATTTAACTTTCTAATTACATTCAGCTGATATTAATTTTTACCTCTGATACATTTTACAAAGAGATTTAAACATGTAATTAAGTCAGACTTAGAAAACGCTCTCAGAAAGGAGTTCACACTACAATGACGTACCAAATGCACTTCAAGCACAGGAAGCAGAGGAGCCAAATTTGACCTAATACGCGTTCGATCTTTGAGCTTTATACGCGCGCTGTGTCTTGCGTTATTCGATATGTTGTTTTCGAGTTTTTTCCCCAGCGGGACCCCAAGCGTGATCCGGCGCTTTCCGGAAAGCGTAAGCTTTCCGAGCGAGGCACGAAGTACCGAGAAGAAAAGGAGACAAGGGAAGAAACCTAGTACCACGTGATTCATTGGATGTGGACCGCAACATACTGGTGACGGAAGTAAAAACTCCGAAATTGACATGCCGTCAATAAAACGGAAGTTACGCCAACCGTTTAAAATTCAAAACAACGCGGCAGCTGATCGGAGCGGAGTGAGATTTGAAAAGAAAACGCGTTGCGAATGAGGAATATCTTATAATGTCGTCTAGTGAAGCTCATTGCATGCGAAGAAACTCAGAACGTATACAGTGCTAGTCACAGATAATATTTTTCTGAAGTGTCAACGCAAGAAGTGGCCCTGAATTCATCTACAGCTTAGCCAAAACAATCATATGGGTTTTAACGGACGTTTCAATCAGCTTGACATTAAAAGCTTAGACGGACCACAAGAGCATGGACCACAAGAAGCGTGAAAACTTCTCACCTTGCATCAGACATGCCTTGATTCCACAAGGATTCGAATTCCACCACGTCCTTACATTTTATCGAGCTTGCCTGTTTCCTTCGCAGACCTTTATAATATTCACATTATTAACAATATTCACCTAGCGGACAAAAACAATCACCGAATTGCACTGATCGAAGATATTCCGGAAAAGATGGCATGTTTTCGTGGAAAAGACGCTAACATGTTCAGATGAATAAACTCATGCCAAAGGCTTCCGGTCATGCGCACACCTCTCGTATGACGTATTTCCGTCACCAGTATGTTGCGGTCCACATCCTACGAAAGTCAACTTTGAACGCCATAAAGAGCGATCACGAAAAGGAGTGTTTAATGGATCTCTTCATCGAAATTGTTAAAAAGCTGTCCAGAGATTGTCCATATTAAGTTACATGCCGAAAATGAGAACTTTTTATTGAATCATAAGCGTGTGATCGGGGATCAAAAATTAGGCTCAAATCTGTTTCCTCCCTTGTCTCTCTTATTACTGCGTAACGATTTTGTGGCGCACACAGTCAGCAAGCTGCGGTTACCCAACGGAAAGCTCCGATTATGCTTAGGGTCCCGCTGGGTCGAAAAACAGACTCGTAAACAACAGATCGAAGATCGAACGCGTAAAGGTCAAATTTGGCTCCTCTGCTCCCTGTGCTTCAAGTGCACTTAAGAGCCCTAGTGAGAACCGGCCTATTGTAATGCTGTGATGTAAATAATGTATTGTTTCAAATAAAGTTGTTCATTATAAAAAAAAAGTAAATGTTATCTCCTTGTTAAATACTTTATTATCCTTCATTCCAGAAGAGCGTGACATGTGAGATTAACCACAAAATCATACAACAGCTTGTTTCGGTTCGTTGTGTAATTATAAAGATTTTATTCGAGGTTATGCCTGCAGGCGTGAAACGTGTTTGGAAATTACAGCTAATGTGAACAATGAAATTACAAAAATGTTTTCGGGAAACGTGTTTGGTTGAAACCATGTTTACTCTAAACATGTTTTTCGGTGTTGATGTGAACACAGCATTAGACAGTCCAATTGTACTTGATGAAATTTTCTGCAGCTTACGATATATTGTCTTAAGTTGCTCGACAAGACTGGAAATAAAAGTATTAAAATTAAATCGGATTTTTTTAGCAGGGTCGTGATGGACATTAAGTGGTACAAGAGGCTCATTTACTTTATCTACCAACCAAGAGCAGGTTTGTCAGTTAACATTTTATTCCATTTATAACTGCAAAATACGTAACCGTTGACCCCAGATAATAAGGGTTCAGTTGTTTGAACCAAGATTGAGTCAATTCAGAGATAAACCTAAAATTAGCAACTGGTTTGGTATGCTAGTGTTAGAAAAGCTACTGTCATCGGGATTTTTACATTACTGGTTCAAACTAAAACTAAGTACATTTGCTAGACACCGAAAATGCTTTAGAACACCAAGAGGAAGATATCAAACAAATTTACGAAGAGAGAATAAACCATAATTAGATTTTTCGCGAGTTTTCTGAGGCACCAGGCAATATAAACTTGAAACAATTGGCCCCATTTTTTTAAAGTTGCAATCCATTTCCATCCTGTCCATCTGCAGCCCATAGGGCGCTTACCATTTGTCAGAACTGGTCGGCCAGAACAGTTAGTTCGTGAACAGAATGTACCTTTTTAAAGACATGTTCCTTCAATTCCATCAAAATAATACATGCTTTCTACCAATTGACTGGTCTAGCTGGATGGTAAGTTAAAAAAATGGCATGACTATTTACGAATTTACTGGCCCGGTCGGCCAGTTCTGACAAATGGTAAGCGCCCCAAGACACTTATTTTTACTCTGAGAGCACTACTACTGAATAATTGTAAAATGGACCATTACAGTATTTACCCGCTTATAAGAACCTAGAATTTAAGAACCTGTTAGCCTCAAAATATCAATTTAGACCCTGTTTACATAAGAACATATTTAGCCTAAAATTTGAAACAGGTTCTTATTTTAGCAAAATGAACCTTAAAGATCTTCAGGCAAAGATAAAAGACACGACTCTCAAAAGTACTATAGTGAACTTAAACATGTATATACTATAAAAATCTCTAAATTTGGTATATATACACTACATACAGTACTGTCCAAAGGCCAGGCCGGTTTTGGCATTAAATTAATATACATGCCGCCCTTCTACCAGGCACTGGTATCATATCTTTCTTATAAAAATAAGAACCTAAATAGTCTAAAACTCCACTAAGCACCATTTATATAAGAACCTGTTTAGGCTAACTTGGAAAAACCTAGGTTCTTATAAGCGGGTAAGTACTGTATTTTGGGGTTTCCACTGATATAAATATGTCTTTTGGTTTTTTTAAAATAACAATTAAAATGGCGACATAAACTCTTTAAAGTGCCTATCACCCCTAGAAAGTTATTTTCAGAATCAACTCTACGTACATTGAATAGTTGAATGGTAAAATATTTCTTGTTTTGAACGTCGTGTTAGTGAGTTATAGAGATTTGAATTTACAAAATGCTAATTAGATTACGTCAACCCGGGAATCATTTATTACACAACTATTTGTTTTCACCTCCAAGTAATATTTTTTACGAATAAATTGACTATCCACAGTTTATTTTTAGTATTTATCAAATTAATTATCCTCAAGCTGTAAACTGTGCATTGTAAATTGGCGTAGAAATAATGCAAATTCCCGGGTTGACGTCATTTAATTAGCTTTTTGTAAATTCAAATCTCTATAACTCACAAACGCGACGTTCAAAACAAGAAATATTTTACCATTTAACTATTCAATGTACATACGGTTGATTCTGAAAATAACTTTCTAGAGGTGATAGGCACTTTAACTCCCAAAAAAGTTCTGACACGGTGGCGCTAACACAAAACAAACAAACATCAGATAAATGCTTGTTACCTTGTAAAATGGTGTGATAGAGAACAAGGATAAGCTGTTAAAATTATGCTCTTCTTTAATAATTTTCGTTTGTTCTTTCAGACTTCAAATTTTCGACGCAATTTATTTCTACTCTGTTGGTTGCTGTAATAATTCTCTTTCAGGTAAGTGTAGACTTTTTTCGGTATGGGGGGAGAGAGGTAATTAGAAGTGGATCGAAGTTCGTCTTTTATTTTGAAGGGATTTATTGATTAAACTCCAACTTTTAATTGTAGAGCTCTATCCTACTACACGTAGCTTATGAATATTCGGGGTCAATCATAGTTTCTTCCTTACTATGAACCCAAAAATTCCTTACTGAACAATAATATTAAAAGAAAAAGTTTCGTTATGTCAACGCCCCAAAACTGACAAGGTGTTGAACAAAGTCAACATGTCACCCTCTTCCCTCCCCCCCCGGCTGGGGGTTAGCGATGATTCGAACCCACGCCCTTCCGCTACAATATTGGACACAATTTTCGAAACTCTTCCTATAAGCTAGTAACGACCTGCAATGTTTAAAACAGTTTGACACAACATTGAGAAAGGGGGGGGGGGGGGGGGGGGGGGGGGGGGGGGGGGGAGGGACGTTGCAGCCGTGACACCCGTGACTATTTTACGTCTTAAAAGAACAAAATATTTCAAGGTTCAGAGGTTTTAGTATTCTAAGTGTCGGCTTTTGCAGAATTTAGTTTGTAGAAAGTGTGGAAAGGTTTTTGCTTGATTCAGATAACAGGATGTTTTTTTTCTCTCTTTTGCTTTCCAGATCTGTGTTGTCTTTTTTGCCGTTTTCGACTATTACAAAAGAAAAGCACAGCCTGAATGTGCTGGTAATCATGCCTGCTTGGGTATCGTTGGTGTTATGTTCGGTAGGTGTGAAGTAGAAGGGGCATCCAACAAATTGTTTCGCCATATAGCTGTTCGAGATGCTCATATCGCCCTCAGATAGTTGAGAAGTTGAAAAGTTAACGGGTATGTAAACGGACGTTTTCGGACCCAATAAAAACTACAAACATAAACGAAATAGCATCTTAACTCAGAAAAAAATTCCGAGATCCAAATGGGATTCGAACCCGCGACCGTCCGTGATCTAGTCGGATGCTCTACCACTGAGCTACTAGAAATCTGTGGCGAGCAAGGGTGAAATGTGGGCTTTGACTGGAACCGCATCGCGCGGTCACACAGCCAAATAACTTAACACATATGACTCATAACTGCATCGCGCAGTCACATTAAGGCATAACGAGGATGCAACCAACCAACCTCCTAAGTGAGTCTTTTAAGAAATGAAACATAAACGAAATAGCATCTTAACTCAGAAAAAATTCCGAGATCCAAATGGGATTCGAACCCACCCTCCGTGATCTAATCTGATGCTCTACCACTGAGCTACTAGAACTCTGTGGTGAGCAATTTTTTTCTGAATAAAAACTACGCCTGACATTTTCGAAAGGATAAAAAATGCTATTGTTGCGAGAAATGAAAATATTTTTTTGTTTGAGTTGTAAAATATGATATAATTAAACATTGTGCTACTTTTGGTAGCGTTCATCAATTGTGTACATACACGACACAACTGCTCGAAACACTTGGCTCAAGGTAAGAATTCACCATCCAATGGCCCCGAAAACACACATTTTTATCCAAACATATGGTTTGAACTCATGCTACTTATGACTTCATATGTCATTACCATGTGTCTCCGGCAAAGATAAAAGAACTGCTAGTGAAGATGGCATATGCTAAGAATAAATGCTCTTGGAAAAAATCCACGAAAAACCTAAAGGGTTAAACCGTTTTATCCAAGGACTTGATATTTAGGAATGGGGTTAGTTTCTAGAGAAACTGTGGTGCTGCGTCGGTGGGGGGATGAAACACGAGAATTTAGTTTTATCGACTGAGTCGATAAGGTAAATTGACCACCGTAAAAAGATTCAAATAGCTGACGTTTCGAGCGCTAGCCCTTCGTCGGAGCGAATCAAGGAATTGTGGGTAGTGTGTGGTTTTATATAGTAAGCGGTGGAGCTACGCTTTTGGTGGAAATTTGTTTTTCACGTCACCAAATTTCCACCAATAGCGTAGCTCCACCGCTTACTATATAAAACCACACACTACCCACAATTCCTTGATTCGCTCCGACGAAGGGCTAGCGCTCGAAACGTCAGCTATTTGAATCTTTTTACGGTGGTCAATTTACCTTATCGACTCAGTCGATAAAACTAAATTCTCTTGATATTTAGGAGTTTCCTGTTTTCTTATTGACTACTTCACAGTTGTTTATTTTATCATAATATATTTCTTTTGACACACGTGCTCGTGGTTCAAATTGGAATCACATTGGATGGTTAGTTCCTCCCTGGTATAATAGTTAAATCGATGATGGCCGATTTTATATCTTAAGGCGTCATTTTGATGAAGGACGATGAACACCAATGTTGCCTGTTAAATAAAAGCGATCTTTAGAGTTGACAGTATCTTTTTTCCATTTTAGGCAGCCTGGAGGCAGCGTTTATTGTCGCCGCATTGATATCTGCCATGATGCTACTACATTTCATGAAGTGTCATCGGTGAGGGCATTATACAACAATAACGTGAACAACAGCAAACTTTATTCTCCCCCAGAGCCTACAATAAGTATTTACAATTATTTTTTGAATAAAAAAGATAATAGGTGTACTAGCTACCCGAAAATGCCAGGCAGCCAGTTAATAGGAAGAAAATTATTCATTTTCAGGTCGGGCACAGAGACAAACAAAGGCACACACACGCAAAATAGGAGTAAACAGAGTTTAGTTAAATGTACAGCGAAATGTACATTTGACTGATTTGAGATCTATCTTAGTTTTATTTTTAAACAGCACAGTTAAACCTCTATGAAGCGGTCACCCTCGGGAAATTATTAGCCAACTGACCGTTTAATAGAGGTTGACCACTCTATAGCGGAGCTCTCGCCGCTCGCGCAGCTCCATACTCATAGAACCTATGCCCGTCATTTTTCATGGTCATGGCTAGCGGAGTGTTTCGCGGACGCGTCCGTTCGTGTATGCGTCGCGCAGGGCTAGCTCGCGGGCGCGTATGACGTCGCAAAAAATGCGCGTATGACGTCACGCAACATTTGGGACCTTAGCAATTTTGAAACACATCAAGAGTTTGCAACGATTTTGCAAAATCGTTTTTTCCCTGCATTTTTTGCGGATTGCTACTCAAGACAGGGATATTAGTAATTAAGGGATACTCAGAAGCCGCTGTAGTGGAAAAAGAAGATTCTTCAGGGATAAAATCTTGCTTCGAGGAACTTCATACGTTTTTATTAATGCGAGGCAATATTTCTTCTTCCAAGCAGCCGAGTGACTTAAAGGCAAAAGAAATTTCATTTTTCGATGGTAATTTATGTTAATATCAATTTGTGATTGACTTCCTTTTTGTGTTCTCGTTAGTTTTGGAGAAATGTTTATAAAACGTGCTCAAATTCAGTCGTATTGATATCTTAAATTTCATCGAGGACAGCTCCTCGATGCGCTAATGGTACGCGTTTTGCTTTTAAACATAAACTAATGGCATTTAAATAAATTTATCAAAAGAAGACTTTGTTTTTCTTTTCTATGTGTTTGTTCATTCATAAGGTAGGTTGAAAAGCGATTTTATGTAAACAAAACAAGACTTGGATTTTATAGCTCTAACTTCACTGACGCGTCGCCCGTTATGCAATGATGTCTGTGTATTTTTTTTGCAATTTTTATTTCCAAATCAGTTTTCGGG
The DNA here is from genome assembly GCA_024195265.1 of Dendrophyllia cribrosa. Taxonomy (NCBI): domain Eukaryota; kingdom Metazoa; phylum Cnidaria; class Anthozoa; order Scleractinia; family Dendrophylliidae; genus Dendrophyllia; species Dendrophyllia cribrosa. Next base: position 5,669,488 of record JAJLRJ010000011.1, on the reverse strand, counting down.
AAATTTTCGATATGCAACAGGTGTATTTCATTCGAAAATTAGTCATACTAGTTATTCTAGATCGAGAAAAAGTTGTTTTTGTTTTGTGAGCTTTTGTACAGTCTAAATGTACTGTGCAGACGGTCGCGTAATACTGTTTTTGAGAATTGCTAAAATTGAAAGATAGCTCTGTCGTCAATCTTAATTCTTGTGCTTCCGACCTTTCACTTTAGTTAATTACGCTTATCATCAACTTTCTGTTCAGTGAGCTCCGCTGTTAGGCTAAGCCTATCCATATATATTAGAGGTGTTCTAAAATGTAACATGAAATATGGCAAAAATTAAACTAGAATGCGAAATTGATCATAACAACAACAGTAGCGCAAAATATGAAAAATAGAAAGTAATTTGTTCAAGGAAGTTCATGCTATCAGATTTTATAATGTTGTTCGTAAAGCAAGCGTCTTTGTTGTAAACCACATCAATAACAGTTTCGCCATCACATTCAACATGAAACGAAAAAATTAAGTATGGTTGTATGTGACTTAGGGCAGGTAGTTTCATTTCATGACGTAAGTCACTTGCTTTGCTTAGCGCTAATGAAAGTTCTTCCTGACCATTAAAGTACGACCGTTTAATAGTGGTGAAATACAATAAAATTAGCGAATTGGAATTGCAAGCATTTTTGTCTTATCTCTTCTAGAGATCATGTGCTGCAGCTGTATCGGGGTCAAAAAACGTTTTTTCAACATGTGTCGGTCTCCCCTGCACTACTAGTGGTAGGTATGCGTATGCAAAGTAAAGGACAATCATTATTTTAATGGCTGGCTGTTTTAAAATAACATGTAAGGGCATTTTGGAAATATTTTGCTTTAATGAAAATCGTTTGCTTTAGTACTTATTTGCCTATCATGCCCTAGAAAATGAATTTTGATTTACTCAAAAATCGTCTTATAAATTTTCTCAAAACGTCTTCTGCAGTTACTACAGTACTATATAATTTGAAAGTTTCATTATAACGTGTCTGACTAGATTTTGAGAAAAACGACATTGTTTGAAACAAAGGGCAATAAACTGGTGTTGCTATGGTAACTGTTGTTGCTTGAAAGCCACTGAATCATAAAATGTTGATCACATGTAATAAACGTGGTGAAGTATGAAGGCAATCGAAGCATGTCTACCTGCGAAATTTTGATTTTAAAACATAGACAAACATACACATATATAGACAAAAAAAAACTGAGTCGAGCCTCCTTAACGGGGCTATGTTCCCATATTTCTGGTGTTACTTTAAAGGGATAGTATCACGAGGTTCCACGTGCGGCACTGTTCACTATTCTTGCACCGGAATTTTGGACATATCACTGTTAAAAGTGATTTTTTTCTTTCTTTTGGCTATCAAAACGGATTTTTTGATTCAACAAATACCTCCACTTCTCGACGGCCTTTTTGAATTTGCGGAATCAAACTTGAAAAGTGGGCCGACGTTTTCAAGTTTCGACCTCGTGATACTATCCTTTTAAAAAGCCTAAATGGTCATTTTTGTTTCAAATTAATATTCTACTAGTGTTCTAAAGCCCCGGCTACACGTTCAAACATTGTTGAATAACACGTCCAAGATTTATCGTTTAACAATGTTGGACGGGCGGCTAAACGTCAATTAACATTATCGAAAATGTTTGGATCGAAATCAAAATATTCATCGTACATAAAATGTTGATCAGACATCATCTAACATGGCATGCTAAAAGTTCTAACATTGTTGAACCAAACAAATGTTGTACGTCCACGATGTTGGAACGTGTAGCCGGGACTTAAGAGTAAAAATAAGTGTCTTAGACTGCAGGTGGCCAGAATGGAAACAGATTGCGCCTTAAAAAAATTGGGCCAATATTTTTAACTTTATTGCCTTGTGTCGTTAAACCAGTAATTATGGGTGATTCTCTCTTCTAAAATACACTTAATATCTTCATCTTCATCTTATTGTTGTATAAGCATTCAATCCAAAGAATCAAGACTACTTCGGTAAATGGTTGCTGTCTTTTGGTGAATCCCATTGGGACTACTTACCAGACATGATCAAGGATTACATCCTTGAACTGGTTGAAAGGAGTATCCAGCGTGACTTGGCTGCCAGGACCCTTCATCAACACAGGATGAAATCTGTATGCCTTTCAATAAAAAATCATTATCACTGGAAACACCTTTGCCATTTCCGTTTATTCACTTCACAAACATGTGATGAATGTCAAGAACACTTCTCGCCAGAAGTGGACATGGGTATGCACAGAGCCATTTGTCCTGGCATGCCGCCTTCTATATGCATACAGCGGGCATTTATGTATACAGGCATCGGAAGTGATGACGAGGAAGACTATGACGGACCAAGTGCTCACGAAAGTTTCTATGGCAGTGCTCACTCAACGTGATCCATCTTTTCAAGCATGATCTTCCAGTTTTGTTCGTGCTTCCACATTGATTTTTCTGGGACTTGCAGCAAGAAGTAATTGACAAGCTGTTGTGGCCATTTTATCGCATCCAAGATTTTGTGGGCTACAAAGGGCATAGAGATTCTTTTCGGTAGATGTTCTTCGATTAATTTGAAAGAATCATTTGCATGTTGTATTTCATCATTGGACAAGCAGACGTAGTGTTCACAAATTTTCAGATGTTTGTTGAGATAGCTTTTGAAGTTGTAGTGTTTGATGGTCATTCTTTTTTTGGTAATTGTGTAATCACCACCATAGAGCTCGTTGTAATCGAAGGTCACACCATCCAGAGGCTCTAAGAGTCCGCAGTCCTCACAGCAAAGTTCTGATGAAAACATCCTGAGGTTTAATTTGCTTTTGCAGTTTTGGCAAGCTTTTATCCTTTCATTCAAAAGGGTGAAAGGTAGGTTGGGGTGGTATTGTACCTCGGGAGAAAGATACTCCTTGATGATATGAAGACGTTCTGTCAGGTTTGAACGCCGTATTTCTTTTGTGTAGTTTTCGAGTGAGCGTAGGAGGATAAATTTGTATTCTTTATCAAGCTCATCGAGTTTGGCTTTGTATTCGCCTTTAGTGTCCAAGGACCGAACATCAGCCAGTTGTTTGGCAAACTTCTCCATGGTTGTACACAGCCGGGTTAAGTATTCAATTGGGTGCAAATGATTTATCTCTTAAGATTTGTAGGTTAAAACCTGAATTCAATCTCTCAAATCTGACTTGGATACGGCGGCAAGAATATTTATCTTTTTTTGAAACTCTTGTTTGACTTCCTTGCGAAGTTCGTTTTTGAGTTTCTCTAGGTCTGGCGATTGTGTTTGAGTGCCAACGTTTTTTTTAGACTTAACACCATCCCTGATTGCAGCTTTGAGTTCGTGATATTTTTCCACCTCACGAGTAATTATGGTGAATTCTGCATCACTGATCCTCTTGTCTTCCAGAGCCTTTGAGACCAGTTCATTGACAGAGTTGCGTTTAGCCAGTGCCAGTGTATAGATTTTCTCATGCTTAGTCACTTTTCGCTCTAATCGTTTGTTAGCAGCTGTAAAACCAACAGAGGACAGCCCACAGAGGGTCGCGACGCCGGCAAGTGCTGGACTTGCAACAATTCCGAACCTAGTCAATGCAGTGGCTAGGGCCCCCGATGACAGCCCAACAGAAAGCGACCCAAGGCCAACCGCCGAGTAATGAACTAAGGCTTGGGTTCGTTTATATTTCTTTGCGACCTGACGGTAATGCTCGGCTTCGTCAGACAGCTCTTTAAGCAAGTCAGAGATTTTTTTTGAGCCGGAAATCTTCTGCATTAATTTGAGTGATCTCACGCATAGGGTAGAGCTGTTGTGTCTCGCTGTATTCGGGGGCCGATGGAAGCACATTGGCAGAACTCATGGCGTGGGGTATATATATGATTTTTTAATTTATCTCGATTTCAAATTCTAAGGGCCTACCATTGAAGTTAAAGAGGTTGTCATCTTTATCCCGCACAGACAGTGTGATAGAGTTAACAAATTCGCCAGACGAGGTGTCACGCAAGACATGCTGTGGTGTTGGTTGGTAATGAACCTTTTCAAATGGTTTCCCACGAATGTCGAAGCGCGCCAACACACTCGAAGGTTTGCCATTGAGCAAGTTCTGTTCTTTGTCAACCAGGTCGCAGTGGACAAAGTAAGTGCTTGGAGATGTAAACCCTTTGACAACTGCACTCCAACACGGTGTACCACTTATACCCAGAAAATCTGTCAGATTTTTACTAGACGTTACATTATTGGGGCTTTTAATTAACATTATTCCTTCTGCTGTGATTGTATCAACTGTTAGATCAATAACTGGTCTATTCTTTTTTATCTCAATGAAATCTTTTACAATGTTATCCACTGTGTAAAACCCTGGAATTAAGAATACTTCAGTAGTCCTTCCATTACTGCCAGGTGCTGAGATAACCGCTTTTTCTTTCAAGTTATACCACGAGTTGGTGAGTGAGACAGATAGGAGCCGGATGTAATTGGGCATCGGAAGTGCGTGATCAAAGTACACAGTGTATGGGTTCGAAGTCGTGACAAATGTCAACACAACCATGACAGATGCGAGTATATATAAGTTTATTTTATTTCAATTTCAAATTCCCATGGCATGCCTTTGAAGTCAACGAGGTTGCTCTTTTCATCTCTGATCGACAGTGTGATGTCATTTACATGTTTACCAGAGCCATCGACACTATGCCAGACGCCATGTTGGGCCACTTGGTAGTTGATCTTCTCAAAAGGTTTTCCGGTTACATCAAAACTAACCAATAAGCTTGAAGGTTTGCCATTGAGAAGGTTCTGTTCTTTGTCAAGCAGATCGCAGTAGACAAAGTATGTGCCTGGAAATTTGAAACCCTTTATGGTAAAATTAGGATATGTTTTTATGTCTATATGAAACAATCTTGAGAGATTTGGGGAAACCCATATTATGTATTTTTGTCCTGGGTTTAAAATAGAAAGAACGCCAAGTTCATATGGTTTTGCCTGAAGAGCAATACCCTTTTCTTTAAATTTGCCATTTATCATGTCTGCAAGGCTATTAGGAGTAACAAACCCAGGGCCAATGTCAATGATGGTAGTCGTTGGGTTATCACCAGAAAGGACTGCGGCTATTTTCACTTTTTCTGCCAAGTTGTGCCACGAATTGTAAAACGAGGCAGACAGGAGGCGGATGTAGTGTGCATTCTGGATCACGTGATCAAAGTACAGAGTGTAGGGGTTCGAAGTTGTGGTAACTGTAAACACAACCATGGTGTGTATATGTAAGTTTATTGGGAAAAACATAAATATATACACAGGAAAACATTGTGTTTATATTAAAACATTTTAAAATATAAATATATACAATCATGTTTGGCAGACGGCCCGGTGGATTTAATCCTAATTCAAATCTTGGTATAAAAATTGGCGGGCGCAATTACGGCCCCCCACCCCCTTTTTATTCGCCTCCAAATGCCTATACCCATGTCTCGCCAAAGCCACACACAGATCCTGAAATGGCTTGGTTGAGTTCGCCGGAGGCTGCCAGGCTCTGCGCCGCAGCTAAGGCAAAGGCAATTTCAGATTTCAAAATGCGTTTCCCTAACGCTGATATGTCCCATTTTGAAGTGCAAGTAGAGTATGGTGACGACCACAAAACAGCCATAGGAGAAGTGCTTTACAAAAAGGCCCCTGGCTCATGGGCACTTATCACAGAAATGCCCCACAAAGATTGGACTGGCGCCGAAAGAGACGCTCTTGGCCTTAGAGATGACGGGGGTTTCCCTTATCAGTTATCGTTGGGGCAACCAGAAAAGTCAATCCCAGCTGTTGCTTTCTCCACCACAATAGACAAAGACATGATGATTGGTGCAATCTTGAACGATAAAGAGCAAAGGATTTACGTCACGCCAACTGATTATTTCACCACGAAATACAGAAACATATTCAGGGACACGCAGATTTCATTCACAACCGCGAAATATGGCCGAAAGTGGGTGGGTGGCCCTCATATGAGCTTTTGGCCGCAACAACTCTCCTTCGCACTTTGGTGTGCAACAACTGGCTGCGGGATCTCGCGTGACATTCTCTTCGATAAGAACTCCAGTCTATCCCTAACCCCACAGCTCCTGTCGTTTTACCGGTTTCACGTTTATTTCACAACAAGGCGAATACTCTACCAGATGGGTGGGGAACAAAGCGTGAGTGCTTTGCCAGACGACCCCCCATTCAACCAGAAAGACAACAAGTACAACATCGACGCGTACAAGAAGATTTGCATAGAGTTTGGCATCGACCCCAGTTCTGACTTCCGTTACACATATGGCAAGAACCACGGGCTTGGGAATGTCTACATTTGGGCTTATGGAGAGGGCCCCATCTCTACCGATTACACTTATCCAGACCCTGATCTAGCTCTGTTCGATGATGAGCGCGTGACTGACAGAAAAGACCCCAACTTTCGCGCCAATGGTATATCTTTCGTTCGCAACGATCAAGGGGCGGACACCCAGTTCGAGCACTTTGTGCCAAATTACGCACAGGGGCTAACACAGCCAGGGCTCGCGCGTATGAACCAATCAATTGAGGCCTTCGTGTACTGCATTCTTGGTTCACAGGCCAAAACCTGCAGCAGCATCATTGGAAAAGGAGGCCGGGCGTTCGAAACGCAGAGAGTCTTCCTCACCCATCTAGAGGAGGCCATAATACTGAACGACATTGCAACAAGCGTACAGCGTTACCAGCTTGCCATCCAAGCAACGAAAGTGCGCCTGGACTTTGCGACAGCACCCGGAAGCTGGCTCATGCCTTCGCGCATGATTATCAACACAGAGAGCGTGATCGGGTATAACAACAATCTACAGAAGGCAACGCAAGGGATGAAGCTGGGTGTGAACAGTGGTGTTAATCTGGGCACAAAAAAAGCCTCACTTCGCCACATGGACGGTGGACCGACAAAGATTAATCCACCAAACAGTCACCCATCAAACCCGATACATAAACAGGCCACACAGGCACAGGGCATCGCACCCAAACCAAAGACCACACCCACACCACAACCAGACCCCACACCAACACCAACGCCGCCTCCAACCCCAACCCCCACACCCACACCACAGCCCGACCCGCATCACGTAAACAAGGCACTCATTGCTGTGGGTGCGCTTGCTTTGGCAGGCCTTTTCGTTTGGTCGAGATAAATCCCTCCTTTGAGCGCCTAAAAAAGGTAGCTGAAAATCGAGGTAGCCCTGACGATTTTTTCGCTCTCGCTAAGTGTTCAAGACTTCGAACGCTTGGTGATCCTTTCAACAAGGAAGGCCACAACGGCAAGGATGAGCAGCCAGGCGTGTTCACCCAGAAAGGAGATGACCGACCCAGCCGCTTTGAAGATGAAGCTCACAATTGAGCCAATGAGGCCAGGCAGTGCGCTGGCTGCCTTTTTGCCAAGCTCTTTAAGCCCATTTCCAATAGCCTTGGTAGCCTTTGCCAGGCCGTTCAAGGTGGCGAGTACAACCGCGCTGATTGTGATGCCAGCTGCCAGAACAATCGCTTGCAGGGTCCATCCGTATTTCTTGAAGATTTCTCTGACCCTCTCTCTCAAAGACAGGGCTTGTTCCCTTTCTTGAACCTGTGGTCGGAGTCTTGCCAGCTCTTCTTCTCGCTCAGCAACCCGGGCTTCAGCGGCTTCTCTTTCAGAGGGAGACGTGTTCTCATCCTCTATCACGCGCTTGTCCTCCTCGTTCTTCCGTTCAAGCTCGACTTCTCTTTCGTTTAACTCATCAAGTGGTTCAGTTGAGTTTAGCCCTGCTTCTATTTCGTTTCTTTCCTTCACCATAGCAGAAAGGCGTGTTGTGAGTTTGTCAAAGTTTGCCTGTTTTTTTTTTTTCACGTTTTGTTTGTATTTCTTTCAGGGCAGCTGTTTCCTTTTTTGCATTTTCAAAAGTTTGTTGAAGATTCTTTAACAGCAGAGTTATGCGGTCTATCTCGGCTTGATTCTTAATGGTTGAACCACCATCCTCCTCAAGAGCATCGTTCCTCGCTTGTTCTCGCTCGATTCGGTTTCTGAGATTTTGCTCCTCATTTTGTGCTTTTTGTAGTTTCAAATCAACCCTTTCAGCCACCTTCCGTTGTTTTTGTATCTCTTTTAAGCTTTGTCTTCCTTCCCTTATTGATGTATTGGCTTCAGAGAGAAGCTCTTCAGCACTTGGGCCAAGAGCCGCTTTTTTACTGTCTGTGAATGATTTAAGAAGGCCAGTCCCATCTTGTTTTAAAATGGGAGTCTCGCCACCCTTTGGCCCAAAGGAAACAATTCTGCCTTCATTTCTTGGTTTTTTACCGTAATTAATTGGGCCTAATCTGTCGTAGGCTACTTTTGGAAAGCGCCTTCTTATCCAGTCCCTAACTCTATCAAGCATTTTTTCTTTGTCTTCTTCATGTGTGAAGTCACTAAGATTAGGGATGTCAGGAACTAACCCACTTTGTTCGTTAGGAATTGTATGCATTTCATGTTGTTCACCGCCATGATATGGGGTGGATGAGGCGGCCGGTTGAAAGGGTGTTGTTCTATTAACTTCTTGTTCGTCCTCATCGTCCTCATCATGGTCTATGTTCAAGTCAAGCCCTGTATTTTCATTCTCACCAGGTATATCAGCTCCACCAGTAGCCCCAGACATGATGATATATAAATATAAATTTTAAAAAAACACAAATATATACCATGGCTGTGCAACCGAATCTACTTCCATCTCACAGTGAAAAGACACTGGGCGCCATGAAAGCAGAGCGAACCGTCACGCGCATCACATTCAACCCTTCTGAGGCCAATCCCGGTGAGACACTGTACGTCTCGGTGCCGAAGCTGGGCGAGCACGATGTTATTGTGTCCGGCTCACTTGCCCTGGTGTTTAACATCAACCTAGCCGGTGGTCATGCAAACATCTTTCTTGTGCAAAATGTATCTCGGGCCCTGGTGGACAGATTCGTTGTAAAGTTTGCCGCCACCACTGTCCAGGACACGGCTGGGTACGACATCTACAAGATCTTCGAAGATCTCTTCCGATCAACCGATGAGCGGGAAAATATGCTTATGGAGGGCATCCAGAGTGTGGATTTGTGTAAGATCCGCTCTGGTGCTGGCGACAAGAAGACCTCCAGCGTTGATGCTGAAAATAAGTTAGAGACAATATACAAGAATAAGTATCGCATCAAGCTGGATCACCAAATCTTAACTGATCATGGTGTTATATATCCTCAAGCGTTATATAACGATCTGGTCTTCGAACTAACCCTCGCCCCCGCAAACCAAGTTGTCCGTGGCTCAGACACAAGTAAACTCGTGTACAAGTTGGAAAATATCCAGCTTGAGTATGAGACGATCAGAAGTAAGAGTCTGGTCGACGAGGCAACAAGCACTTACACTAGCGGCAAGGAGTTCGCTTATGACCTCGTAATGCGAGATCGGGTGCATCCCTTCTCAAAAGGTGGTGACACTCGGCTGAATCTTCGGGTTAACCCACAGCGCCGGTCTCTCAAGGGCATCCTCTTGCTGTTCATCAACCCCTACACGGCTGGTGCCAGGGACTCTGAGAACTATTTCAATCCCGACATCACCAAAGTGAAGGTCACAGTCAACGGGGTCCCAAACAGGCTTTACAACGAGGGCATCAGTGGTACAGACATGTGGAATGAAATCTTCCGATACTTCAAGCCACACACGCGCGGCAGGCCTAACATGAACTTGACCAAATATCTCACAGGCAGCAAGTTTGGTCTCTGGATTGACCTGCGGTCCATGGGTGACACAGCCCTGCACGGCAACGGCCAACGGCTCGTCAACACACAGGATGGCGTGCAACTCGAGATCGAACGAAACGCCACAGGGTCGGGAAACGCACTCTGCCACATCTTCACCATCTCAGACTCACAGATGAACATCATGGACAAGCAGCTGGCATCTGTACAGTACTAGGTATAAATTTACATATATACCATGGCCACAAATCAACAAACAACAAACAACAACAAGCTCAACTTCTACACTAAGCCGGCTCCCCTGCCATCCACCGGACCATTATCACACAATAAAATACAAAGACTTCTGGCAATGGCACCCTCCCCACCAGTTTGCAAACCAACTAATATAGGTGTTGGTTATGGACCCAAGAAAGCTGCCATTCAATGCACTAATCGTTGGCCCCACTAACTCTGGCAAGACACAGTATCTTCGCTCCCAACTGCGAGGCCCCTTTAGGGGTTATTTTGATTACATCGTTTTATTCTGCCCAACATTTGTCAAGAACAAGACATACGATGGCTTCGTGGACCGCGATCCACACATCTTCGTCATCGTCTGCCAACAGCATGAAATCGAAGACTGGTTGAAGTTGGCGAGCTTCTTTTTCACATGCACCAACACTTTATTCATACTCGATGACTGCGCCGCCTCCAAAGATGTCAAAGGCCGCACGAGCCAGCTGGTCAATCTGGGGTTCAGCGCAAGGCATGACGGCATATCCGTGTGGGTCTTGACCTAGCAGATCACCAACATTGCCAAGCCATATCGTGATAACATTGCAGCAATCGTGCTCTTTTACACGCCCTCCAGCAAGACAACCAATGCTATATTTGAAGATTATGCCGGCGAGCTCTCCCACGAGGAGTACAAAGAGCTTATCGCAAGGCTAAAATCCCGCAAGTTCTCCCACCTGGTTTTCTCTCTGAGGCACCCGTATGGAATTGAGTACAAGGTTTAAACACATATATATACAAGCCATGAATGCGCCAACAAGTCTACACAAGCTCACTGTGCTTTCACAGCTTTTGGATGAATTGCACAAACACACACTTGATGCGCAAAACAAAATTATCAAAGCCGCTGGTGAGGAAGATCTGCGCCTCATGCTTCTCAACAGATATCCCTTGCGGTTGAATTCTATGCCAGACACCATGGCGGGGCTTATACGAGAGCTTGGAACCATTTTGCCCGACATCAATAGAATTATTGAAAAATAAAAAAACAAAACACATATGTATACCCTGATGATGGCACAAGCAGCTGAAGACCAGGCCGTTTTCGAAGTAATGCAGATGCTGGAGGCCACCCCTGAAACCACACCTCCCACAGGGATAGTTGGTGACAATGACATTCCTGCCAAACGTGAGAAGCTGGCAATCCTTGTTTCAACTGGCAAGGCCAAAGAAGCTATCGGCGTGCAGCTCACACACGATCATGTCAAGCGGTTGTCAGACAAGGACGTTGACAAGTACTGCAAAAGGTACGAGGCCTACATAGGTAACAAGACAACCGAATCCCTAGTTGATTTAGCCATCATGCTCGCGTCCAAAGGCGTTGGCCTGGTGATACCGGTTGATGATCTCAAGGAGTTGCAGAAAGAACTCAAGAACGACTACATCATCAACCAGGAGCTGTCAAATCTTGCTGGGGCTATTGCCATTCGATGCGGGCGATTGCTGGCGCTTGCCAATGCTGCTCTCATCACAACAAAACACATCAAGTTTGAACGAGAGCCTGATTTGATAGAATTGGAACCCCCACTCACACATCCAACCAGAGACAGTGAAGGCTATCCACTTGAGGGGCTTGATGAAGTTGGGCTGGGGACTGTGCCGACCTCGCAGGAACCTTGAAGAAACCTGTCAGCAACCTGTCAGCAACCTGGCAGCACAATTATCACATCTTGTAAAAAATAAAACTCACATATATACAATATGACCACACCACTCGAGACGATCCCTGAAGAAACTCAAACTCCAACTCCAACACCTGCCCGTGTTACCTCTGTGGCCCCGAAAACAAAGCCTGCAACAGAAAAGAACCCTGGCCGCGTTGCTTCTGGCAAAAGGCTAGCAGAACGCAACCGCCTGGCCCGGGAAGCAAAGAAAAAGGCAGAAGAACAAAAGCCTGCACCCTCAACAAGTGAAAACAATTCTACAAACCAACCCTCAACAAGTGACACAACAAGTGACAGCAACAACAACTCAATCGTTTATATTCTTGGGGTTGGCGGATTGATTGTCTCTGCTGCGGGTGTTTATTACCAACGCGAAGCCATAATGCAAAGGCTTGGCCGCAAATCAAACACACCATCAACGCCAGCAAACACCCCCGCTGCAACACCACCAGCAACACCCCCATCTCGAATTCCGGTAAGACAAGGAATTAAAAACATGGAATAAAAAAACATATATATACTGACCATGGATCTTTTACATGCTGCGATGAATGGGGCTGCAGTCGGAGGTGTGTTTGTTTTTTGGACTGGATTTAATGTGGCCGCCATTAAAACTATGTACAGATTGGCAATGAACAGGCACAACGAGCCCGAGTATGTGTACGTGTATGAGCCAGAGGCCGAGTCCGAGCCAGAGGCCGAGGTCGAGGAGCCCCGAGTCGAGGAGCCCCCAGTCCGAGTCGAGGAGCCCCGAGTCCGAACCCGAGGTCGAGGCAGAGGTCGAGGCAGAGGTCGAGTCTGAGTCAGAAAAATAAAAAAACATATGTATACAGGACACAAACAATGTCTGACAACAAACTTGTGAACTCTCTCCTCGACGCCGCAACAATCACTGGCCTTGTCGCTGGTATTGGTTGAATTGGTAAAAAGACAATCAAAGAGAGCTTCACTGCCGACCCCAGTGCAAGCTTGATGAATTATGTCAAGTTCACAGCTGTCATGGCTGGCAGCATCGCGCTGAAGAAATATCTCGAGGACCAGAAAATCCTCCCAGACAACATGTAAAACAATATGTATACACAATGGCCTCGATTGCAATAATGGCTCTTGGCGCTGTTCTCAATGCGGCCGCTTTCACTGGCGGTAATTATCTCGCTAAATATCTGTCTGGTGATAACGGCAAGGCAGCAATGGATGAGAAAATCCGACATGACCACGCCCTTGAACAATACCAAGCGGCTTACGCCAAATACCAGAAGGACCGCACCAAGCTCCTCGACTGGATTGCAGCCAACGATCGGATTAAACACCAAGCTAGCAAAAACTTCCAAACCACCGACCAAGCCATGGTCTTGTATAACCAGATGCACCAAACGCAACCAGATAAACAAATCAAAGACTACAAAGAGCCTCAGTTCTCAGACTTCTACAAGCCCAGTCCACAACAGCAGAATGGTGAACTTGTGTTCATTGGAGGCACCCTGCTTGCGGGTGGGTATGCGGCTTATCGCTTTCTTTAAATTTAAGAAATTAAAAACCCTATATATACCCACCATGGACACGCCCATTTCTAAAGAAGATCGTGACGCATTTGTGGAACAATTGTGCTGCCTTTTTCCAACATGCTCCTCGGATAGAAAAGCTGATGAACTAGCGCAAATGTTGCAGAAACGTGCTGAAGAAATGCCCGCATTCATGTCAGAAGGATATGAATTATACCGCAAACTCATAACACTCATCACGGCTCAAGAAACTGAGGAAATGAACCGAGCCTTTCAGGAAGCCCTTGAACTTTCTCGAGCTATAAACAGGACTCCAGACCTTGTGAAACAATTTGATGAGGACGAAGAAGTGCGCCATGGACAGATCACCGTTCGTAAACTCTATATATACCACTATGGAGGCGAAACTTTCTAAGATCTATTACAGCCCGAAAGGGTATTGGAAAGGTCTTGCCGCTGTAAAAAAGCTAGCTGCAGCGGCCAAGGTCTCTGATGATGTTGCAAAGAAATGGCTTGTCAAACAAGCCCTTTGGCAAGTTTACCTCCCGGCGCCACGCCATATCCCTCGGCCCAAGTTTGATGTCTCATCACCCAATGCAGTGCATCAAGCAGATCTTCTCCTCCTGCCCCACGACAAACTTCCACACGGGAGAAAGGTTTACAAATACGCATTAACCCTTGTTGATGTGGCTAGCCGTTACAAAGCAGCAGAGCCTCTGACTTCGAAAGAGTCTGAAGAAGTCTCAAGGGCATTTCAGAAGATTTACAGACGTGGGCCTTTGAAATGGCCTCAACTCTTGCAAGTTGACCCTGGGAAAGAGTTTATGGGGACTGTGACTAAGACAATGGAAAACAACAAAACAACCATTCGTCGCGGGCGGGTTGATATCCACAGAGACCAAGCAATTGTGGGGAGATTCAACCGAACCCTGGCTGAAAGGTTGTTTGGTTATCAGTATGCCGTTGAAATGAATATGCCCTCTGGCCGTTCGACTGCATGGGTCAAAAGACTGCCAGATGTTGTCTCGGCCTTGAACAATGAAGTAACAAGACTCACTGGCAAGAAGCCCGCTCAAGCAATCAAAGAGAAAGCCGTTTCTTCCAAGCCAACTCTATATGCTAGGCCTGTTGGGGTGAATGAGAAGAAGCTCCCACCCCGGGTGAGTGTGAGATATTTATATCAGCCTGGTGAGCTGGAGGGTGGTGGTAGGCGTGCGACTGATCCGATCTGGTCTTTGAAGGTCCACAACATTGAGAAGGTTGTCACCAAGCCAGATGCGCCTGTCGTTTATTACCTTTACGATGGCCCTAAGAGAGGGTTTGTTCGTGAGGAGCTGATGGTTGTGCCACCGGACACTCAGTTGCCCCCAGCTGGGTTGTGAAACTCGATTGGTTCTGTGTGGATGCCGTCTGGCAGCACCCAACGCTTGTCGTAATAAGCAGAAAGGCCCAGCTTGTGCTGCTCGTATGTGAACATGGCCCCGTTGTGCATTCGAAAGCCCCTGTTGGTGGCCATGTCCCTGCCCTCTTGCAGGGCTCTTTCGTACCTTTCCCAGCGAAGCTCGTTCTGCTTCTTGTTGACGCCCTTGGAGGACATCTTAGCCTCGCCGCTAGCCTCGTTTTCGACGTAATAACACTTGCTGCATAGGGCGATGGCCCGTGTGCCTTCCTTCTCAAGCTTGAACAAGCCCGGCTCTCTGCCGCTCCACTTGTCCCACGCCAACCAATTCTTCTTCTCCGCCTCGAACTGGGCGCGAAGTTCCGGGCGAACGGCCTCTTCCAGAGTGTCGTGCGCAAGAGCGAAGTACATGCTGTCCGTGTCCATCTGGATGAGCTCGAAGTCGCGCCTGTCGATGAAGTAATCTAGGAAGTCGTAATAGAACTCCAGCATGCGAAGCTTGGCAAGTTGGTACACAACAATACCCACTTGAAAGGGGCGGTCGATTGTGACCTTTTGCTTGCGCAGCTCGATCTTGTAAGCATCTCCAATCTCTTCGAGGTCATCGAACAAGGGTGAGCGGAGATGCTTGTCGACCTCGTCCTCGTCAGTTGTGTACAAAGTTCTTGTCTGGCGCTCCACGGCTTCGATGAACTTGCCGTAAGCACTGTTGCCAAGAAGCTTGAACACTTCAGCAAGCAGGGCCTTCTCCCTGTCAGCGTCGTCTTTCCTTCGGCAGTCGGCTACCTCGCGAACGAACCAGTCGAAGAGCTTTTTGGGTATGTAATCGATCGTGCGGTAGACTGCCGTCATCTTGAGCCCGATGTTGAGATACCACTTCAAGAGGGGCGCGTAGATCAGCATCGTTTTCGCTGACAGTACCCCCAGAAGCTTTTTCTGGTCGGGAAAGCGGGTTCGGCCACTTTCTTGGAGGTAATCGTGCATATGCTGTGGAACAAATTCGTCAGGCACTGCTTGGTTGATGAAGAGCGGTGGAAACTCTTCGAACTTCTCCCACAACTCTCGGGGGACTTCGATGTCCACTTCCGCAAACCCGAACCACCTGCCTGTATTCAGCTTCATTTCGAGAACTCTCGCCGCCTGCTCCGGGGCGTTGTAATGCACAACCGTCTCTTTACCACAGGGCATCTCCTGCAGCATCGTGCTTGGGTAAAGGGAGTTAGCATCGAACCCCACAATCCGTTTCGTGATGCGAGCTAAGTCGTATTTGTGAGAACGGATGCAGGTTTCGCCGCGCACGTGTTTGCGGGTGAAGACCAGGCTTGGCCCGCCAACCACAGCCCCCTTCAGCATGGCGTAAGCTTCTGGGCCGGGGGCGTATAGTTCTGGAGCCTTGCGCCCCCCTCTCAATGAGCCTCGCAAGACGTATTGCATTGATACTCCTGGCAAGGAGACCGCGTCTTTGAAGATGTCCACCCCGAGGCCCGTGTAAAAGCCCTTCATCGTTTGGAGCGCTTCGAGGAAGGGAGACACGTCGAGATTGTTGTAATACTCCAGCCAGTCTCCGAATGTCTTCATACCTTTCTCGTAGAAGATGCGATTGCATTCTTCATGCTCCTTGGGAGAAAGAACGAAGGTGTTTTTTAGTTGTGAGTACCAGCACTCGTATGGAGGAAGCCCCGGATAATCCAGCTTGTCAGCGCTGTCAAACCACTCGTATGGGAGCCAGGACTTGGTCTGTGTCGCTCCATACGTCTTGACCCACTTGTCGTACGTGATGCCTGGGGCCAAATAATTCATGATGTCCAAGAACTTGTAGCTGGGAGTGTTGATGAACATGATGCGCCCCTCTTTCTCCGCGGCGAAGACCCAGTTCTCTTGAGCGAAATGAGAAACAAAGTACTTGCGGATAAGCTTGAGATCGTAATGGCCTGAGTTGAAGCCGACCACAGGCACTTGGTTGCACCATTTGTCGATGAGCTTGAGTTGCTTCTCAGGAAGATTCTCAAGGTCTGGGGGCATATATTTGCCAGCCACGTCCTCTCGGATGGCTGCGCTTCGCCACTCCAGGGAGGCATAAAACAGCCCGATAAGCTCGTCAGGATCTTTGGAGCAAATGTACTCAGGCTCAGGATTCAACGTGTCGGCAATGGAGACTGAGATGGGCACATGCTCGCTTTCATAAGAGAGATCGTGTGTCGGACGAGCTGCCTTGGTCTTGTCCTGGTACGCTTCGAAGTCGTAGACGATCGCATGGGGATATGTTTTGTTTATTTTCTGTGGGCAACGATCATTCCACCAAGGGGAAGGCTTTTCGTGTTGCCACCTTTCCACCACGGTGTACCCAGCGTCTCGAAGCAACTGAGTTCGTTGCAGAGTCTTTTGGTAAGCAGCCATCCTTGTGATTGTGTTACCCCTTCGATCAACATATACACCTTCGTCCCTCGTTCCCTCGGGGTAACATTCCTCGCAACCGTGCCAGAAACAACCGTGGAACTGGAAAACTGTCTTGCTTTCTGGGTGATAGCCGTCGACTGGGGCCCCACAAATATAGCTCTCACCGCTATGGCCGCATCTGTGATGGTGGATGTGAATGTCGCGCTGCTTCGCCTCCCACTCCAGCCAGCACACTGCCTTGACACCGAAACCGCCTTCTGGGTAAAAGGCTTTCTCAAAAGCTGACTCCGGAGGGAGGATACGTTTCCCGGGGCAGTCGATTTTGGTTTGGCCTCGATTACACGTCTTGGAGTGGCGAGTTAAATGACAAGCTTGTGTGAACCTCCCACCACACTCGCCACAAGTGTAATTGTTTGTGACTTTATTGATATTGGTGATCAAGAATGAGTGGCCCTCATGACTACCGACAGTCATGGTTGAAGCGCCCACCTTGTCGTAATTCGCAGGACTGTGAGATAAAATGAAGTCACCATTGGGGAGAACAAGATATGCGGCAATTCCTTGCTTGAAATGCCTTTCGATTTTGGAGAAGTGTCGCAAATTTAGCTGGCCTCGAAACCCCGGATAAACTGCGAAGAAGCTTTCTGCGAGTTCCCTGGTTCTGCGAGTGTTGAAATCTCTACGAGCTCCTCGATGGACAGCCAAGCAACGAAAGAGACAAAGATTGTCGTTGAAAGTGTCAAGAGAAATGACTTCTCTTTTGTTGCGAATCCAATCAGGAAGCCGCCCGAGACCTATTTGCAAGGGTTGCCGATCCAGAACGACTTTGACATCAAGCAGGACAGTGCGTTCGTAAACCCATTTGGTGTCAGGCCTGTTGAGTCTTGCGTTTTGAAGACGAAGCTCTTCCTGGGCTTGCAGCCACTGTCGTGTCTCGGAAAGAGTGGATAGCCAACGACTGTTGTGGTTGTTTTGATAAAACTCTCTAAACTCCTCGGTTTCCGTGTTTCGTAACTCGAATGTGAAGCGTAAATTGATTGAGTGTCGTGTGTGAACATTTTGCTTGATTTTGTTCAAAATTCTGGCGACAAGAGAGTTTTCGAGATTGTTTACAAAGCGGACCCGGAGTGTTCGTCTGCCGTGTTCAACCCATCGGTCAACCCGATCATAGATTTGAACAAGTTGTTCAAAATCTAGATCCGGTGGGTTGTTTTGAGGCTCGACCTCAGCATTATTGTCGTCGACATTTCGTGCCTGTGCATCCAGCCAGGCAATCAGCTCACGTTGATTGGCATCACGCCGTCTTCGTTGCCGGGGTTGTGCCATATATAAAGGGCTTTTGGATTTCTTCAATTGGTTATGCCTCTCTTGCCGTTGCGGCCGGGCTCGGGAAAAAACGCATTTGACTCCCTCTTACGGGGTTTGAGGACGGGTATCCCGAGTAGTGGGTGGGGGATGGTCTCAAATACGGTTTTTCGAGTCCATAAATAAGCTGTCCGAGCGCAGTGAGGACAGCTTATTTATGGACTCGAAAAACCGTATTTGAGCCATCCCCCACCCACTACTCATTTTAATAAAAATAAATATTGCGTGACACATCATGAACCCCCCCACCCCCCGTTTGATTTCAAGTCCAAATCGAAATGAAATTTTTCTATAAAGCTAGTTGTTTAAATAACTGCTTTGATTTTGCCATGTATTAGTTTTTTCCAGGCTTGACAGTTTTTTTCAAAGTGTTGTCGCAAATACACTTCTTTCATATATGCAAATTTCGTGTGGAATGTAATTCGATCGCGCGCTGCTTGTACCAAAATATTTGTTCTAAAGGTCAAAACTTTTTAATGAAACTCATATTTCCTTGAATGAAAATGTCTTTCCTTTGAATAAAAGAGTTAAACGCTTATCAGAATTCAGTGATTTTCTGCTTCCGGAAGGCTTGGCGATTTATTTATCCTCATTGCAGCGCGCAGCGCTGGCCTCTGCGAATTATATTATTAACATCACAAAATAATATTTAAATTCAGCAACCTGCTTTATTATATCTAGTGTTTTCTAAAATTTCCGACTTTTCTTGTGTGTCAGAATGCCATTCTTATCCGTAAAGATGATTCGCATAATGTTTTCGCGAATCAAAAAATCTTGAAAGCAAACTTTATTTCAGAAAGCGCTATTTAATTCAATTATATTTACTAGTGTGCCTTTTATACCATGATTATTGGCTTCATGAAGAAAACATTCGAACAAGTTTGCGTCTAATGTTTCCCAAACCGTGACTTCTCTTACATTTGAAAAGACTACTTTTAAAAGCAATAAAATCAGTAAACGACCGGGTTATTTTTCAATTTTAGCAATTCTCAAAAACTGTATTACGCGACAGTCCGTTGACTCTGTGTTTAGAGTGCACAAAAGCTCACAAAAGCAACTTTTTCTCGGTCTAGAATAACAAGTATGACACAAAGAAAAAGTCAATCACAAATTGATATCAACATAAATTCTCACCGAAAAATGAAATTCCTTTCATGGTGAAGTCCCTCGCCTGCTTGAAAATTCTTTAAAACTCCGCTTCTTCGGATTTGATCGCCCCGCACTGATAAAACTTGAAGTAAGATTTCGTCGCTCGTCGCTTACAGCTCTCCTTTTTCTCCACTACAGCGGCTTCTGAGTATTCTTTAAAGCTTTCTCTTTCCATTTTGAGTATTTTGAATGTGTGTTATTATTCCGACAAGACAAAACAAACCAAGCACATGCCGAACGCGGCAGACATTTTTGTAGAATTTTTATGTGACCTGCGACCCGGTTAGTAATAATATATGCGTGCATAAATTTGCATGCACCAATGTGACAAAAAGACGAAGAAACGCGACCCATTTTATACCTCATGCGCTTACTGCGCATGAGTAATTACTTCAAGGTCGATACGCATCAAGACGCGTGTCTCGGTTGAAAAATCCTTTTTTATTGTTGCATTTAAGACTCCAAATGCGAAACATCTTTAAGCTTATTGTTATTTATATTCGTTTACAGCAATTTAGTTATTGTTATCGCTGGATTAACGCGGGGATGCAAGTTGTTCTCGGTTGCGAAACGCATTCGTACCAACTAAGTTTACAGCTGAGTGATGGAACCAGTAAGCGGTAACGTAATATTGCGAGTTTTTTTGGAAGTTAAATGTAACGACTTTTGTCGAACGCAAACACCCCCCCCCCCCCCCCCCCCCCCCCTCCCC
The DNA here is from genome assembly GCA_024195265.1 of Dendrophyllia cribrosa. NCBI lineage: Eukaryota > Metazoa > Cnidaria > Anthozoa > Scleractinia > Dendrophylliidae > Dendrophyllia > Dendrophyllia cribrosa. The sequence goes on along the minus strand of JAJLRJ010000011.1, from coordinate 5,649,306 downwards.
CCCCCCCAAAAAAAAAAACAGTAATTGTCAGTTCAAAAAAAAAAATCCGTCCCGACGAGAGTCGAACTCACGTCCTTCGGCTCTGTTGTTGTGTTTTTTTTCATATTCTTATTGTTGACAAGTTTGACCATAGACCACTTTCATAATGGCGGCCGATTTATTTATTCTTTTATATGTATGTTAATTAGCCTCACTGGCCTCGGTAACATGTGCAAAATTCAAAAGAATTTTTACTCTAAAATGAGGCCAGTGAGGCTAATTAACATACATATAAAAGAATAAATAAATCGGCCGCCATTGTGAAAGTGGTCTATACTTTGCACCATTTTATTGCAGGGGAGGAGCCTTCGATTTTCGGGATACCAGATCGCCTATACATTAGCTGGTATGATGTCTTAGTTCTTATGAGTATCTAAGAATACTTGTCTTGGGGTCGAACACTAGACAGACAGATAGACAATAATACTGTCTTCTTCGGAAGCAATGCAAGACTGTATTGGAAAGTCGTAAACAGCTAGTCTACTTCGAACGTTTTCGAACGTTCAAATTAATGGAAGTCATTTCTTACATATGATAAATAACCAAGGACCCAATATATTTCCCTGGAGCACCCTTGAAGGGACCTGTTGCGCTCCATTAGAAGTAGCAGCCCTACATAAATTAAACCTTTATCTCTCAAGAGTGCCAAAAATCAAAATTCAAGAAACATCTCAAATTTCATTATGTAAAATATTGAAAAACAAATGGTACCATGCAAAAGTACTGCCAAAGTGATTTCATAGGATTTCGTTGACAGATTCAAAAGTTAGAACTGCAAGTCATGTCTCCATAATTGTCTCTCGGTGTGAAAGAGTGATTTGTTTGGAACCTGTTGTTTAAGAAAACAATGTTCCTATTTTTTATGCCATTCACAACTCCAGTATACATTTTTGTATTTTGGAAGATACTGTGACCAGTGATTTACGATAGGTTGTCAGGCCACTGGAAGGAAGCGGAAACTTCGTTTTTCGGAAACCTGAAATCAGAAAACTTCGACGGCAATTGAAATCGTGTTACTTTGCTAGATTAACCCTCGGACGTGCAAGGGGGGAGGGGGTAGGTGGATGCCACCCCTTTAAGATTTTTCTTCGATTTCTTCAAGAGTAATTATTGTCACCACATGCCTTCAGTAGTTGTTTATTTGTACCTTACACACATTGTAGCCACGTTTGTCGAGAATCGGTTGCTATGATAACGAGATATGACGTCATAGGTAGCACGAGGTCAAACCATTTTTTAACAAAAACTAGTGTTTTTTTTTTCTTTTTTGGTAAAAAAAAGTATTAAAATGTCACCAAAAGCAGCAAAATGTGTAATCAGATCATATTTTACAGCTGCGCTAGCATAAATTTTGTTCATTCCGCAACCTTTGCGATAAAGTGCAAATATGCATCAAAAAGAGTACAAATATGACACGTTCTTACACTCTTCTGAAGGCGCGCTAGGAATAACACTTTTAAAAACTTAGATTTACTAGAAGATGACTGTCGTATATTAAACAATTTCAAAGGTTCGAATAAATAGACTGACTCGTAAAAATACTCAGCCGTATTACACAACTTTTCGCTGAATAACTTCTAAGTATTTGCTCAATCTCCAACTTATGACAATGCCAGTTATTCGTTTTACATTCAATTCTTTCTGTTTCCTCATTTGATAGGTTATTTCGTGTTGGTATTCTTTCTAGCGATTGTGTGTCTCTTTCTGGGTTTTATTTTCAAGTACATGAAGCTGATTTTGAGTCCTGCCATGTTGGAAGTCTTCAAGCAGTATGCAATAGCATTACTGTAAGTGATACATAGACTTACCAAGTCTAGTGCTAACAAAATGATTGGAATTCAGGATTTCAATTTTTTTATGCAGCTACAATATCGGACACAATCCACCGTAGGAAAAAAGATGGCGGCTGTTCATTTTACCACAATACCTTGCGGACCTAAAACAGCACATAAGGCACAAAGAAAGCCAAATTTTTACAATATTTGTTCCAGTACTAAGGACAATGTGTAGACTTGGTTTGAAGATTTTATAACTTTTCTTTACATTTTTATGAACGTTGTTAAGGTTTTTGTGCGCTAAGAATTATGGGTAAATGTACCAGTCGCCAACTTTTTTCCTACCGAGGATTGTTGAAATACTTCTTTCGCTCCTTCTCCCCAGTGTTGACAACAATGACCTAAAATGTTAAAAGCAGTTTGACTCAACCTGGAGCCAAGTGTTTCGAGCAGTTGTGTCGCGTATGTACACAATTGTTGAAACACTTCGTTCGGTCCTTCTCCTCAATGTTGGTAGTAATGACCTACAATATTAACAGCAGTTTGAATCAACATTGAGGAGGGACAGCCAAGCGCATTGAAGGGCGAATTCTCACCTTGGGCCAAGTGTTTTAAGTAATTATGTCTTGACTGTATTGTCGGGAAATTACGAACCTGGTTTCTGTAGCATGAAGCAACTACGGGTATTGCTACAACACCCCCCCCCCCCCCCCCCCCTCCCCTCCCCCACCCCCTACTTGGAAGGCTTGCCCATCGCAGGGGTTTTTCGCCAGTACCCCTTGTACACTTGGGTAGAGAGACACAATGTGGGGCAAAATTTTTTTTGTAAGGAAACAACACAACGGTCATGAAGCTAACCAGTTATAATTGATCTAAATTTCAAAATTATGTTTGTTATTTTTAAGAAAATCAATTTTTTGTTTTGGTTTTCAGACCAACAGTTGGCATGGTAATTTTCTTGTTGCTGTTCCAGCTGTTCCTTGCTTACTTTGTTTTCCGTGACAGGGATTTTCCAAACATAACCATCACTGTGGATAACAGGTATATGTACACCTCATTCGATCATTTAACATAATGACGTAATTATTTAAGATAATTAAACAGGAAACCCGAGCTCTTTTTGAGCTCTTTACAGTTAACGTCATGCGTAACGTAACGTAACGTAACGTATTAACCATCAATTCTCCCCGGGAGCGAGTATTAAACATAACGTATATTAACCATTTATTCCAGATAACACGCAGCTCTTTAGAACCTCTAATTTCATTGGACATGGGTGTCACGCATCTCTCCCCATTTATTCTGCTAAATAAAATCCGAGACTCGCTCCTGGGGAGAATTGATGGTTAATACATTAAGTTACGTATGACGGTAACTAACTAGACTCCTGTTTTACGATTACATTTTAAAACCGCACGACAAACCGTCTTCGCTCTTATGCAAATCCGTTCCAAAACGACTAAAGAAATACACGGACACACAGGTAAATAGTTTTTTATTATTATTACAAATTACATTATTATTTTTTAGCTACAAAGCGCAATATATAGCTATAAAGCGCTCGGGTTCCCTGTGAGAATTATAATACTTGCGGATAATTATAAAGGCCGGCACACACTAGGGGACATGTTGCGGGGACATGAAGCGGGGACAAGCCCCTTCGTGTGCACAGCATACTGGCGCATGTTGCAGGGACAGTACGCAAGCTGGTGCACACAAAGCGGATTGAGGTATAAAAATCACACAAATCACTAAGGGCGCCTGGGAACTAGTATACGAGCAAAGAAAGATGGCGGACTCTATTGTTAGGAAAAAGAAGCTTCTACTACTGTCAATGATATTACTAGATGAAGAAATGTGTAATTATGTTGACCGAAAACGATGGATACGCAAAGAAGAGAAGAAAAAGGAGCCTACTACACCTATTTTGTAGCGGGGACAGTTTGCAAGAGCAGTGCACACGGTGCGACATCGAAATGGGTGTCATTTTGTCCCCGCTTTATGACGCACGAATTAAAACCAGTTGAATTTCGTGCAACATGTTGCAGGGACAAAATTGTGTCCCCGCAACAGAACTTTCTCGCAAAAACAGGGATGTCACACGAGGAAAACTGTCGCTGCAACATGTCCCCGCTTAAATTCCCCGCAACGTGTCCCCAAGTGTGCGCCGGCCTTAATACTTGCGTATTGGCTGTAAAACTATCGAATAATGAATGAATTATTCCACTGAAATGGCTTTCAATTTTGCTTCTTTATCTTCAACACTAAAGTGTAATACGACAATCTACTATGTGATACGCTCGGATATTTTGCGTGTTCCTTTCCTCTTATAAGGTAAAATGACGTCACAATCGAATAGTAAACCGTATTTTTGTCTTATGATTGTAGATTATGTTATTTAACTGACCTTTAATTTTATGCATATCGCACGACATGATATGCAACATCGCACGCAACTTCATAATTGCACCATGTCTCCACGTGGAATTTGTTGCGTGCAGCATCGCGCATCATCCTGCAACATTGCGCTCGACAATCTGAACTTGTGTCCACAATCTACAGGATTGTTCAACATCCAACCTCAAATACATCTTCTGTCTGTCAACAGTCGCGTCAGCAGTCGTCGCATGCAACGTTACACGGAGTGACCGGCCATTTATTGTCGTTGTGTGACAGTAGGGGGGATGTATTCGCAACATTGATTTCACACCACTGTCAATGCCAGATTGGGTTACAGATCGGGACACGTTCGAATTATTATCTCAATTCCTAGTTTTTCAGATTAATTCACGAAAATTTACAAGAGAATAAAACGTGAATAACACACTTCCTGGACTCGTAACAGGGTGTCAAAAATGAGATACAAACCCATTTCTCCATTTCGAGATCAGAAATTCGTTTTTCATTTCCATTAAACAGGTAAACAGTATTTTTGTAAGTTAAAAAAGGCAACAACACAACGTTTGTTGCCTCCGCCCAGTTTAGTGAAGACTCTTCGTGTCATTTTTTGTTTGTTTTTGCAGACGGCTGTTCTCTATCATGGCGTACTTCTTTTTCTTCTACAACATTCTTCTTGGATTGTTTTCCTTCCTCGGACGCATTTTTAAAGGAATGGTTTTGGGAGTTGTGTTTTTGTCTCGTATTGATAGAACATCCTTGATGCAGGGATTCCAAACTTGGGACCAAGGCATGTAAAGATTATTAATCTGAAAGTTAACATTGTTTCACGATCTTACATTACAGGGATGGATTTGGTATTGGCAAACGTTCGCGCTTCAGTGAAGAACGCTTGCAAAAACTCGCAATATACTTCCCATGCTATTTTCGCGGACATTATGCCAGACTGCCAAAAATATGCTTTGTACTTTAAAAAAAGAACAGAACCATGTCCTCACTGCATGGGGCATTACCTCAACGCGTAAGGCTAAAGTGCACCTAACCCCCATTTTTTTTCTTTTAAAGGTCAAATGAACCAAAAATTTGACATATTTTCTTTTAGTCCAATATTAGTGCAATGTGTTGAAAGGGGACCAAATAAACATATTCTGAAGTTTAAAACTAATTGGACTTGGCATCGCAGAGATATTGGAAGTTGAAAAATGAAACTTTTTGGCCTTCATAATCGTAGAGCGATCGGGAAAATTGTCGGAAAGTTGTCGGAAACCAATAGTGACGTCACTATTGACCACCTCAAAGCAGTCAAGGATTGAGGTTGAAAGTAGGTGACTGAGCGAAAAACTATTGTGTTTTGTTCTGCGATAAACTGCAGCAAAAATTGTCCATTTTTAATTTTGAAAACAGTAAAAATCTTACACGCGAGTTAGAATACTCATGTATTCGCCAGAAGAGAGGACACTGGGAACAAGGTTGGCTCGCCAATAGTGACGTCATAATCCTTACCAATCCTACCACTTGAAGCGCGCGGCCATTTCAGAAACGTTTCCGTGAAGTCTTCGGAAATCTTCGTACTTTTAGCCATGTGACTTTAAGGTTCAGGAAGGCAATTTGTTGCGTAAGTATGCTTTATTATAACGTTTAAATAGCTTTAAATGGATAAAGAAAAAAATTCAAATTTTTGATTCATTTGACCTTTAATCAACTCAATGTACGTTAAAAAGTCCAATAGTGAAATATTTCTTGTTTATAACGTCGCGTTAGTGAGTTATAGAGATTTGAATTTACAAAATGCTAATTAGATGACGTCAAATCAAGACTTTACCATTATTTCTACTTCAATTTACAATACGCAGTTCACAGCTTAAGGATAATCAATTTAAGAAATACTAAATAAAAACTGTTAATAGTCAATTGATTTGTAAAAATATATTACTTGGAGGTGGAAACAAGTAGTTGTATAATAAACGATTCTTGATTTGACGTCATCTTATTAACATTTTGTAAATTCAAACCTCTATAATTCAGCAACGCAACGTTGAAAACAAGAAATATTTTAACTATTCAACTTTTCGACGTACATAGAGTTGATTAAGCGAAAAGAAAACAATTTTGGGTTTAGGTGCACTTTAAGTTTTTTGCAATAGGCATGCAACGAGGATATGCACTGAGCTCGTCAACCGCCACCAGGGGAAGAGGGTGGGTCGCGAAAGTCGGCTGTTGTCCCGGAATACCAATGAAATGACCACGTTTTGGGTGGAGCGACCAAATTTGTACTCAATAAGGAGGGCAAAGCATTACTACTACTACAAGCGTGCGCAATCACGGGGCAATGCGAAGAGATTATACTTAAACTTCCGCTATGATTAAGTGAAATCGAATGCCCACAGCTGCTAAAAGCTGTAGGAATTCTAAGCCGTTTCATAAAACAACTAGGAGTATAAATATCCCCTGAATTAAGATGGGACGCTAATCCATCGCATTATTCTCTTCCCCTCCCCCCCCCCCCCCCCCCCCCCCCAAACCCCCCCAAAAAAAGCATAATCGCCTGCACTTACGACTTATACTATCAGTGCTCGAATCGCCGACCTTAGAGGTTGACAAATTCAACGGGCTATAACCACTGGAGACTGCACTTCCATATTATAAAAAAGTATGAGAAGGAAATTACTGAGTTGAGAGCACACTGCGAGGATCACGAATTTCACTCATGTTTATCCGCAGTTCACATAATATATGATTTTCATATATTCATATTCATATGTATTCACTATCATCTGGTATGTTACGAACTCACAATTGACCATCAATCCATCTGGCTTCATAGCTCAGTGGATAGAGCCGCATTGCACCGGTATCGCAAGGCCATGGGTTCGCATCCCGTTCAAGCCTGAATTTTTTCAGGTTGCTTTTTCAACTGCTTAAGTTGAGAGCACACTGCGAGGATCACGAATTTCACTCATGTTTATCCGCAGTTCACATAATATATGATTTTCATACATTCATATTCATAGGAAATTACTGTAAACACCGTTGTCAAGTATACTAAAGGTTGCCACATTTACTGTTTTTTTTTTTCTTTTCCATTCATCAACGGACTTTTGATAACAAGAGAGCACTACGGTTCCATGCATTTCAATCTCACGGTTTTTCTTTTCCATCTCAGCCTTTGTTGCATACCTTGGCTTTATCAACCTGCTTGTGGCCCACAGCCATCCCGTGATGCTCGTGTTCTGCCAACTGCTGTTAAACAGAAACAAAGATCGCGGGCTCGAGGAATCTCTTCCAGTTATCCGGCATTCCGTGCAAGACGAGTCTTCATTGGAGACTGGAAGAGCAACTGGTATATGTGCTGCAAATCCCTTGAAGTTATATATCAAACGCGAGGAAGAGTGTTTTATCAGGATATCCAAACACCGAGAAGTAGGTTTGAAAAACGAGACGCAGCAGAGTTCTTTTTTTTACCCACTTCGAGGTGTTTGGATTCCTTATGAAACAATCTTTCGAGTATTTGATGTAGCTTCTCAAACTGATCATTAAATATAGAGAAAACGAAGGAATAAAATCGCCAAACGCTATGCAAATTATGACCGGTTATCTAAACCTCCTTCACGGTAGCCCTTTGTGTTCTCGTCATGAATTATTAAAGAGCTTTAGAAACTGATATAAAAACGATTAAATGTCCAGTCAACAGTTGCATAAAAATTTTTGTCGGACGTACCTGCTCACGTCTGACGTGAGTTTGAACGGACTGAACCGCCGACGTTAGCTGTTACGTTCGACGTTAATTTTTATGGTCTGCTTCACACTGAATAGGCCTTAATCACGCAGCGGCCATGTTGACTCCCTGGAGAATAAAATGCTTTTTTTCCCCCGCTTAACCTCGTTTTCAAATTTTTCACTGCGATGCTTAGCGGGGTAAATCTTTTGTTTTTATTTTATCAGAATAGCGGGGAGTGAGTAAGGCCCATAGCATGTGAGAGCTACTCAGTTACCAGGCGTCCCTCGTTATTCTAGCGCAGTGCTCGTGGATTGTGTATTGTGATTTGGATTCCACCAAAATAACGTTCTTTTTAAAAGTCTTATTCTTCATACTTTTCTCCTGTTTAGGTTATACTCGTGAGTTCCGTTTCCCGCGCCGGTCTCCCAAAGCAGCCAACCGCTGGTACGTTGCTGTAACACTGCTTCGTAATCCATCTGTCATGAAATATCGTAAGCAGGGTGGCGTAAAACGTGCGGTATCTGTGAACCTTGGAAGTATCAATGCTGATCTTAACGCTCTTGTTTAAAGAGCTACCTGTCAAGTGTTAACTCAAGTAACCAACTCCTGGAGTCAAACGTTGTTAACTTAAGGTGCTGTCACTCGAGGCAATTTGTGTCAAGTTGCAGAGAAATTAAAGTTGATCAGTTTTCTACTTTTCGCAGCGTTGCGAGATATGTGTAGACACTTTCTAACATGTAATCTGCAACTTTCTTGCAATGTTCTCGTCAGCGTTGTGTTGCAAGTCGCAAAGAAAAGTTGCCTGGTGTAACAGCACTTTCATATAACATAATCTTATTATTAAGTATGGGCCAATTTCTATACCGTTGAAATATCGTTCATTTCGATACCTTTCGATCCTGGATCAAATATCTCCAAGAGGAGAGGCTTTTTTGTGACGTTTGCATGCTTTTCGAAAAATTTCAGGTTTTTTTGTACGAATTTGCTGTTCTTTTGAACCTGTTTGCGTCTTTGTTAATTATGCAAATATCAAAGAATGGCGCTCTTGGCTCTTGTAAGCCTGGGCTCCATCTTTAGGAGGACTAGAGCGATGACGTCGTTGTGTCGATATCTGTATCGATATAGAAAAAATGCCAAATATCGAACTCGTATCGATTTAAAAATTCGGTATCGGTTCATTCTTACTTGTTGGTTTTCTGCATCGTGCAATGTAACTTGTGAAGTCTGTAGATTAAAACATTTCATGTAAGTACCGTGTAAACAGATTAAACTGTGTAGGTGCATGGTCTATGAAGGTCACTGGATTATTTTGCAGACTAAAATGCAGAACGCAGACTTCTTTCATACAAGTGTTGGTATCTGCCAAAAGCAAGAAGTGAACAATAACAGTTCAGAGAATTACCGTTTACCCGTTTCACTTCCAGAGCCAATTATGGAGACATGTAGTGTAGTTCAAACTTTTGAGTCTGTTGACTAAATCCGATCCTATGGTGTGACCATTCAAATGAAACCTCTTCAGCAGTACTTTTGCATGGTACCATTCATTCTAACTTTTGAGTCTGTTGACGAAATCATATGGTGTGACCATTCAAATGAAACCTCTTTAACAGTACTTTTGCATGTTCTAACTTTTGAGTCTGTTGATGAAAGCAGTACTTTTGCATGGTACCATTTATTCTAACTTTTGGATCTGTTGACGAAATCATATGGTGTGACCATTCAAATGAAACCTCTTTAACAGTACTTTTGCATGTTCTAACTTTTGAGTCTGTTGATGAAATCCTATGGTCTTTGGCAGTACGTTTGCATGGTGCCATTTGTTTTTCAATATTTTGCAAAATAAAATTGGGATTTAAGTCTCTGGACGAAATCCTATGGTGTGACCATTTAAATCAAACCTCTGTTTAACAGTACTTTTGCATGAGACCATTTGTTTTTCAATATTGCTCAAAATGAGATTTGGTTTTTTTCTTCATATTGTATTTTTCTTGGGAGTTAAAGGGTTAAATGAGGTCAAAGTTGAACCTCTCCTAGCAACCGCTCTTGAGAGCGCGCGAGTAGCTCCTTCAGCGATTAATGACTGAAATTCATGAATCTCCGTTTTTAGTATATACTGAAACAGTGGATAGCATTGTTGGCGCGCTCTGATTGGCTACTGAAACTCGGAATAGCAAGTGCTATTCACCTCCCAGCAATTTGCGCGCGGAAATTGTAATCTTTGACAGGAATAAATGAGTTAAAAAGCATCATTTTCGTTATATTATCTCACTGTTTCAGTATATACTCACCTCAGTGTAGGTGGGTAGTGTTGGATATTTACCTCGCCGCTTCGCGGCAAGGTAAATATCCAACACTACCCACCTCCACTTCGGCGAATAGTTGTTAAATATTCACAGTAAAAAAGCTCCCGCCAGCGGCCGCGACCACCTTGAGCCTTGGGATGTACGAACTGGGCTTTTTTTTGTTTTTTAGCTCTTCTTAGCGACCGTCATATAACTGTAAGGTTTTTCCGTTGGATTTTTATCTGTATTAGTTGTTGTGTTTTAAAAATATGCGTTTTCAAAGAAAGTAAAAAAAAAGATTTTGTTGAGGCGTTCCTAGTAGAAATTTATACTGTTGTATTAGCAACACTAAAAGCGTAATTTCTTTGGCATGTAACAAGCTTTCGTAGGCTGCCAACCAGAAGTAATTGTCATTAGCGACAAGCTCTAGTTGCGACAACTCCTTTCAAATCCGGAAGTTGGTCCCTTATGAGAGCTTTAACTGTAATTGAGTGCCCATTGGATTTTTTTGTTTCATATTCTTGGTTTTCACATGACGTCATAAAAATTCTAAAATCTAAAGTATACGTCCTACAAGGCTGTTTCTAACATGGTATGTGGATACCAGTGTTATAATCTTTCACAAAAAGTTTCAGGTTTTAACGATGTTTTGCTTCCAATTTATAAAGGTTTTAAATGTGTTACGCAATTCGTCACGCTATTTCAGATAAGCCGTGAAAATAAACAAAATTGAACCAGTTGAAAGTTATTTTTGCATTATGGATGTTTATAATGGCACTTATAGTGAATACAATATTTTGTGATGAGATTTTTGGTGTAATTAAGACTTTGAAGTTTTGGCCGCCATGTTGGTGTACTAAAGTTGTGCACCAACTGAAGATGGCCGCTCCATACATTTTCACTAAAAATGTATCATACTCGTTCACCTATAACTCTTCAACGAAATGCTTTTGCACTTCCAATTTGGCTAAGATGTGTAGTTTTTAAACTCTCTACAATTCCAGAAACATTTTGGAATCGAAATCTATCGTTTAAAGCTTCTGAATTTTGATATGACGTAAGTGAAAACCAAGAATTCACAAGTTAGCTCATAGGAGCCTTTGATTTCTTCTTCTTATTATTATTGTTGAAATAATTAAAACGAGCGTAGATACATGTGGTTCAATATGTGGTTTGCGTTTAGAGCATTCAACATTTAAAGATAACCTTGCTGTACTTAATTGTTTAACACTGTTGTCTGAGTCCTCTTGTGAGTTCCGTTATAGTTTTTATTTGATAACAAATATGCTATGCATGCAGCGCAGGTTTAATAAAGATACCTGCTTAGCTTTACAGGGCGATAAATTAAAAAAAAATGTTGACATTATAGAACTGGAATGCGAAATTGATCACATGATGTACATTTTATTGTTTACAGTAACACAAAATATGATAAATAAACGTTAAGTAATTACGTGTTCAAGAAAGTTCGTGATTGGTTATCGCATCTTATAATGTTGTTCGTATGCAAGCGTCTTTGTTGTAAACCACATCATCAGCAGTTTCCCACCACATTCAGCACTGAAACAAATGAAGGGCAGCGTAATTAAATTTCGTCAAGCGAGTCACTCACTTTACTTAGCGCCAATGAGAGTTCTTCATGGGTATTAAACTAGGTGACAGTTCAATAGAGGTGAAATACAATAAAATTAGCCAATTGGGAAGTCTAGGGGGCCGATTGCATGGCGAATTTCAGCCCGATAGGCGGGCTGAAATTTTGTTGCGATTACATAACGATGTTCAGACCGGGCTGACAGCCAACGCCGCCATCTTGTTTCACTGAAAACAAATCAATACGCATGCCCAAGTGCCGACTTTTCTACCCAGGTGACCTCGCTTTTCAGCCTGGGCTGAAATTTCATTCTGATTACACGAAGTTTTTCAGCCCGTTTGCCCGGGCTGAAACTTTCTTCATGAGATCGCAAACGTCATTTTAAGAAGATTTCAGTCAAGCCACCGGGATGAAATCTCATCCCGCCTAACCGGGCTGAAAATCGCCATATAATCGGCCCCTAACGTTAACCGCGTCCGAGGTCACTGCTTAATGCATGTAAAGTTTACAGTAAGTATAAGAGAGGGGAATGTCCAAAGGTTCTTTCGTATTCACGAGTTGACTCACAGGAGCCTTTGATTGTGGTTAAGACTGTGTGCAATTATGGGCAGCGATTTCGTGGAATTTGATAAGTGACCGCTTGGCATATCCCTTTTTATTTATCTATTTATTTTTCAATACAACATTCGTAACGTTTTTAATATGAAATAAAAAGCCATCAAACTTCGTGAATTTTCCTAAAATCTATCTGGCAAAAATTTAGTATGAAATGTTTATTTTGACAGCCATGTTTTTTTAATCCATTTCTCTACCTTTAAATGAAACGCCACGTTAATCTTTATAACTTCAACTTTTTTTACCCATTTAGCGTTTCTTAATTGGTTTCTTAACAGGCAAAATAGGGTTAATATTTTCTCTTCTATTCAAGCAAAATAAAACATCGTGGGTATTTTAACCCTCGAATTATGAAGACATGCACTGTTCTAGCTTTTGATCCTATGGTGTGACCGCGTTTAAATGAAAGACTGCGCCCTGACTGATTCATCGTGTTTTCGTAATTGCGGACAGGGGCGTGTTTTTAGCTTGCTTTATTACTTTGAGATTAAAAAAAATCACCAAAAGTTATGAAAACAAAGAAATATTAACTAATAGCAATCAGTTTGGATTTCTTGACCGCTTGTCGCGAAATCAAAATCCCTAGATTTTTATCTCAAAAAAGTAGGGGGGAAATTTTTGTTTCATTGTAACTTTAACTATAGTAAACTACCGTTAACTCTTCCAGATTTCTACAAAGAATGCATTGTGACATGGACCCGATTAAACGAGTACAATCCCTCCTCATCCTCTGAAATCGCAAACCAAGTTATATGGAACAACCAGTGTATTTGCATTGAATCTAAGTCAATTTATAACAGTAGGCTGATTGATCTTGGAATCGTAAGAATTGGAGACCTCTACGACATACGGGGTGAGTTCAAGTGGTACAAGGAACCCTTATATTCAACTCTTTCGCCAGTGGAACACTTTTTACTTTTCAGTCTTATCAATGCTTTTCCAGAAGAATGGCGCAAAGTATTAAAAACAAATAAGAATTCTATCTCCTCAGTAACTCATGATCTAATCGAATCTGATTTCATTTTACGTATTGAAGGGAAAAAGTCAATTTCCAAAATCTTAAATCAAAGTCATTATATGACAGTTTTGTTTCTAAAATATCCAGTATACCAACAGCACAAAAAAAATATAACGAAACTTTCAGTACGCATACATCCCAGTTAGACTGGGAGAAGATATATTTACTGCCCTTCAAAACAACATTGGATACTAAATTAAGGGAATTCCAATATAAAATATTAAACAGGATCTTATATACAAACAAGATGCTGTTTAAGTTTAAAAAAGTAGACTCTCCCTTATGTGATTTTTGTAAAAAGGAGTTGGAGACAATAGAACATCTCTTTTTCCATTGCACGAAAGTATGTATTTTTTGGGATGATTTAAAGGCTGTACTTAATTCTTTAAATATAACTATTAGACTTGATATTAAAGCTGTTCTTTTTGGGATTTTAGATACAGAAAATATAAACATAATAGTCAACTACATCCTTCTTGAAAGTAAATACTTTATTTACCGCCGTAAGTTAAATAAGGAGTCATTATGCATCAAACCACTAGTCGATAAATTTAAAAGAACGTTCGAAACCGAACTTTTAATCGCGAGAAAAAACAACAAAATCCATTTCCACGATAAAAAATGGAAACCTCTACTTCCATTAATACAACAGTAGCTGCTATCCAAACCTCGTTTTTAAAGATGCCCTTAATAATTACTTTTTGTTTATTTACTTATTTATTTATTTATTTATTTATATTTTAAGTCTAGTGTAGCGCTTTTTCTTTGTAAAATTGAGTTGTGTATTGTATATTTATGCATGTAAAATCTGTGATGTATCTTGTGTACCTGTGTACTTGTAAAACTGTAAAAACCCCAAAACAAATAAAATACAAAAAAAAAAAAAAAAAAAAAAATCCCTGCGATGTAATATGCAAAATAAAGTGAGCAAATTTTTATTTTTTTCGGCGGCACTTTGTCTCTTTAATCCTGATAAGCGCAATAACGCGAACAATGACGCGAACTGTAAAATCAATTTTTATTGCGTGACATCAAACAAAGTGGTATTTGTCGTGACCTATTCATGTTGTCATCACGCGAGCAAATCGCTCAAATTGCACCCTTTGTAAAACTGGTTTTCTACAAGGTAGATTGAATCCTTGCACTGAGTAATATTACGAACACATATAGACGAACGTGGATCTTTGTGGTACATCGAACTAGCGTGTTTTGCGCTTTCTGTATGCAAACGTGCATAACTGAGTTTTAGAATTGATATTCTAGGGATTGCACAAGTCTATTCAAATGGCCGACGACGCTTCAGCAGATAACTCCACCGACAATAAGTAAGTATATGGACCTATATTATTGTTTGTTTACTAGCTAATCAAGAATAAGATGTTATTTACTAAAACCGGTGCGTCTGGCACCGTTTGCCCGGTCAGGAATCAATAATCAGAACTCTTTAGGCCGGACGTATGAACCTTGAAATATATCACTTGTACTCTTCAAAGAACAACACTGAATTCAGAACGGTTTGAAATAAATTCGTGATTACAATTGGCGCCTTAGTCTAACCGTCCGACTTTAATATTTGGAAGTTATCTGAAAAATATTATATAAATATGCCTGTGCCTGTTTTTATATGGTGCCTGTTTATAGTGACAGAACGATCTCAAGTCGTACCGTTCTACCAATTTGAAGAACTGAATAGCCCCAAAACCCGCCTGTTACGTATCTGAAATTAAATGTGCCGAAGTCCTCCCCACCCACCCCACCCCACGATAATATAAGTGTCACGAATGATATCATGTCGATGCTTGACCGGTGTACGGTCAAGCTTCGAGCGTTAGTTTTGTAACATGAGCGTCACGGCGCTTTGTGTGAGTGTTGCGTAACAGCGTAAATTACAAGGGTTTGTATGGGAATTTAAGGTTACAGTGTACCTTCAGATCGAAAATTTATTGAAATTGTTTTTTGGCGTCAAAATGAACTTTCATCCAAAAAAAATTATCGAAAAATAGTGAAATTGACGGAGAAATGACGGTATAACTTTTGTGAGCGGAGTTGGTTTATGAAGCGATATGTTTTTCTAAGCGCTGTTTTCTCAAAGTTAATTTTTGCCTTGTAGGGGACACTTTAAAGAGCTACAACTCAAAGGGAATTTGTTCGATTTTCCTCAAATTTGGACACAAGCTAGGCTAACATATAATCAACAAAAAAATGTCGGCGAATTTCTTATTTCCGAAAAATTTTTCGTCAAGAGCCATTTCCTTGCGATCACTTCAATTTGTTTTCTCCCTTTTTCGAAAATATTCTGTAACTTTTCACTGCAATTGAATATGGGAAATCGCCGACACGTTTTTTTAGCGCTTCGTGTCCGAAAACCCGAGAACAAATCAAATTTGCAAAATACAATAATCGCTTTGAGTTATAGCGTTTTAAAGCTGATTCGGACGTTCGAATTTAGACGTCGTAAAAAATTCGACAATTCATTTTATACCAAATGGTTTCCATATTTAGATAGCCAGCTCTATAAGCTTTAATTTGATATCTGGGTTTAGGTATATTAAGTGTAATCTTAAGACGCTAGAGCTGTTATACTGGAGACACCCCTGAATGTACACTGTAACCTTAAAAAAAACATATTATTAGGAATAACATTAGGACTAAAAATACAATAATATACCTTACCTCGTTTCCTGTTGTGTTATTTTGTATGCGTGGGGATTTAGGCCATTTCGGAGCGATTCCAGAGAGTTCTAGTCTCCGTCGCTAATGTCCTCTCTCAATATAATTCAGTAAAACTCTCTAGAATCGCTTTCGAAATAGCCTAAATCCCACGCCGAGTAAAAAATATTAAATGTTTAGTTAAACTACCACGTGTTCATCTGCACAGTCCCTAAGATATGAGCTGGGAATCTGTGTTCGTGGAACCAATCAGAAGGCTAGAAATCTCATAACCGAGATCCAGTTTTTAACAATAACCGATATCAATTTTTCAGGTGTGTACCAGCTATAGATCTAGATGAAAGTGTTTTTGATCTGGAGTGCCTTGGTCCAGCTGTGAGTATATGCATGCAACAGAGTTTGATGTATACCTTATTACATGAAATTTTCGCGACACGTTTATATCGCGATTTTGAGGTGCGCATATTTCGCGACACTTAAATTTCGCGATTTTTGTATTTTGAATTACTTAAATTTCGCGTTTTTGAGTAAAACACAATTAATTTCCTTAGCAATGTTATATTATTTTTAAAACATGTACTTGAATTAGATAAAACGAATTTATTAAAGGGCAGCAATAACGTCAAAATTACTAACAAAAACGCAACGGCTGGACTGTATGTCAACAGGAACAACAAAGCAGTTCATGCTTGTTCGTAAATTGTTGGTCTTGACCAATTATTGACCACAATATTCGATATTCAATATTCGGACTCCGAAGAAAAAATGATGCCGTTTAGTAACACAGTGCCGTTTAGAAACATATGTACAAGTCTCGCGAGTTATTTGTGTAAATGTCTTGATATGGATCAACAGAACAGTTTAAAATATGATTTTGTAAACGTTTCAATGGTAATAAACTCATTCTTTCTTGATTATTGACATTAGGGGAGTCACTTAATTTTCGCGCCATGTTATGTTTGCGACACTTATTGTTCGCGTCACTTTGATTTCGCGATTTTTTTTAAATCGCGAAATTCGCGAAATTAACGTGTCGCGAAAATTTCATGTAATAAGGTATTTTGTATATGTGTAGGGGGAGGGGGCAGGGGGGGGGGATCAGCAGGGGTTAACAGCCTGGAATTGAGGAAAGGGGGAAAGCAATGAATAAAAAGAGGGTGGAAGTACAGTCAAACCTGTATTAAGCGGACACCCCCAGGACTCTCGCTAGGGTCCGCTGAATACAGGGTGTCCGCTTTATACAGGTTCTGACACGGCACAATAATTAGTTAATTGTTGACCCTTTTAACAGTACGCAGCCCTTACAAAGTCGTCTCTGATTTGCTGAGAAAAAAATAAAACAAACAACACAACAATGGACCCTAGCCCTGAAAACAAAAGAGCTGCGTGATTCCCAGGTCCAACGAAATTAAAGGTTGAAAAGAGCTGCGTGGTCTCCACATTTATTATACCGACACGTACTGATTTCATGCAACTGTCTGCATCGCGTTGAATTACTTTTTACCGGAAAACACGCTTTTATAAGTAGACGGTATTCCACAATGTAATAATATATATAGTTAGGCTTAGCCTAACAGCGGCGCCCTCTGAAGACCCTCTGAACAAGCTTAACTAAGATGAAGCCTAACTAATAGGTGAAAGGTCGGAAGCACAAGAATTAGTAATAGTAATTGGACTGAGTGGAGTACAATTCAGGCATTAATCGGGCGAGTAATTTCAAATTGGCCGAGCGCGAAGCTCGAGGACGATTTGAAATTACGAGCACGATTACCCCTGAATTGTACGACACGAAGTGCAATTACTAATTAATCGTATCAATAACCAAATTTGAGATTAAGAAGTTATGTCGACTGTTTTGTACCAAAAACGTCTTGGATATTTTCTGTCAGTTTGAAAGTAGAAGGAAAACAGCGAAAACGAGCCCATTCAAATGCAACTGATTGACGCGCGCGCAACGTAGGTGTCCAATTACAGCTATCCAATTACAAAAAGTTGTAATTGGATAGCTGTAATTGGACACCCACGTGACCGCGCGCCAATTACGTGAGAAATAGGCGCGCGGATGACCAATCACAATCGAGAATTTTGTTATTGCTACGATTAAGATTAATATTGACGACCGGGCTATTTTTCAATTTTAGCAATTCTCAAAAACAGTATTACCCGACCGTCTGCACAGTACATTTAGACCGTACAAAAGTTCACAAAAACAACTTTTTCTCCGTCTAGAATAACTATTACGACTACTGTTAAAAAATACAGTTGTAGCTTGTCAAAAAATGCCTGAGAAACTGATTTGGAAATCAAAATTGCCAAAAATACACAAACATATTTGCATACGGCCACGCGAGTGAAGTTAGAACTATAATAAAATTCAAGTCTTGTTTTGTTTACATAAAATCGCTTTTCAACCTATGTAATGAATGAACAAACACATAAAAATGGACAACACAATCTTCTTTCGAAAAATTTTATTCAAATCTCCATTAGTTTATGTTGAAAAGCAAAACGCAAAACGCGCATCGAGGCCGAGCCGTGTCTTCGATGAAATTCAAGAAATTAATACAACTGAACGAGAACACATTAACAAAAAGTCAATCACAGATTGATATCAAGATAAATTCCCATCGAAAAATGTAATTTGTTTTACCTTTAAGTCCCTCCGGCGACTACTGTGCTTGGAAATTCTTCAAATCTCCGCTTTGGTGCTGAAATCCGTAAAACGAACCCATCTCTCGCATTGCTAAAAACGTATATAGTTCTCGAAGCAAGATTTTATCCCTGAAAGCTCTTCTTGTTCCACTAAAGCGGCTTCTGAGTATCCCTTAATTAGCATCCCTGTCTTGAGTAGCAAACCACGAAAAAATGCAGGAAAATAACGACTTTAATTTAAACCGTTTTCTCCGCTCAGTAAACACAGCAAAACATCAAAGTGTTTTCCCAGCTGACGTGACATTCGGCCGTGTAACCGCGCGAAAAAAAAGCCTCGCTTTGGTTTCAACATGACGTCGTACGCGCATGTTTTGCGACGTCATACGCGCCCGCGAGCTAGTCCTCCGCTCAGATCCCGGATGTTGTGTGGCGTCATACGCGCATGCGCGCTAGCCTTGCGCGACACATGTTTTTGTTGCAGACAGCGCCCGCGAAACATTCCGCTAGCCATGACCATGAAAAATGAGGGCATAGGTTCTTTGAGTATGGGGCTCCGCAGCCGGGCCTTCGGCCCGGCTAGTGCTCCGCTATGAGTATGGGGCTGCGCAGCCGGGCCTTCGGCCCGGCTAGTGCTCCGCTAAAAATGCATTCTAAAATCACTTGAAATGTCCGCTAAATGCAGGTTTCATTTTAAAAAATGACCTAATTTTGGTGTCTGCGTCCGCTTAATAGAGGGGTCCGCTGAATACAGGTTCGATCTATAGTAAATATGGAAAGACAATTGAAGGGCCAAATGGAATACTATGCTAAGTGGAAAATTCCAAAACAAGGGTCGGAGTCGAACCATTCCATGTCAAATTTTATGCCTTGTTTTGTTTTTCTCGCTCTGGTTTGCCTCATTTTAGGCATGTGACCTACAAGTTAACTGCAAGACATCGTTCAGAATATTTTTATGCTAGTTTTTCCGTCGTTTTAGAGAAATAACGCATGGAAAAGGAAAACTAACTAAAATAAACCACCTGAAACAGCAGAGTT
Source organism: Dendrophyllia cribrosa (assembly GCA_024195265.1). Classification (NCBI taxonomy): domain Eukaryota; kingdom Metazoa; phylum Cnidaria; class Anthozoa; order Scleractinia; family Dendrophylliidae; genus Dendrophyllia; species Dendrophyllia cribrosa. The sequence goes on along the minus strand of JAJLRJ010000011.1, from coordinate 5,629,514 downwards.
CTGGCCCTCTAGTGCTCTGACTGTACAATCCGACCGTAGTTCCTTCAAAAACTGCAGCTAGAAGTTTAACGACGCCATTACAAAAAGCAGATTGGCCGTGAGAATATGCGACCGCAATACTCCTGACACGCGCCAACGACCTGAACGAACATAACGTTATTTAAGGCGGGCGTATCGATGGCGTTCGCCACTTGCAACAACATGGCTGAACAGCGAACAGCTCAGTGGTTGGGTGCTGGTTTAAGCCTTGTTTAATGCCCGCTCGGCGATGGAAGGACATCATGAAGTCCGGAAATCCTTAAGTCTCTAGCACCTCTCAAAGAAACGAGTCATGTTTCTTGTCATACCTTGTGTCCAAAGCGCCATTCAGCGCTCGTGGTGAACAATGGACGTTGGTGGACAAGTACGAGCCGGCGGGAAAGTCTGCAATCATTTCGGATCAAAAAGGGACAACATTGTAAGTTGTGGCCCATTTGCCATCCCGTGCCGTGGTCGAAATGCCCGATATCCGAAGTGCTTCCAGACTTATAATATTTTGCTATAATTTTTGGAGCGGGAACTCCATTTCGGATTTGCCATAAAATTTCCCGACATGCTCTGCGACAGTGGCAGAGAGGCCCGCTATGCGTGTTCGGGCACTTAAAATACAGCTTTGGGCAGCTCGAAGTGAGTCCTTGCAAGGCAGGCAAAGGCTATGAGCCGGCAGCGGAAAATCGGGAGTGCTTCCTAGGAGGTCCGCAAAGGAGATAGTGCGAAACTAAGTGGCTGACTATTGGCGATAAAATGAAGCGGTTTTGAGGGAACGAACTTCGGTTCTGATTGTTTTTTTTTTCTTGAGCGGGATTTAGCTAGCGGCACAGACCCAAACTTGACCACCTGAACTTGTGCTTTTTCCGTGCTTTTCCAAACACTAACCCTAAGCCAAAACTTAACCCTAACCCTGACCGACTCGCGCATTTTTCAAGTAAAACGAACATTAAAAGCAGTGAAACCAACAACTTGAGCGGTTAAAAAGCAGTGAAAACAGTAATCCCAAGAGGAATCAAGTACACAAAGACAAAGTGCTGCAGTGTTCGAGTTTTATTAGCCGACAGCATTTTTGGACGGTTTTTTTTTTCTAGAAAAAGAAGCACAAAACCAGCGAAAAACATACAGGGCAATATTTACCACATGAAAACAAGTCCGTGTGACAAAAACAGCCAATTAGGAGCAATTTTTTTTTCCAATTTATCCTACTTAGCATAGTATTCCAATTGCCCCTTCAATTTCAGTCATTCCAGGACTGGTGTCCGCTTAATATGGGGTCCGCCAGAAGCTCATAACAGAGAAGCGATTAACTCGTTTCCGATGCTGGGGATTTTTAGAAAACGCGGGGAGCCAATCAGAATTTACTTCCTAATATGGAGTTCTAAAAGAAGCCTACTTCTACGCAACTTCTACGCACCGTGGAAAAACATTACCGGCAGAGCGAAAAAATTCCCATTTAGATTGCTTGCCGTCTCAGGTTTAACTTAATACTCCACAGCGATTTGTGTCAACAGCAACATACCAGCAATCAAAATCAGTTAATGAATGAAATACGGTGAAATGATAAAAACACAGAGTTCAAAACTTTAGGACACCTGCATCAAAGAAAGATGAAAATGAAATACAGATGCGCACAACATGTAGGGTTCTCCAAATCACTTTTATTTAAAAACAAAGACAAATAGACTCAAATACAATGTAGTTGAATGAATAAATACAGATCTTTAACAGCCAGTTTATCACAGTTAAAATTACTCATAACAAATCGTAACTCGAAACAGCTCATGATAGCTTCTGCTCGAAAACAATTATTGATACGAAAACTTCGAAATTCCTCAAGACAACCGCAATTTAGTTTTGTCGAGATGATGAAAACGTACTCCGTGAGTTTAGAACCTAAGCGATGCCACATTTACAAAACAAACAATTAACGCAACTCAGTTTTAAAATTATTTCTCAAGATACAAATGATCAGAACTTTCTCGTACGAAATCATAAATTCGGAAAACAAGTAGGCTCAATAGCTAAATAAACATGTTTGATACTGATTTGGTATGCTCATTTCCTCTCAAAAATCGCTTTGAAAAACAATTATAGTATATACAAAGAAAAACCATGGTAAGGATGCCTGGGTTGACAAAGTCGGTGAAAGTTTTAAAAAGTGTTGGCTGTTTAAAATACAGCGAACTGAATATTTAAGCTTATAAACACCGCGCCGCCGTTCATATTTCAAAATCTATACAACAAATTTTATTCCAACCGATGTTTGAGCGATAAATTATAAGCGAAAAGGAGAGTAAAAACGCTTTTGTTTTCAAAATAAAACAGAAAAACACATGGCATGCGTACTGAATCATAAGAATTTGCTTCGCTTCTTCCGTACGCTTCAATCTCTTTGTGAAGTTAAAAACAATTCATATTTTGTTACTACCATAAAAATCTGACTTAAACAATCTTTCTAATTTGAAACTACTTTTGAATAAGTAAAATACATTACCATATTGCACATGAAATTCTTTAAAGAGCCATTTTAGTGGTGATTTGGTAGAGATGAAACAAGGCTTGAAAAAACCTGAGTTGTCCAGATTTCGCGGTGTTAAGCTTTTTTTCGTTCCTTACTCCGTCGTCATCTTCTTAGAACTACTAAAATATTCAATACTTTTTCCTCTTCAGTTTTGAAACTCAAAATGTGATTTGGTAGCGACGAAAATAGCCGTGAAAGTAAGCTGTCCATATTTCGCGAAGCGCTTGTAGTTTCCTCGAAGTTTTCTTGCCGATTTGAGCGGCCGCGCGTACGCGCGTGGAGCTGAAAACCTCCTTCCATATAAGGGCAAAAATTCAATCCGCGATTCTGATTGGTCAGTTGGGAATTCTAATAATCCCCAGCATAGTTCTGAACATATAGGGGGAAGTTGCACGCTTCTACGTGATAAGCTTCTGGGTCCGCTTAATACAGGTTTCACTGTAAAATAGCACTCTTGTAAGATTGCGAAAATGGGTCTAAAGAGACAGAATATCAAAAAGTGTACTGTATGATTGAAAATAGTTAAGCTGATCGGAAACCGAAAGGAAAGAACTTTTTTATATAAAAGAAACCAATCAGCACACAGCAGTGTAATCGTCTGCAACTGAATCATGTTTTATAATGCGTCTATTTTTTCACCCACTTTTTGTTTTCTTTTTCAGTTTGCCATTATCGTGATTTTGGCATGTCTCAAGCGAAGACAAAATTTAAAACTTGGATACTGTCATGGATACCCAGGGCTCGTTATGTAAGTAATCATCCTTCATCTTCAGTCCCAGAGTAATTATAAATTATGGAGACATGTAGTGTACTTCTAACTTTTCCCTGATCCCTGATCCTATAGAGCGTTTTCACTCACGTGACCTTCAGTCCCATGGGACTCAAATGACAAAGGCCATGGCAGCCATGTTGGTGTTCCTAACAAAAGAAGTTAATTAAAATTCTTTTGTACGGGAACACCAATATGGCGGCTATGACGTCAAGTGAAAACGCTCTATAGTGTCGCCATTCGCCACTTTAGAAACGAGAAGGAAACTGGGCCGAGTGAACTTTCGCAACGACTTCTGGGACTGCTACTGGGGACAGAGACGAAAGAAGCGTCCCCTGCAACGATCCCAGAAGTCGTTGCGAGAGTTCACTCGGCCCATTTTCCTTCTCGTTTCTAATGTGGCGAAACAAACCTCTTCGGCAGTACTTTTCTTTGACACTATTTTGCATTTTTAATTAGCATTTTAAAAAAGAGATTTGGGATTTTTTGTCTTGGAATTTTAGCCCTCCTGGGAGTTAAAGGGTTAATATACTCTACGCCATACTGATAACTTGTATAATTATTTTTTAATCTTTTCAATTGTTTTCAATTCATTTTGGGTGTCATGATTGTAAAAGAGATTTAGATATCCTTTATATCGGAAGAGTCTAGATTCCATAGCTCAGAAGGAGGTCGGACACCTTATTGAGACTTATATAACGGAGTAACTGGTTGGCTTTCAGTTGGAGTTGGGGTTAGCAGTTTATATAGTTAAATTTAGGCCTAATCATCCCGAGAAGCTAGGTGGTACAGTGGTAAGGTAGGCTATGTAAGTCTACGTAATTATGTAAGTTTACGTTAGGTTTTCAGTTAACGGCTATTCACTGAGGAAGGGACAGAAGTCCCGAAACGTCTGAACATTTAGTTTCAAAAGCGCTTTTATAACTTTTTTAAACATATTCATTTGATACAATTGGCGCTACACAGTTCATATCTATTATGTTAGTCTAAGCCTAGCTTAGGTCACAGGTTCAAACCTGAGTGGGGATTTTAGATTTTCTTTTTTACACTTAAAAATTTATTAAAAATAAAATTCTTAGTGTCGACATTACGTTATGTAATTCTCAATAAGTGTCCGACCTCCTTCTGAGCTACAGAAGGTAGACTCTACCCTTTATATCGTGGGGACTTAAGTTTTTTAAGTCTTGTAATAGCGATATTTCTCTGTTTACAAACATTACGTCAAATTTGTTTTGTTATTCAAATTTACCAACTATTAAACAAAAGAACTATTTTTTTCAACAGCCAATGGTTCTCTGGTTTGTACGTTAATAACAGTAGGTGACGTAACGAGAAATATCGCCATTGTCTACGTATGAATAGTGAGGCTTGACTGTGGCTCATGGACTCTCAGTAGCGAGCTTGGGTCACCTGCGGTGCAATGCCCCAAATAATAAGCTTTCTCCACATGCCATAGTGTGCAGTCCATGACATCAGCATTGTAGTTGAAGTTAAGTAACTTTATAATTGACATTTATTACAAAGCGTATCTTCTTTTTCAGACCAATCAACTTTTTAGGTGGTTTTACCAACCGATTCACTATTGCTGCTACATTTGGAGCCACAGCCAGTAAAAGTCTGGACCTTTTTATGAACGGAAAAACTGGTTTGTTCGCCTTAGGCGGTCCACCTTGGTTGCAGGGTAAGGAGACAATTTCCGTCTTAAAATTGTATGTTAATTAGTTTTTCTGGTTTGGTTCGGTATGAATATAACAGCGAGATAATTGCAGCTCTGCTTTTGGGAGATGGATTTGGGAGTACAAACATTTAAAACATCTCATTGTGCTGGTATTCAGTATTTCAGGGCCTTATTGCTGTTCTTGTCTATGGAATACTGTTCTACCCTTTCTTTGCCTGCCTCACGACTGATTACAAGCTGGTGGGATCATTACTGGGGTTTCTTTATGGTACTGTCAGGTGAGGCAATAACTGATAAGATCAAACATTAACCGTATCACCCCCAAAATGTGCCACAAATCAAAATGCAAGAAACATTCCTAATTTCATTTTGTAAAATATTGAAAAACAAATGGTACCATGCAAAACTACTGCTGAAGAGGTTTAATTTGAATGGTCACACCATAGGATTTCATCAATAGACTCAAAAGTTAGAACAAATGGTACCATGCAAAAGTAATGCCAAAGAAATTTCATTTGAATGGTCACACCATGGGATTTCGTTGACAGACTCAAAAGTTAGAACTACACTACATGTCTCCACAATTGACTCTGGGAGTGAAAGGGTTAAAAATATTAAACGTCAACCTAGATATAGCTAGCTGAGATCTTGATGCCCTGGCACGCTTTAGGCCCGTTTACACAGACAATTTTTGTCGCACTTTTCGATGTAATGTTTGTCGCGCGCAAGTTGTATTTTCAAATCGCGTGTGTAAACTAGCTGCGATTTCAGTGCGATTTGGGCGCCATTTGTCGCCGGGATGTCGCAGAGGTTTCGAACATGTTCGAAATCTGATGCAACTTGGCGGCGATTTTTGGGAAATCATGGCATATTGTAGCAAATGTCGCACCTGAACCGCACAGAAGTCGTTTGCACTTGCGACAAAAGTTGCATTGAAGAGCACGAGAAAAATCGCATCATGCTTGCCTTTAACCCTTTAATGGATGGAGGTTGGATCGACCACTGATCTTCACAAAGTACCTAAAACTCTAGGCTTAACATGTACACATTAACATAATGTTTTTCTTTTTGTTTACAGGTTCTGTTTTAAACTTGTATTTGAATTCCAATGTGGAAGTGATTATGATGTGAGGACAACGTTGCCTTTTTCCGCTTTTTGTACAGTTATTTTCCTAATCTTTGTTGACTAAGGATTTAATTCAACTTAATCAATTTTTCGTCATTGCTTTTTTTAACCAAGACAAAAAATATATATTAACAACCAGCAATGTTGCTATTTTCAGTGCTCATATGTGTTGACTTTAATTTTGTAGGATAAAAAGTCGAAGTATCTCGAGCTCGTTAGCCTTCTTCCAACCTATATTTGCCTTCTCTTTATCAACATACGATTTGCTGTTTTGCTCTTCTTGGAAGTCCGAAAAAAGTGGTTCCAGTTATTTCGTGGCGTCAATGAGGTAACTTCATGATGTTCGATCCTTTATTATTTTTTAAAAGGCTGTGTTTGTGTACGAAATTTATTGCATGAGCTGAGCTCTGTACCTCGTTTTGACCCCGAGGGGCTGGGCTCCCATATAAAAATGACGGGAGTGCTCGTGGTACCTTTTAGGAGTCAAAATTTGCAGATTGGTACCGCTTAGAGTACTAAAATCTAAAATGACCACGGTTAGAATTCAGTATTGCGGTACCATGTGTGTTGTTTTACAATTGTTAACTCTTAGGTACCCTCTCTTTGAGCGATTCCCGTCAAACAAGATTCTGGTACCTTTTAAGGTGTTCTTCAAAATGTTTCGACTAGCACCCCCGTCATTTTTATATTGGAGTCCCCCGGGGTTTTGGCGTCATTATATGCAGCCACTTACAGCTAATATCTGTTTAAATCTTTTTAGAGATCTGGCGAATCCAATGAGAACATTTTAATTGGAGCATCTGCAATGGAACACGTCAAGAAACTGATTAATCCAGGATTAAACTCGTAAGTACTTGGATTTTACAGTATTATTGTACATAACACATAAGGCATGGTTGCCTCCTGGTTAGCTCAGTTGACAGAGCACCCGTCTGCAGAGCGGGAGGTCTCGGGTTCAAATCCCGGTCGAACCAACACTCAGGGTCTTAAAATAACTGAGGATGAGGGTGCTGCCTTTGCTATAACATCGGCAAATGGTTAGACCTTCTCGTGGCTCGGATGATCATATAGAAATGGCGGTCCCGTCTCCCGTGGGGACGTAAAAGAACCACTGAGGACGTAACAAACCCTGGCTGTGACCACCCTCATTGTCTCTTGTTCATGAGTGGGGTGGGTCTGATTGATTGTGAAGCGGATTTGAATATGTATATAGAATTTGCGCTATACAAATGAATATCTCCCTATAAATGAATGTCTCCCTTGTTTAACGGCGAGATGTTTTTTCTCAAATTTTACATTTTTTAACAGGGGTGTGACAGAACAGAAGTGGTACTTGAGACTGATGTACTTCTTTTACAAACCAAGAGCAGGTTTGTTTAACTATCTGTCTGTTTTATATAAATTGATGTCAAAATCTCTAGAAAAGGGAAATATGTCGGAACGACAGAATCTGAACTTATTTGAATTTAAATGCCAAAATCAGTAGTAAATGATAGCGACATGGGAAGTACCCAACCAGAAAGCCGAGGTTCGATCAGGTGGAAAAAATTGGACCAATCAGCGGCACATTACCAAGATCAGGCCTGTTTTATCCTGTTACTCATCACCATCTAAAAATCATCACCAAAAAAGTGAGGAATAAGCCCCCCTCCCCCTCGGGACCAGATAGAAGTCAAACCCATGACCTTTTGTGCCCCAATCGCTAACAAGCTACGGAGAGACTTGTGACAAGCTGTAATCATTTGCTAGGTAGCCAGAGGATTTTTTTCTTTCGTTCTAACCATCGTCAGTGTTGCTGTTACATGTTGGACACCAGATGTTATGTATCTTTTGTGATCATTGTTTATTTTACTTGGGGCCGATCTTTTTCCGTTCATAAAACAATTTCTAGAAACAAAATGGTTCCGTGGGGTATCCCAAACTCGCAATATGTGTGTGTATATGTTGTAGTTAATTTTTTATCTCAGTTAATTTTTATTTTTCCATTGTTTTTGGGTATGGTAATATATGCTAATGAATTTGAAACAAAGGAAAAACAAAAATTACCTGAAATAAAAAGTTAACTACAACATATACGCTGTTACGGAAAACACGCTTTTGTATTAACAGTGGATGCTGGTGTTTCAGATTTCAAATTCTCCACTCAACTTATTTCTACTCTGATTGTTGCTACAATAATTGTCTTTCAGGTAAGTTTAGATTTAATGGCGTTATTACGTATGAAATATCTCTTTCTTTTATTCTTTCTGCCTGTGTTTCTTTGATTCGTTATTCTTCTTAAACTGGTCTTTATCACCAAGTACTACTGCTAATTACACCGTTTTTAGTCTTGGTTTAAGTAAATTACGTACAAATTACAAGAAATATGAAAAAGATTAGTTATTAAGAGGTTGTTTCTCTTAAAATCGACCGATGATTAAATCGTAAAAAAAGTTAAATTATTATTTTGGGTCAAACGAATTGCATCTTTATGACTGCCAAGGTGAAGGCTTTTAACTAACCCCATATCAGAGAAATTTATTTTTCGAACCAAAATCATCGGTCGGTCTTAAGTGAGACAACCTCTTAATACTAAAAAATGCTGAACACAGAAGTGATATTTACTAAACATAACTATTGCAAATCTCTTAGTGCCTTCACGAAGATTTCTCCTCAAAAACACTTTTAGTACGAATGGTACCACAGTTGTTAGCCAAATGGAAAACTTTTATTCTTAGGGTTTACTCCAATAAATAATTTAGTGACTTACGGTATAAAATTACTTTTATATTATTTATTACATCCATTTTGAAATCACTGGTGATTCTTGCAATCCGATTGGCTCTCAGCAGTGCGATTTATTCCCGAATAGCACTATTTTTTGCTCTAAATCCCATCTTTCTTTAAATTGCAGCTTTCTTTAAATCGCATCTTCTAAATCGCATCTCATACAAAATGAGATGTAAAAGCGTTTTTAGTTCCGCTTTTTTTACAAACCGGCTACTGGATCAATAAAATATTGGTACTGACTAAAATCCTGTACTTGGGTGATTAAAATTGTGCGATTTCAAAATGGATGTAAGAAACTGGTAATTGAACTTTGTAACGTGCAATTTTGGTCTGAAATCATACTTGTGATTTCAAATCGAACTCGCGCGATTTTGAAATCACGCGTATGATTTCAGACCAAATTGCACTCCACTCAGTTCAATTACCATTATATATCATATCAAATCAGATCAGATCAGATCAGATCATATTCTATCATATCATATCATATCATATCACATCATATCATATCATATCATATCATATCATATCATATCATATCATATCATATCATATCATATCATATCATATCATATCATATCATATCATGTCATAATATATCATAATATATCATAATATATCATATATCATATCATAATATATCATATCACATCACATCACATCAGATCAGACCTTAAAAATGGATCACCGAGTCCCAACTTGGAAACAGGCGAAGGGATAAGTGTCTTAACAAATTGTTGTACTGCGAACTGGGGAACGTTTTATTTTGTTTTGTTTCTGCTTTTCCTTTTTTAGGTCCTTGTGACCGGCCTCACCAACTTTGACAGCTACAAGGAAACATTGCCTAAGTCATTTTGTACAAATGACACTTGCAAGGATCTGTTTGGTGTTTTTTTCGGTTGGTATGAAGTCCTGACATCCATGAAACCCTATGAAGTTTATCAGTCCAAATTCTAGAATGAGAAAACCCGAGTATCACACGGATATTTGGTTTTTCCAACTAATACTGTGTTCACACTTGCATGAAACATGTTTAGTCTGATCACGAATTAAACATGTTTCACTATGAAAAGGGTTCACATTATGCCGCGCATTGCGCGAATCATGATCGATGGCAGCTAAACCCGTAATTTCACAAATGTAGTATTTTTGTGACGTCATTATTTTGGTACTGTATTATTTTCTGTTGTGCTATTTTTTCGCTATTTTGCAAACTACACTTTATTTATTTTTTTATTTGAAAAATGGTGCATTTGGATTGTTCTATTTTCAGACAGTTTGGAGGCGGCCTTTAGTTTCTCTTCGTTGCTATCTGTCATGTTGATGCTACATTTTATGAAGTGTCATCGGTAAGTACATGTGTATGAAAAATTGAAAATATATTACTTTTTCCTTCCATTCATAAAAAAATATATTAGCACCCACGCGAGGGCACTCCAAGTTGCTAGTGGACTATTTTGGTTCCCATCTATTAAAATTGTTAACTAACAATCCTAATTTTAAAACTACATTAAATCTTCAATATTTCTTATTTCTCCAAATTTTACCAATCATTTGAGAAAAACTATTTCCTCCCAAACATACCCAAAAATCACCAAAACATTTACAAAACACGCCATAACATACATTCATGAGATGAGCATAGAGTTTTTGGATTGCTTGAAACGTGAACTAGATATTTATAGCCAAGCCTTCTCGACTAATAAATTAACTTTTGTTTCTCCGTAAGAAAATTCTGTTTCAAGTGGTTTGTAGCCTGCGGCTAAGTGTCTCTATTTCAAGTGTTTTTGAGAATAAGAGTTTAATAGATTAATTGATTAAAAGGTTGGCGCTTTCTCGAATGGCTTCACATTTAGAAACATATATCGTGCTGTAGCGTTTACCGAAGTCTTGAAAAGTCCATTTGAAGTCCACAGATCGGTTTTCATTTTCCATACTGAGTTTGAAATCAAAGACATTGCTTCGCGTATTCACAGATAAAAATGACCACAAAGTGACGTCATATCACTTTACATAGCAACTTCAAGGTCATAAGAGATCAGATAGCAACAAACCATTATCAATATCGTGAAACTGAAAATCAATTTACAACATAAGAAAAAGGAAAATGACGAAACGAAACATATCAAGTAAAAGGAAGTTACATTATTGCCGGATTTGGCGAGAGTTTCAATCGATAACGATTTCCTTTTCTTTCTTTTCGAGGAACAGATAAATGGACCTTGCATTCACTAGTGATTGCAAAAGACTGATTAACGGTTTCAAATGACGTATTGACGTGAGCGACGGATCACTTTGTGTGACCGGAAAAAGCGACTGTAAAACAAATCATAACAATTGGATTAATGGGCCTTTATCACGCCCCGCCATTCTGTATTAAAACAAAAGATTTACCCCCCAAACCTCGCAGTGAAAAAGTTGAGAACGAGGTTAAGCAGGGGAAAACAAAGCATTTTATTCTCCTGGGAATCAACATGGCCGCCGTGTGATAAAGGCCCATTCCTGTGCTTTAGGGGAACTTATAAGACCCTAAAGCCCGACTTTACTACTTGTAGAGTTCTTGTTCCATAAAAGCTATGTAAGTGGTCTTAAAATGGCGTTCAGGTGGAGTCTGCCTTAAATGAAGCTAAGATGCATGTAAATACCCGTGCTGTGCTATATTTTCTCATTTCTTCCAGAGATCATGTGCTGCAGCTGTATCGAGGTCAAAAATTATTTTATCAGCATTTGGATGTCTCGCCTGCCAAACTAGTGGTAAGTATTTAAATAGAGGTGTGTTTCTCCACTTGCCAAGGAGATAAAACCCTCCTGACAGTAGTTTCACTTTGGGATCTAAACCATCTCAGTATTGTGTAAAGGTTTACAGCAGGTTTTAAAACATTCAGTGTGAAACTCTAATGTTTTAATGTTCTAATTCATTAACCACATATTAAGGTTTCTTTCTTTGCTACAATTCTTTTTCTTTTAGCACAAAGGATTCGTTCAGTCCTCTCTTTTGCTTGCTGGTTTTTACGTTCGGTTGTCAGTCACCTTGTTGTTCAGTCATTCATGGGTTCAGTTGTCCTTTTAATTGTGCTCTGATTTTCTGTGCCTCATTTTGGCTGCCCTTCCGTTCGTTCATTCTCGGTTTGCGATTTTGAGATGAGCTGTTCGTGTCTTTTACTTTTTACAAAAACAATGTCAAGGGGATAAAAACCTCCTGAGCCATCTTTTGAAACACAACAATACAACAGGAAAAGTCCCGCTGAATAGCTTTCATCTTAAAAGTAATAAGTTAGATTCATTTTGTTTGGCATCATAGAAAGTACTAGTAAGTATTGCTCAATACCTTTTGTTTATAGGGAATTTTAACTTTTTTGGTAAAAACCATGCTTCAATGCCTTTACTTATTTACAAAACAAGGGCGTTCCTATACAATTTTTAGCAGTACGCACAAAGTCAGTTCAATGTTTTTTTTATGTTATCCTCTAAAACCCCATTTCTTGCATTCCTAAGACTGTAAAGCGTTTGTGCATTCAAATTATAAAATCTGGCGTTGACCTTTATTCTCGATCAGAAAAACTAAACGTTTCAATCTATATTGCATTATTCATTACATTGGAACACGTGTTTCGCTTTCAGAAAACTTTTCATTTATTTCTTCACTTTTATAGACATCACATTCGGTAAATATTTTCCGTAAGGCAATATATATGTACTACATCGCAATTCTCTGTATGACCAGCGCATTCTTCCGTGAGCACGATAGAAAAATCATAACGCGTAAAACCATTGCATGACTTTACCCTTTGCTTTTCATGTTCTAGAATGTAAAAAAAATATGGGAAATTCTGATACGCACTTGCGTACATCGCGTAAGGGCAGATACGCCCCTGCAAAATAATATAATACTAAAACACGATGAGAAAGTAATCAACCAATACTTGAAAGAGAAACAAATTATGGTCTGTTCTGGTGCATTTTAATACGAAAATGTGACAATTTCAACTTGAAACTTTTCAAGTTGCAATTCATTTTGATCCAGTCTGTTTATGACTAGAGACCCTCTAGACAGTTTTGCACACTTTTATCTCAAAACTGATTTTTCTTGAATTTTGATTTTTGGCACTCTTGGAATTTAAGGGCCGCTGGTGCTTACGCTTATGAGTGAACTGGCGACTGTGATTGTCTGGCTCGTTAGCAAAAAGGGACTTAACGTGATATCGTTGTTGACTCTGCTTGTTTTTATATTTGTACTTTAGGAGAGAAGCCTTCTATTTTCTGGATACCAGGTCGCCTATGCATTAACTGGTACGAATTTTAATCATTCTAGCGCCGAAGATTAGTCGCAATATCACGCATTGGTTTATAACAGCAAGTCAGTGTCATTCTTGTTGATTTTGTTATCTTTGTTCCTAAAGGACTCGCTTTGGGATAGTATCCTGACGGTCACCCCCGGCAGGGACTCCCATATAAAAATGACGCGGGTGCTCGTCGGACCTTTTAGGGGGCAAAATGTGTAGATTGGTATCGCTTAGGGTACTAAAACCTCAAATGACACCGTTGGAATCATCGCGATACATTTCATTTTAGGGTATTGAACCGACAAATATGACAGAATATGACATGGCATGAAAATGAATTTGAGCCATATATAAACCCACAAAACGGAATCTGGTACCTTTTAGGGTTTTGTTTTTCAAAGGCAAAAATTCATCCCCATGAGAGCTTTCATTGGCTATGGTTTACATTGAGTTAATACAAATGAATCTATTTAAATCAAATTGTTTCCTTTTTTGTCATTTCATAGGTTATCTCGTTTTGGGATCTTGTCTATCTATTTTGACTATCATTCTTGGATTCACTTTCAAGTATACAAGGGAGATTTTCAGTCCAGCCATTTTAGACGATTTAAAAAAATTTGGACTAGGATTGCTGTACGTATTATCGTTAAATGTCTTAATGCCAGTAATGTAGTATTGATGGATTTTTGCTGTTTTCTTAACTCGTGAATACACGAAGTGTTCAACGAGGTATAGCATTTGGGTAGAAATTTTACTCGATCGGCTTTAACCAGTCATCATCATCATCCGTCGACTCAAACACGATATTTGAGACTGGCCCTGTGTCTGAAACGCCACACGTCCCGATCAGCCAACAGAATAACAAGCTCTTCTCTAGACTCCACCTCATGCATCTTCCACCTCTGCATCTTCCATCTTCGCGAGATGTACTGGTCACCTGCCTTACCCATGGGGATGGCGTTGAAGAGAGGGGAGGGTGGGGAGTTGGACGTAGGGGTGGGGATTGGTAGAGAAAAACGCTTAGGAGAGGGGGGGGTACGAAGTTGTGTAGAATCGTTTATTTAAGGTGGCTCCAAGTAGTTTTTTTTGGGTCACACTTCCTTTTTTGAATGCGCTTATATATAATCTTACTTTAGCTCAATGAATCTGAATTTAATACCAGATGTTAGGCTTGGATGAAAGTTTTGGCAGATGCTCTTTTTATGCTAATAAGCGTTTCCATAGCAACGGTAAACAAATATAGCGAAAAACAGTTTTTTAAAACTATCTTTCGATTTTGGGGCGACCCGCGACAAGCGAATAAATGCGTTATAATCTACACAGTGTAACACACTAAATGGGAAAATTTCAAACAAATTAAACTGTTCAATTTTGAATAAATCGATGAAACATTTTTACCATGTGTTTTTTCATGTTTTTCCATTCCATAGGTCTCACAAATTATCATTAAATTACCACAGAAAGTTTTCTCAGACTTAAGTTATTACTCCCTGCAAATAGCTCTGACTAACCTCTCGGCAATAAAGAGATCGGGCTCTTCATTCAAATGCAGTTTTGTTTGACGTTTTTACTCTTTTTAAACTGTATTTGAATCAAAAGCTCGATCTCTTATTGCCGAGGAGTTAGTCACAGCAATTTGCAGGGAGTAATCATTGAAGTCTGAGGAAACTTTCTGTGGTAAGTTAATGTTAATTTGTGAGACTTATGGAATGTTTTGACCGCTTGTATTTCAAATATGAAAAAAGACATGTTAAAAATGTTTTTAGCGATTTATTCAAAATCGCACAGTTTAATTTGTTTGAAATTTTGCCATTTAGTGTGCTACACTGTGTACATTATAACGCATTCATTCGCTTGTCGCTGGCAGCCCCAAAATAGAAAGATAATTTGGAAAAACTGTTTTTGGCTATGTTTGTTTACCGTTGCTATGGAAACGCTGATTAGCATAAAAATAGCATCGTCCGAAACTTTCATCCAAGCCTAACATCTGGTGTCGAATTCAGATTAATTGAGCTAAAGTAAGATTATGTATAAGCACATTCAAAAAGGAAAGTGTGACCCAAAAAAAAACTACTTGGAGCCACCTTAAATAAACGATTCTACACAACTTCGTACCCCCCCCCCCCCCCTCTCCTAGGCGTTTTCTTCCACCGATCCCCACCCCTGCGTCCAACTCCCCACCCTCCCCTCCCTTCAACGCCATCCCCATGGGTAAGGCAGGTGACCAGTACATCTCGCGAAGATGGAAGATGCATGAGGTGGAGTCTAGAGAAGAGCTTGTTATTCTGTTGGCTGATCGGGACGTGTGGCGTTTCAGACACAGGGCCCGTCTCAAATAAAAAATAAAAACGTTCTAAAAACGTTCTAAGCGTTTAAAAACTGTGAACTGCAGAATTGTCGGCGCCATTTGCCAACAGTTTTTAACGGAAAAAAAGCTCATTATTTTGAGAAAAATTAAAAGATAGTTACGTTAACTAATTTTTTTATACATCCTTGCCCATACTTCCATTTAATATCAAATAAAATCCCACTAAATAAAACGAAAAACTCCTCGGACCTTTGACCGCGGTGAACATCACAGCAGATGTGCAAATGTGCATGTGTCAGTGTTAGCTTTTCTCCTCTGAAATGCTATAAAGCCATACAACGTAACCAATGCAACTGCCTTACAGCAAGTTGGAACTCCGCAAGATAACATTTAACAAATAGATCCCATTTTGCAGTTTTTTTAATAATTTAAAACGATTTTTTCCTTTTAGACCTGCAACCATTATGGCAGTTTTATTCTGGCTGTTCCAACTGTTCTTGGGTCACTTTGTCTTCCGCAACAGAAATTTCCCAAACATTACCATCACCGTGGATAACAGGTTTATATTGATATCTTAACGGCTGTTTATATGATACCGGTGTGACCGGTTTCATACCGGTACTGACGAGTTCATCCCGGTTCCCTCTTGTAGTTCTGTATTCGTTTACATGATACCAGTAAAAAATCGTTTATTCCGGTACGAGTTTAAAAGGCTTCAACATATACAAAATGCTGCTGCCCGCCTAATAATTCAACGATATCAACCAGTGCGCAACCTTAGATCGTCTAAAAAAAATCTTCTTGTTACTCCAAATGTCAATCTCAAATCATATGGCCGGCGTGCTTTTTCCTTTGCGGTACCTTATCTATGGAACACCTTACCTGAACATATCAAGAATGCCGAAACTATTGACATTTTTAAACGTAAACTTAAAACCTTACTTTTAAAACGAACTTTTTAAATTTAACTTTGTAGATTTTTAATTGTAACGTTTTTCGCTTTTTTAGAACATCTTACTTGTAAATAATTTGTTTTTTTTTCTTTTTAAGCGACTTTTTTAACTTAACATTGTAGATTTTAGATTATATTTTAGTGTATTTTGAATGTAATTAGCGCCTTTGAATCACTGAGAAAAGGCGCTATAGAAATGTATTATTATTATTATTATTATTATTATTATTATTATTATATTATTATTATTATTATTATTATTATTATTATTATTATTATTATTATTATTATCCCGGTAGCTGTCCCGGATCAAGATCCTCATACCGGTACGAAAAATTGTACCGGTACCATGTCAACGCGGTACGACCACTCGTTTCGGTATGAAATCACTCTCTTGGAAGGCTAGAGCGGGTAACGCATGCGTGATTTTGTTATCCAATCCAATGTGTCGTCAATATTGTCAATATGGTATGTCGATCGGTATGAAGTGTCTCTTCGCAGTCCCTTCATGTAAACGCGGTATGATTTCACATCAGTACATTATATGTTTGAAATTAGCTTAAAATGTCAAATTTTGATGGCAAAAGGTAACTTTTAAAACAAGTGGTCAGCTTTATTTGCTGTTCATTTAATAGTATATTATACTAGGTTTCTGTCACCCGACTAGAGCGAATAAAGCTACTATATAATAATAATAATAATAATAATAATAATAATAATAATAATGCATTTCTATAGCGCCTTTTCTCAGCGATTCAAAGGCGCTAATTACATTCAAAATACACTAAAATCTACAATGTTAAGTTAAAAAAGTCGCTTAAAAAGAAAAAAAACAAATTCGTTTACAAGTGAGATGTTCTAAAAAGCTAAAAACGTTACAAATAAAAATCTACAAAGTTAAGTTTAAAAAGTTCGTTTAAAAAGTAAGATTTTAAGTTTACGTTTAGAAAGTCTTTCTTCTTATGCAAACCTTTCAGCCCGGTTTTTCCCCGCTACTGTGAAAACAAGATTTTAGGCCCTACGAACAATTCGCTTTTGTTTCTGGGACGGCTCAAGTTCTCCACCTGGGAAAACACTTGCTGGCTGCGGGAAGGCTGGGATCTGTTAGAGAAAATAGAATCTCCGAGACGAATAGAACAGACAGAAGTTTGGTCGAACGTAGTTTAATCTACTTGAACTCTCATTTTCCTGTTCTTGCTGTTGATAATTAACGTTTCTAATTTAATTTTTTCTATTTCATTTTTCCTTTTTGCAGACGGCTGTTTTCCATCATGTCGTTCTTCTTTTTCTTCTACAACATTCTTCTTGGAGTGTTTTCCTGCCTCGGACGCATTTTTAAAGGAATGGTTTTGGGAGTTATGTTTTTGTCTCGTATTGATCGAACATCATTGATGCAGGGATTCCAGGAGTACGACCAAGGTAATTATTTGTTATATAAACTTCAGAAATATACAAGGATTTTCCTCACCGCAGAAAAACCATAACTCGACTCATGTGAAGATATCGGTTTTATCTTCATTGTGGAAGGGTGAATATATCAATATCTTTATGTTATCTACTGCTGCATGTTTGCCCTTATAAAATGTCAAACGCGTCTTCGGATCTTCTTCGGAAATCTTTGTAAAATGATCGGAAACGTTCGTACAGTGTTCGAAAATCTTCAGAAAATTGCTTTTTACTTCATAACTAGTGTTGTTTATATAAAGAAAATAATACATTGTTGCTTGGAGATATGAAATTTCATATCGCCGCCCACTCATGCATTATCTTCTATTTATTGAGTAATTAGATTTTACGCACGGAAAGCAATCACAGGATATTAGACAAAGTCGAACAATCGGCTTTACCACTAGTAAAATTTCATCGTGTTGCGTTCCTGATTAAACGAACAACTAGTTTGCCTCATGATGTAAGGAACGGATCATTACAAAAGTGATGGGGAAAGGGAATTTTCAGCTTGTGCGATTTTTTTTTTCGTCCATTGCCTTTGCAGCCGACTGCAGTGACCAAACATCATTATTAACTGGCTCGTCGCTCTGCGACGAGTCAGTTCTTAAAATACCTTTTTTTTAACTGGCTCGTCGCTCTGCGACGAGTCAGTTCTTAAAATACCCTTTTTTTTTTTTTCTGTCGTGTCACCTGCCCCGGGAATCGCTTTTGCTGCGGCCAACACCGTACCTAGTTTACTTCCGGTTTTCAGAAATGGCGTAATCAGTGATGTCAGCAACTATAATTCAAATATTTACTGTTCTAATTTCGACGGAATTGTTAAAAATTAAATCTCTGTGATTTTCGGATGTGATCTATTTCTGGTAAAAGGAAAGCGGGTTGAACTTTTTCTAACCAAATCAATTGTCAAACAGTCGAGTTTAGATCGAATAAATCGTTGAATATAACACGTCCCGGCACGTCACAGAACTGCTGAGTAAACAAATCTCAAGCATTACTCCGTGCAGTCACGTTCAAATTCCACACATCTCGTATTCATGTCACGCTATTTGATCGATCGTGTTGGTATTGTTAATTTATTCGAAACCCCATCACCGATTCTCCAAAATGCCTGTGTTTAAACAATCCTGATTCCTTGTAGTAGGTGGTTTCAAGGATTTTAAAGCGAAAAAAATATACAAAGTTCTAAACTTATGTTTTTTCTAACAATACCGAGCCGATCAGAGAAAAAAATATAGACCTGAAACTGTAGCCTACCAAAGGGGGTGGGGCAGGGGGCAGGTGGCGGTGTTGGGCAATTTTTCTGATCATGAATTTTTTTTTCCGTCTTGATGTTGTGCAAGAATTTTTTTCGGGATTGCTCCATACCTTTTTTCCTTTCGCTCGCTGTGCATTATTTTTCTTTCTTTACTTTTGCTGTGCAGGAATTTCTTTTTAGTAATTGCCCAACCCCCCCCCCCCCCCCCCCCCCCCCCCCCCCCTCTTAACAATAAAATGGTCTGTCCCTAAGGAGTGCTTGAAGCGGGCTGTGGAATGTAAATGTGGACTGGACCATGCATATTGATAGATTCTAGATTGTATATTGTGGCTTGCTAATATAAAACTCTAAAGTGAAAACCGGGTGGAAACTGAGGCCAAACGAGCCAGTTTCGAAGCCCATCGGGCTCCTTGTTTGAATTAGTTTGAATTCGTGTTTTTGAATTGGCGATATGTCAAAAACAACACGTTTTGTTTAGAAAGTACTAATTCTGCAGAGCACCTGTTAAAGTTGTTGTATCTCTCAGTATTATATTAGTTTTCTTTTGGTTGTGTAATAAAGTCGGTTGTTAGAAATACAGTGGGTGCGTTTGGGTTTAAAGTCTGTACACAACACACATCCTTAATTCAATCATGTCCTTTAATGTACACTATATGAGTACATGCAATGATAAATAGAAGCAAAACTCACTCAGCTATAAAGCCTAAAAGAGAGAAAGAAATACGGCAAGACAAGGAAAACGAAAAAAAATACATTTACTGATACGTGGGTCTCGAACCAGTGACGTCCGTCACGCAGTCTAACACATAAACGCATTACTGTAGAAAACTATCATTATTATTGTTATATAATTTATTATATTTGTAATTATTATTAACTATCATTGGAAGACACCCTAAAAGGTACCGGAATCTCGTTTGATGGGCGTGGCTCAAATTCATTTTCACTCGTTCTATTTCTGTCATATTTTTTCTGCTCGATACCCTAAGGTACTCTATAAGCGACAGCCATACATACATTTTGACCCCTAAAACGTGCGACGAGCACACCCGTCATCTCCATTTCACGTTTTTTTCATTTTCCTTGCAGCATTTGTTGCGTACCTTGGTTTTATCAACGTAGTTGAAGCACACAGCCATCCCGTGATGCTCGCGTTCTGTCAACTGCTGATAAACAGAAATGAAGATCGTGGGCTCGAGGACTCTCTTCCAACGTTTTCTTCTGTGGAACGCCAGTCTTCAAATCAGAATGGGAGTGTTACCGGTACGTGCAGTTACTCCCTGCTATCCCCTTATTTACTCCCCCCCCCCCCCCCCCCCCCCCCCCCCACCTCCCTCCTTACGATGAGTCTGACGTTTAAAAGGACACTGTCCAACCGAAATTACAAAATTTAGCTTACCTTTTTGCCATGTTATACCGCTAAATTCCAACAAATATAAATTGGATAAAAAAGACTCTATAGAGCAAAACAAAAGCAGTTTTTTTGGAGAAAAAGTGTAGGATTACAAGGATGGAAGTAGATTATAGTTCCTTAATTTTGATTTCGTGACAGGCGGTCAAGAAATTAAACTTTCCATTCTGACCTCAGTTGTTCAATAGGTAGATAACGTGATCCAGCAGATAAACGTGTACAAAAAAATCCAATTGTGTAAACCAATCGTGTAAACCAATTAATATTGTACACATACACCCTTATTTTTATCTATTTAGTTATTTTTTATTGTACTAATTTAGTTCGTGGCATTACCTGTAAACTAGCTGGTGTGTCTCTTAGGTACACTACTTATAGCTAAGCGTAATTGTACACGTTAAATAAAGTTATTGTATTGTTGTATTGTTGTGTTATGCGATAGATAGTGATTTCTCCGGTGGATAGCGCTATCCACCTTTTGAACAACCGGGCCTGGTTCTTTGACTTCAAACTCAGTATGGAAAATGGAAACCGATCTGTGGACGGCAGAACTTAACCTTACGTTGTTTCGTATTGACGGAGATAGCTCTTAGAGCGCTTTGATTTTAAATCTGAAAGTGCGGGAAATTTTTAAAAAAGGAAAAGGCCTGGTAACGAGGTTGCTGTAACCGCTACGTTGAGTTGACGTAAGTTTACTCAATAATTAATTCTTGACTTGCAGAAAAAACTGGGATCCTTGCAGCTAAAAGACCTGGCAGAACCTATGATGGTATGTGGCAAGCAATAAGAGTGCAACTTATCGTGGAAAGTACGGTACAAAAAAAATGCGCAGCCGAATAACTGCCCGAATTTCATTAATTTTTTTCTGGGGGTTAGAGGACCTTGGAGGTAAGGGGTGAGGGGTGAGGGGTGAGGGGTGAGGACAGTTAAGACTTTTTTAAAACGCTCGTACATAGCTGTTATACCATTTCATGAAACCTTTGTGCTTTATTAGAATTGAAATTTAATACCTCCTTTATTACTTTCATCTTAAACTTGTTTTGATTACATCAACTCCTGTCCACGATTTGGTGTCCCTATCAAAGTCCGTAATACCAGGTCGGGAGTTATTTTCAGTAAATCTTATTTATATATTTGCATTGAATGCCATTTATAAATTTCGGGCCATGAAATTAAATTGTTGTGATCAATTTTCTAGGCCTAATTCCCATTCTTCTCTCCTAGGTTATACTCGTGAGCTCCGTTTCCCGCGACTGTCTCAGAAGGCAGTCAACCGCTGGCACGTTGCTATGACATTGCTTCGAAATCCATCTCTCCTCAAATATCGCAAGCAGGGTCCTACAGACCGTATAATACCTTCTGTGAGCCTTGGAAGTATCAATGCTGATTTGAGCGCTCTTGTTTAAGGCGTTGCTTGAGAAGGACAGGTCATAACGATCACGAATGTACTCAAACATGATGTGTAACGGCTATTTTCTGGAGTCATACGTCAGCGTCATGTAAAAATATGATTCTAACTGTGGATTCTTTGAATGAGATCTTACTACCTCTATATAAGTAGCATATAAATGTAAAAATTTAATTTAACTTATATACCAAATTTCTATGCAACAGATTCAGCACAAATGGGGCTACCTATTGTTAATACAGCCTATTTGCTGCGATGGTTTCCGCGCGATCACTCTTTTTATTTTTCGCCCTATGTCGTAAACGTTCTGTAACTTTTCACTGAAATTGAATATGGGAAAACGGCGACACGTTTTTTCAGCGCTTCGGGTGCGGACACCCGAGGAAAAAAAAACAAATTAGCAAAATACAATAATCACTTGGAATATTTTACCTTTCAAAAAGCTGATTCAGACGCTCGCATTTAGACGTTCTAAAAATTTCGACAAGAACTCTTCAAGTAGTGAAGTTGGGTCTTCTAAGTGCCCATAAGGTACGAGAATTAATTCAGTTGTTATGATTTGTTTTAAAGTAGCTTTTCCGGTCACACAAGGTGATCCGTCACGCACGTTACTGCGTCATTTGAAGCCTTTAATCAGTCTTTCGCAATCACTCGTGCATACAAGGTCAACTTTAACTTCAACTTTATTACTTCCATTTATCTGTTGCTCGAAAAGAAAGAAAAGGAAATCGTTATCGAATGGAACTCTCGCCAAATCCGGCAATAATGTAAGTTCCTTTTATTGGATATGTTTCGTTTCGTCATTTTCCTTTTTCTTATGTTGTAAATAAATCCAATTCATCCATGAGCTTGAAGTTGCTATGTCAATTGATATGACATTACTAATACTAAGCCGCAGGCTACAAACCACTTGAAAAGCACACGATTCTTACGAAGAAGCACACAACCGAATTTATATAGTCGGGCTTGAGTTGTAGCCAAGCAGCCCGACTAATGATTGGTATATTAATAATAATAATAATACTGAATAATAACGCTATTTTCCAGAGGTTTAATAGCGCTTTACAATAATTTAAAATACAGGCTAAGATCAAATAAAATAGAAAAACCTTTGAATGCAGAGGTCCACACGACGCAGAAATTAAACTTGCTGGTAGTTGCCGGATCTTCCTTGTTAAAGATCTCGTGCCAGGCGTCACTTGAATGTGAAAATACACAACTGAATGCAAGGCTGGCACTACGGCAAAGGGCTGATTTATTAATGGCCAATATTTCGACTAATAGTATTATTCTTCCTCGGGGCCAGGGCTATACTAAAAGAAAATATTGTAACGGCTCCTCAAATTTGAAAATTACATGGTTATAAATGATTGGCTAATACATGACATGTAGACAGCGCACTTGTAAACAAAAGATAAAAATAATATAAGACATATACAGTGTATGATACAAAACTGAGTTCAGCGTTCGTTCCATCGGTTAATGTCTTCTGGTGACAAAGTGTTCCCTCTATGAATTAAAAAGGCCTCGCGTGCTTTTCGACGGGAAGTATTTTTCCAATGTTTAGTTAACCACTCCAACAAGAAACGCTAAGCCTGTTTTTATTTACAGTAGTAGTACGGAGTTTGAACAATTCAGCAATGCACTGTTTTTTTAGTATTGTCACTTAATCAAGAAAAAAATAGTGATAGATAGGCTGCTTATTTGCTGATCACAGAATGACGTGCTAAAGTCGAGTTTTAATACAAAGGCGCGAAGTATGACACGAGGGTGAGTATAAACAGAAAAGAAACAAGAGGCTACCAGTAGCCTATACTCATGCGCTTGCATAAGAAAGTTTTATGGGTTATTTTTTAACGGGTCACGCACCCCTCCTCCCTCAACGAATTTTGCGTGACACACATTGCACCACCACTCAAGACATGTTGATTGAAGCTACCAATTTTTCTGTACTCGCTTTTAATATTTAATTTATTGATTCCCGATCAAACCCATACTAGTCTAATACTTCCCAAACCGTGAATTGGGTTATTCCAGAAAGAATCCACCCCCAACCCCCACCGACGGATGGCAAGATTGTTTGACCCCTCCCCCTCCACCCGAATTTCCTGGCCCGCTAGAATCCCCCCCTGGATTTCCAAGCCCAGAGACCCCTCCTCCTGCCCGGATTTCCAATAAATTTTTCGAATACATGTAATCGGATTCAGTAGATTCTGCTTTTATAATGTCAAAACTGTGATGATGAGTGCAATAAATCGGAAACATTTTAAAAATAAATATTGCGTGACGCATCACGAAAAACCCCCCGTGATTTCAAGACCAAATCGAAATGCAATTTTTCTATAAAGCTTGTTCCTTAAATAACTGCTTTGATTTTGCCATGTATTAGTTTTTACCAGGCTTCACAGTTTCTTCAAAGTGTTGTCGCAAATACAATTCTTTCATATATGCAAATTTCGTGTGAACTGTAATTCGATCGCGTGTGTTTCATTCACGATCATGAATCCAAAATATTTGTTTTAAAAGTCAAAACGTTTTAATGAAACTCGTATTTCCTTGAATGAAAATGTCTTTCCCTTGAATAAAAGAGTTAAACACTTATCAGAATTCAGTGATTTCTGCTTCCGGAAGGCTTGGCGATTTATTTATCCTAATTGCAGCGTGCAGCACTAGCGTCTGCGAATTTAATATATTATAAACATCACAAAATAATATTTAAATTCAGCAACGTGCTTTATTTATTATATCTAGTGTTTTCTAAAATTTCCGACTTTTCCTGTGTATATAGAATGCCATTCTTATCCGTAAAGATGATTCGCATAATGTTTTCGCGAATCAAAAAACCTTGAAAGCAAACTTTATTTCAGAAAGCGCAATTTAATTTTATTTACTAGCGTGCCTTTACCGAACGAACAAGTTTAATCGCAATTTGCCTTTACACAGGAAAAAGGACAACGAATTCTCTCAGTTGAAAGTTTTATTCAAATATCTATAAGTTTAGTCTCAAGAGCAAAACGCGTTAAATTATCGCATCGAGGAAACCGTGTCGGCAACGCAAGCAAATTTGTTTACTGACTGACATGTTGAAGAATTTCTCGTGTGGTCGAGTTTTCTAAATATTTCTGAATAACCACTGATAACACAGACAGTCTATGAAATGTTTCTTACAAAGTAAATGGACATTAAAAAAAATGTTATTTTCTTTACCGTAGTTTTCCAGGAATGCTTGAAAATTCTTAGTAAAGTCTGCCGCTTCGCGCTTCGAAGGATTCAAGACAACGATGTCCCGCTTTGTGATAAATGAAAACGAATGCTGATCCTCACAGGAATATTCCATCGCTTTCAGCTCTCTAACCGCCACTTCAGAGGCATACAAATCGTCTTAAGGACGTTTTCTTTCCATTTCGAAGTCTTAAAAGGCGTGTTTACATTCTGGTAATGGAAAATGAACGTCTGAAAAATTGAAGTGTGGAGTACAGAAGCGGTCATATTTGTTTGAAATCTGATGATAGTCTTCTCCGAGTGATAAACTGGTTCTCTCTAGTCCCCCCTAAAACCCAGACATGTGCGCAGTAGACGGATTCTGATTGGTTTAACCTTCCTGAAGCCTTCTATAACAATAGGAGACAAATATAACTTTCTAGGGGAGGCAGGGGCGAGTTCGCGTACACTAAAATATGCGTGCATAAATTTGCATGCAAAATCGTGACACAAAAAATAAAAATAAAAAAGAAACGAAGGCCTTTTTATAACTCTTGCGCTTTGCGCATGAGTAATAAAAAGCCTCGTTGCTGTAAATCAGTTGTTCCTTTTCATGACATATGGCCAGTATCGCGGCCTTGTATCCATAAGCTAAATAAAAAAGCGCGTTTTAACCCATTCACTTTCGGAGTCAACTATTTCATTTTCATTCATTTTTTCATTTATTTATTTTTCCAAACCTTAGCAGATGATAGTACAGAATTGAATATAAGGTGAAAAAAAGTAAGTAAAAAGTATAACATTTTCAAGGAAAGAAAACGTGCAGTACAAAATTACACCACTTAAATTAAGTCACATTGTATATAAGAAGAAGAGGAGAGGGATACGTCTAAATAAATTGACGTGCCCCTTACGTTACGTCAATATAACAAAAAAACTTGTAATTTTTTAGTAAAAAAAGTAAAGGAAAACTTATAAAAACAACTCGGAAAATTGTCAAAGAAATGATGTTTCATTATCATATGACCCGTACGGCTCTGCGAATCTTTTCTTTGCAAAACCATTGATGAAAGTCCCGTATGAGAGCCGTACGCATTTGCGCGAGCGGGGCCGGGAAAAGGCGTACCGCCCTACTACAAAAGTGGACGGCCTCGCGCGTTAAAATTTCAAGTAATTTTGTCTCCAAATTGGTCATATGATAAAATACTTATTCACTAAGTTAAGTCGGACCGGATGGGAAAATATTTGGCACTAGCCATGGCGTACGGACGCCATGACCTCGAGCCAAATATTTTCCCATCAGGCTCTCCCACTTAGTCAATAAGTACATATTAGTATTGAGCAAGGTACCAGCGTAAAAGTGCTTTTCTGAACATCTTTTTAGATGGTTTGTCTCTAATTATTAACTCTGGTGACTTGCAATGTAATTCTAACTTTTGAGTCTGTCAAAGAAATCCTATGGTGTGAGCATTCAAATAAAAGGGAGCTTAAACAACTACGACGGCGACGGAAGCGGGAACGGCACGAAACAATAAGTTAAATGAGAGAAAACAATGCCTTTGTACGTGCGTTTTACATTTTGGTACATTTCTTTGCCGTTCCCTGCAAAACAACAACGTCAAATGATCAAATTATAGGTTTTGTGGAGAACGTGAACACGCGGACGGTTAATTTTCCTTTTTCCATTTGAACTGGAAAACCATCCCTTCAAATTCAGCTCCTGGACAATCCAGACACATTAGACAAACTAAACAAACTGCAACAACTGCAAAGTAGTTTTAAAAAGCGCGAATCCTTTTTTCAAGTGACGTTTTCCTTGGCGTTGCCGTTGGCGTTGCTTAAGCTCCTTAAAACCTCTTCAGCAGAACGTTTGCATGGTACCATTTGTTTTTTAATATTTTACAAAATGAAATTTGTGATTTTTGCTTAATTTGATTTTTGGCACTCTCGCGAGTTAAATGGGTAATGCTAATCGTTTAATTGACTGTTGATGTCCTGTATGGCGCGGTGTCCCTATCAAAAAAATATATTTGGTGTGCAATGGCAATTATTGCGTTTTAGCTTGCAATTTTTTGTCAATAAAATGACATTGTTGGATCTTTTTATGTGGTAATTGTTCAAATGTTGCACACCCAATGACGACTTGCACACCTAATGTTACCTTCAACACCCAATATCATGTTGCACACCTAATGTTATCTTGCCTAATGTTATCTTGCCTAAGGTTGTATTGCACATTTTTAAAATGTCGACTTGCACACCTAATGTTATCTTGCACACCTAATGTCGACTTGCACACCTAATGTCGACTTGCACACCTAATGTAGAATGCACACCAAATGTCAAGGCAACTCGTGAGCACGAAGTCCCAGTCATGAGGCATTTGCCAATTTTTTTCCCAAAATGCTAATGCCTGGGGGTTGTCCCGGGGGGGACACTGCTGGAATTGACTGATACATACTTATGATAACTGACGACCGCATGAAAATAATGTATTGGCGTTGACGACTGTTTATGAGGGTTATCAAGAGCGATAAACTGAGACGGATGAAAGCGTACGTGATTGGATAAGAGCGCATGAAAGTTGATTGACGTTCATCGGAGGTTATGGAGCGCAAGAATATAGCTGCATACTGTATGAGCGTTTACGACATCACACTAGAGTTGACGAGTATGCCATCGATATTGATTGAAAGACTTGAAACGTAATGAAAGTACAGTGATTAACGAGAGCGAATGATGCTGTGTGACAATTGACGTGAGGTTAGCAGAGTTGATACGAGGACATAAAAATTAACTAGAACGAAAAGTTAATTAGCGCGTATGAAAGTTTGTGATACCATACGAATGTTGCTATACTTAGGAGCGCTTAACGTTGTTGGTATACTGAGAAAGAGTTGATAATTAATAGCGCACGAGAGTAAACGAGATCGAATGAACCTGCATTGGTGCTGACGACGCCATAAAAAGTTGGTTTTATCAGTTATGTGAGATCGATAAGAGCGCACGCAGGTCGACAAAAGGAAGTGGTAATTGATTCGAGTATACAGGAGTTCACAGGGACGCGACAGTAGTTGATGCGAGCGTGCGCGTGTGATATTTATGGGTAGTGCAATAGGCTGACAAATGAAGTTTGACGAGAACGCTAAAACGTCTAGGACAGCGTACCAAGGTAGACAGGAGGGCATGAGAGTTTACAAGAGCCTACGAGGGCCGACGAGAGCGCGGAAGAATCGACGAGAACGTACGAAGGTTGACGAGTGGGCATATTTGAATGATGGGAGCGCATGATTACTGATGAAATCGTATGAACTGACTGACAAAAGCCGCCGAGAGTCGAGTTGGCGTACGAAGCGGCAAGTGCACATAGGAATTTCTAATAGTGTGTGCGTATCAACGAGAGCGCAGATGAGTGCACGAAAAAGCATGTGTATGTAAACTGAAGACAGCGCACGAGGATTGGTGAGAAGGTACGAGAGTTGATAAAGACATACTACGATTGAAGAGAGCACATACGATTGATGAGAGCGTTTGAAAGACATGAGAAATTACGAGAACTTGAAAACAAACCGTGAAGTGAGAGATAAAAAGAGCGCATGCGAATTTAAAGGACAGCGTATGCCGAGGGTTGGCGAGAGTGCATAATACTTGATGAAAGCGCGCTGGGATTGACGAGAGCGTACAAGAGATGACGGGATCTAGAGTGCACGAGGGTTGACGAAAGAGTAATGGATTGACGAGAGCCGACATTGGATCGTACCAAAGTTAACGAGAGCGAATTAGAAATTACGAGAGCCCATGATAGTTGACGACAGTGTCCGAAGGTTGATGAGAGCGAATCAGTGAGAGATGGTGAAAGCGCATTACAGTTGACGACAGTGTAAAAGGATTGACGAGAGCGAATAAAAGATGACGAAAACGCACGATAGTTAACGACAGTGTAAGAAGGTTGATGAGAACGAGAGCGCGTGATAGTTGACGACAGTATCCGAAGGTGCATGAGAGTTGACGAGAGCGTATAAAAAATGCCGAGTGTGAATTATAGTTGACAACAGCGAACAAAGGTTGACTGACAAGTCTCATTAAAAGTGGAGGACGGCGTACGAATGTTTACGAAATCGCGTTAGAGATGACAAAAGCATAAGAAAATTGCCGAGAACCCGTAAGAGCTGACAAAATCATAAGAAAATTCACGAGAGGGGATGAGACTTGACGATTCTTGCCGAGAGGGAATAAGAAATAATGACAGTGCACGATAGCTAACGACTGCGTAAGACTCAAGTGCAGAAATGAGAGACAGCGGGAAAGAAAGCTTGATAGTCCACATCATCCTACGAGGTTTAACAAAAAGCGAATGATAAATAATGAGAGAGAACGAATGTTGACGAGAACGCCTGAGCTTCAAAAACAGCTAAAAAGGGTTTAAGAAAGCGCGTGACGAGGAAAGAAGCGAATCTTCACTAAATGTAGAAGACAACTTACGAGGGTTAACAATAGCGATACTGACGAGATTTCATAAGAGCGCATAGGAGCACTTGTGAAGTAATAAGAGTGCAGAGCTTGACGAGAGCGAATGTTGCCGGAATGAGAGGTAACAAGAGCGAATGCTACGTCTGAGAGTTGACAAGAGCTTGCTAGGTCTTACGATAGCGCAATTAAGTGCTGATTAGAGGGCACTCGCGGATAATTAAGGTTTACTGGGGCTGATAATTAAGAGCACGCGAGAGTGAAATATCCGGGCTGTATAAGATACTTTGATTGATGGACGAGAGCGCAATTGAGAGTTAATGATAGGGCAGTAAGTTGATATGGGTGAAAATGATGCATGGTTCAACATCTTTCAGCATTTGTTGATCAACAAATGCTGAACGATGTTGCAACTTGTTGAATGACTAGAAAATACATTCAACCTTTTAAAACTATTGACTGTCGACGTTCAACAAGTTGCAACTTGTCAAATGAACAGAATAGAGCCTGGCATTATTTTTTTACAACGTTCAACATATTGAATGGCCTATTTCAACATTCAACTTGGCATGATAATAACTATTCAACATTTGTTAAACAGCAGTCGCAACACGTACCTACAGTGTACGCGCTGATCAACAAATGTTGAACCCGCGTGTATCATAGCTTAATAGTTGTTTTAAGGCTCAGCCTAAAACATTTTCCTCTTTCTACTCGCTCGCAGCGAGTCTAAACCAAAATAACAGAAGGCTAATGAGGCCTGGTAGCAGTCATTTTAGAGAGCAAGAAAGGCAGGCGAGAGGAACAAGATGCTGTATATACATGTAAAATGTGACCAGTTTTAAGCATATAATTAATTTTTCCAAAATATTGAAATTGTTTATCAGTCCCCTACGACGCATTCCAGGCCTTATTGCCTCGAAAAATGACTGCTACCCAAGCCAAAGTCGATGGAAATATTTTATTGAATTGCATTAAAATGTTACAGAATGATATGGGAAAATGACTGTCGAGAAACTGTTCAATTCAATTATCTTGTTTTTATCCACCTTTTCTTCTGAACAATAATGTTCTTGGCTCGGTATTTCGGAAACTAATCATAGCGCGTGTTCATCCGAGGTTTGCGTCTGTCTCTCTTTCTCAAAATACTAATTATAGGATGGTATGAAAGTAAGGCAAGAAAATGACAGAAATCCACATTGACATGTTTCAAAACTGAGTTTAAAGTCGATGTTTACTAACGCATTGATATAATAACTATATTGCATGTAAAGTAGTCATTTATTTCTTTAATTTTAGATTGAGTAATTATTTTTATTTAGTGTTCAGTTAGTTTTATTTTGTTTAATTCAGTGTTATATTTTCAATGAGGTTTTCTGTCTGGATTTAATTCATATTTCGTTGTGGCTAATTTCACTCGCAAGTAGAAAGTATAGAATTCAGTAGAAACAAAACCTTGGCTTAATTTTAAAGTCTGGATTAGTGTGAATCAGCTTTCAAAAAACTGAGCCATGTGAATTGCACCTTGTAAGAAAATAGGTGGAAGAAATTATGGTTACTAGAAACAAAGACCAGTGCAGAAAATATCATACTGTACATAGTAAACTCTGGTAGTTCTCACTCGTGATCTGAAATTTGAAAACCGAGAAGAGAGCAACAGCTAAATCGAAATTTTTCCTTTACTACGATATTAATTAACAAAAATTGTTTCCCCTTCGAAGCAAAAAAACTCTTCATCGATATACATTACTTGCAATCACTCTTATGCCACCAATGTGGAAATTCTTCCAACTCTTTTCCACACATTTTATAATTATATCATTGTCAGAAAATAAAATTTTTCGTGTTTTGATTTTACAAACAGCAGCTTTGTCTGTCTTTGATTCTTCCCAATGGATGGATTGAACCCGGTTGAAAGGCTAGCGTATGTCGATCACTTTTCACTCATTTGAAATCCAGCTAAATAACTTCATGGTGACTTCATGACCAAGGGAACGCCCTAAAAATAGAAAAGATACAAAATCAGTAGACGGATGATGGATTTCACTAGACTCGACCTCTTGTTCTTCGAGCTCTTTAACTATCATTACCCGCGCCTCCTGATCATAACTAATAAGCATTTTCGTTTCCAAAGACCTTGTTGCTGAACAAAAGGAATGCTGTATTGGTGATGCTAGAATGTCCGCCCAAAATAGAGATAACTGTGAGAAACATAGTCCCCATATTTTACGTATACCACTTTTCGAGGCATGCTTACATGAATTTGTGCTGGGTTTTTTTTAGCAAACAATCCATTTTCCCTCAAAATAAAGGTTATTTTCGTATTTTTGTAACGAATCTGGTTCAGTTCAAGACGAACCTGAAAAAACAAAAACAATTGAAACCACCAGAGTAAGCAATAAATGATCAAACTCTAATGGCGGGAAAGTGGATATTGAAGTTCGCCTTACAAACGTTATTGGCATGTATTGTCAGTGAGAACATTCGTGTTACCCATTCCCTCCCTCCCATCTCCAATCCAACAGCCCCTTCCCAATCCCAGCCAGACACACAGACACACACACCATTTGTTCCCCAGGTTTCCAATCCGGACTTCTTTGGATAGGCGTGTACTGAAGTTTGTTTGTTAAATTATTATTATTAGTGGTTCTCATCTAGCTCTGAGGAGTTTTCCTATCTTCACTAAGAAGATTTAGGTTAACAGTTTAAATTTGTCTTGAAAGTCACTTGCTGGTGATGATTGGCCTAGCTGTCATAAATACGTCATATAAACATACCGATTGAACTTGTCGTTATGACTGTAACCTGCCAAACGTGGTGAGAGAAGTTCCAACTCATTCCAACTCCAACTCAAAACATGTTCAGTTTTATTGTCATTCCACTGAATGTTTCTCTTTCCAGCTGATGATAAATATTGTTGTAATCTACAAACTTAAAACGCAATCAGTCAGTACAAGTTATGAAAAGGTGGCAGTTCTCCTAATGTAACTCGTGATAATTTTTCATCTCCAGTTCTTGTCCGTGATGCCCACAATAGACAAAAATAATTGTAACTCCTGCAATTGGCCTAGTTCCGTAGGCAATTAGTGGTAGAGCTCTTTCAATTACGGCAGCACTTATATCATTTTATAAGGCAAACTGAACTGCTGCATAGGCTCGAATTCCTTACAACTGAGCGCTTTACTGATAACTGTTTGTATTGGCCAAGGTTTCCATGATCATTTTAACTAACTCATTTATTCTTTCATCCGTAGTTCACATTTTAATGTAAAATTGTTATATTATTATTACAGAGCAAAGAAATTTCAATATAATATTTGCATTTTTGATTAAAAAAATTAAAACGAAATTGTATGACCCTCACTTCAGTACGCACTGTCCCCTGGCGGTAGTGGCAGCCATGATAGAGCTCGCCAGTGACCCGATAAAAAGCCTGCCTTCATAACAGCACGGTATACTATCGGTTGGCTCTGGGTTGAGCTACCCTCCATTCAACTGTGCCGATTAACGTCGGCGACCTGCCAGAAGATGTCCCCGTTTTCATCCTGGGTTCGGATGGATGATAGTTTGGTGCAGAAGCCATAAATGTTGCTCTGAAAACTTGTAAAACACAGCAAGTCACTACTGGATTATAATGATCGGATGTCAATTTTTCAAAAGTAAATATGGAAAAGTCATGATCTTCTCAGTGTTATTGTTTGTGACGTTCTACAAAAGACAATTTAATAATACCAGATAAATTGCTTGAACTAAGTTTAGTTTGCAACATATGGCAAACTTTACGGGTTCGAATCCCGTGCAAGGCAGAATTTAATATTCTGTGTTTTATTTTGCAACTAATTCCTGGGCCATCGATATTTCCAGGATCGCCGATTGATTCATTCATCCATTTGTTCATGCGTAGTTTATAAATATGACTTTTTCAAGCTAAGTTACTACACCATTATTATTAAACCAACAACAAGTCTTTCTCTGAAATTGCAATCTGATTTCCAACTGTTATATTTTGGGATTTTCGGCGATACAGAAAATTGAAACAAAATTGTGACCCCTGCTTGAATACAGACCGTCCGTTCGGCGGTAGTACTTGATTGCCGGTGAACTAAATCCGGTGTGACCCGGATGAAACTACCTGTCATCCTAGGCGATCACAGTACAGTATAGTATCGGTTAGCTCTGGATTGAGCCGTCCAGTCAACTGAGTTGATCTGCGATAACTGTACCCGTGTGCAATGCCGCTAGAATGTCGCCGGTTTCACCTCGCGGGGCAGCTGACGTCGCAGAACACTCCAAGCTGTACTCCATACCTACGGGACGAGAAAGTGAGACAAGCACCAAGTGGAACGCACGAAACCCTCCACCTAGCTTTGGGTCACCAGCTATTGGTCATCTTTCCGTTATTGATTTTGTTTTATCGACAATTGTGTGCTCGATTTCTTTAGTTACTTTAGCAGTTGAATCCAACGGCAGAACAAACTGAGTAGCTGAGGTCGCCACCTGTCAATATGACCCGTTGAATCCCGGTGGTAACGGATTTAATGAATGGCTTTTGTGTTAATTTGCATTACATGATATGAATAGAATTATATCTTGCCTTGCAAATCGCGTTGGACGTACAGTATCTTGAATCCTGACTTTTAACTCGGCTTCCTGTAAAGCCGATTGAAATTCAGTTATTTCCGCCACTTAAGGTTATTTTCTAACCTTTTGTTTTAATTTTCAAATTCGATTTTTATGTTCAATCGAAAGAAGAAAAACGTGCTTTTAGGTTTCTCTTGTAATGTCACTACATTTGATATGGGTTTCTCAAAGCTCCCAAATAAATATCGACCCCTAAAGCTATTATAAACTCTGCTTGAAACCATTAAAACTATTCTGTACAAAACTTGGCATTTCGGGTCAAAAAGGTTTTCAGTACGTTTAAGAAAGGCGCGCCTGTATATGAGATGTTCTATCCTGGACGATATAAAGAGGCTTGCTAAGCTTAGACCTAAGTAGATATCTCCAGTCATAGGGTGGCCAAGCGATAAACTAGACAGGGGACAGGCGCGAAACAATTGCCTCGCGTGTGTTCATGATATTTCTGTTTTTGCTTGACTATGCCTGACAGACAAAACAGATCCTGAGTGCAAGGTAACTGGCAAGATTGATGTCTATTTGTATGTGGAATGTTATTAAAATATCAGAGTTTTACGTACCTCTTACTTTATGTTTGGAACATAAAATTATTTGTTCTTTGCATCTTCCAGACTAGTACTGCTGAGTACTGGATTTGCGATAGTGTGTTATCTTTATACCTCTAGTAGAAAAAGGGAAAGACATTCAATTAAATTGATTTTAAAGAGACCTTCAGTCTGAATTTCAAAATAAGCCTAGTGTAGCGTGGCAAGTTTAGTTATTTCTTTCACCGAGGTTTTTACTGATTGTTTTCCGCAATAATCTCTGGGTTTGCGCAATTGACGAATTCCTCTAATGCACGAGAAAGAGAGGATTTGTCATAAGTACTTACATTGCAAATCTCCTGCTTTTTCTGTCAGAGTTAGACTGATACTGATTCTTCGTTCCTTAGCAGTTCTCGGTTTGTTATCTGCAAAACTGGGACAAGAAAAGGGAAATTAACGCAATAATAACGAACCCGTTATTGCCAATTCATAAATAATATTTTTATACCAAGACACTACAATGGTGTTCTTATTGACCAAGGTAAACGATTCACTGAAGACAGTCAGTTCTAAATCTCATTAATAATAATAATAATTCAGGAAATCACTACCGTGAAGGATATAATTTGTATAGATTTTGGCGATTTTATTCCTTCGTTTTCTCCACATTTAATGATCAGTTTGAGAAGCTATATCAAACACTCAAAAGAGTGTTTCATCACAGGCAAACACCTCGAAGTGGGCTATAAAAATTCGGCTGCGCCTCGTTTTTCAACCCAGTTTTTGGTGTTTGGATATCCTGATTAAACACTCTCCTTGCGTTTGATATGAGGGAGCACATTTTAACGCAGCTTCATTATCAAAATTACTTCTATTGCTGTAAAAGTACCCGGTCTAAATGACATATAGATTCGATCTAATCTGCGATCTGGCGCTCTTATTTTTTTTTGGAGCGAGAGAGCACGAACGCGCGAAAGTCGGCGGAAGGGCGCGGGTGGGGGAGTTCTTTTTTTCCCTCCTCTCTTTTCTTCCCTACCCGCTCTCCGCCGACTTTCCCTTCGAAAAAAAAGAGCGCCTGATTGCAGGTTAGATTCGATCCGCAAATTAAAACTATACAAATGAAAAGGTAATCATCGGAAATATATAACAACATTTATAGAACTTTAGCTTGGTCATCATCTTTAAATTCGGATTGTTGAATAATTTTTAAATAGTGTAGCAATTTTTCACAACTTTGCTACCACTTGACTTTGTTTGTAGTTACATATTATCAACTGAGAAGAGCAAATTTGAAATAAAAAGAAAGCACGTTTCAACGCAGCTTCGTTATCAAAAGTAAAAGTGCCTGGCGTAATGAACGACAGATAAGTTTTACTTGTATGTCGGTGAAGAGAAATAAATTTGGTCGTGAATTGTAACGGTTTATTTTAGCCCTAGCCTGCACAATAGGCGCTTCTGTGGTGCGCTAGCGCGAAGCGCAAGAAACGAGCGCGAAGCGCGAGAAACGAGCCCGGAGCCCGAGCCACGCAATGGAGAGAAGGAAAATGTCTGTTGTTCATGTTACTTTAGCTCAGGCTATCGATGGTTCTACTTATTAAATTAGATATTACTTACCTCATACACCGTATTTATCACAAGCAGTCTTAAAGGGAGAATAACCTTAAGAATCGTGGGTCTCAACACAAGTAATTATGAACGGAACCATTTTCCTTGTTAGAGAGACGCTGACATGATGAGGTCCATTCGCAGTGTTGACCTGTGCAGTATCGATTGTACAATTCTCACACTTAATACTCATTGTATGCCTGACATATTTCTTTCTTCCCACTTGCCACAAAATCCTGGCGAACTTTGCTTTGATAGTCTAAATTTAAGCGATCAATGACGAGTTTCGACACAGCAGCAAACTAAAAGATCGTTAAGAAAATTCAAATATCGTCTTGGTATGATTTGCGCATGGGTGAATGAAA
Organism: Dendrophyllia cribrosa; assembly: GCA_024195265.1. Lineage (NCBI taxonomy): Eukaryota > Metazoa > Cnidaria > Anthozoa > Scleractinia > Dendrophylliidae > Dendrophyllia > Dendrophyllia cribrosa. The sequence goes on along the minus strand of JAJLRJ010000011.1, from coordinate 5,592,752 downwards.
AGTTTAATCATTTCATTAATTCACTACGGCGAAACTCATGAATAACAATCATATTCGGTAAAAAAATATTCACATTTAAGTGTGTTTTAAATATTTTCACTAATTATAATAATGTAAGACAATGCGAAGGCCGGAACGTGCAAGAAAAAAATATGAAAACAAAACAGGTTGTGCTCCATAACGTGCGGAAAAATGGGTGTTTCTTGGTGTTGCGGAAGCCATTGTTGGTTAGCTTTTGTGTTGTGGTGTTGGTATTGTTCAGTGTCTTTTGAATCTTTTGTTTTACGTCATTTGGTGATCACACCATCCGCAACACCAAAAAACTACCGGAAAAATTGAAACATTTAAAAAAATTGCTATATTTGTTTTGTTTTGTTTTTTTTTTCAAGTTTTTCGCATTTCTTTTTACGGCTTTTTTTCTGTGAATACAGTTAACCCTCTCAAGGCAGACACCTGTCTAATGATGATCTATTTGTCCAAGACAAAAGTTTTCCTTTCTAAATGAAGGAGAATTTAAGCAGTGTCCGTCGCATTGTCAACTACATGTAGCCTTATTTTGCGAGGCGCCATGCTAGTCCAGGGGTCAACTCAATCAAACTTTTCGTGTGTAATTTACAAGTGTAGCCATTGTTTCGGAGGTTAAAAAATGGCTACACTTGTAAATTACACTTGTAAAAGTTTTATTGAATTGACCCCAGAAAACAACACAGTTGCGTGATATCCAGGTCCATTGAAATTAGGGGTTCCGAAGTGGTGCATGCCTTCTGTATTTTGCCCGGTTCAAGTATTTGGTAGCCGATTAACACTAATCCAGGATTAGAGTCAGTTTTGAATTCAGTTGAATAGCTACATGTAATCGATGAAAATTTTTCCATCGAGTTTTTACATAACGTGGATGATTAACCACAACACCTTTCGGGATTGTCGCGTGCACTTTTACGCTTTTTTCCGACAACCTTTCTCGAAACAGCTGTACACACGAGCCTTTTTGGCGAGTGTGTATGCTAAGAAATATCAAGTCAAGAAAACTTACTTTAGATTGTTTAGCGTAAGAAAGCATTGCATAAATATTTTTGCCCATGCCTTTTTAACATTTTACCATTGAAGGTCTTCTGAAGATCTCCGACAATTTTCCCGTCCCGTCAGAGGTTCCCGCCCAAATTAAATACAGAACATGGAATCGAAGTGAAAACGTGTTCGTGAGGTCGAAGCAAATGTCTGCGTTAAGGTGGCTCCGTTAATTTATTGCGGGCGCACTCGTCTATGACAAACTTTGTCTTATAACTTTTCCGGCTCTAAAGCGATGCTTCTAAAACTTTGCAAAACCTTACAGCTATTATCTAGCAATAATATGAAAGAATTCGATTTAAATGGACAAAATATATTTAATGATAATCGGGCTTATGAACCCCACTTTTTGAACAAAAATTTCTGGAATCAGCTTGCATTCACTTAATACATACCCTTAAGGTCTGGCTAAACTAGGAAACATTGTTGCGGAAACATTGTTTCCTGTAATGTTTCCGGGGTGGCTAAATTAGCGGGAAGCAAACAAAATGTTTTGCTGCCCCCGAGGCTAAACGAGGAAACATTAGCCCCATTTACACGACATTCATTTTGGGTCCGGCACTCCTAAATTTTGGCACGCGGGCCGATAATTTTGGGCACCGCCCGCTTCATTTACACGTCAAAATATGTTCGATTTTTTTCAATGTTCATTTCTGAACGGCACCCCGAAAATGAGAACGGCACTCTTAAATTTGCGAGCCTGACCGGTCTCATTAACAGCGGCTCACATAGTTCTTCGCTTGTCCCCGGGGCTATTTGGGTTGAAACTTATATTAAAACGACCACAAACCAAATCTTGCTGTTTTTAAGTACTTATAATAAAAACTACAAGGAGGAAAAACAGCGAAGAAAAAATATACAACTAGAGAATGAGGTTTCTCGATATTTCGGACAGTCAAGCTGTCCTTCTTATATCCCGAAAAAGGACAGCTTGGCTGTCCGAAATATCGGGAAACCCGCAAGTTTTCTAGTTGTATATTTTTTCTTCGCTGTTTTTCCTCATTATAGTTTCCATTCGGGTTCGCGGACGCGGGTTGTTTAAAATGGCGGATACTCGAGTGCGAAAAGCAATTTTATCGCTTTATGCCTTTAAAAAGCGAAAACGACCAACAGAACTGAGGGACGAAGCAAGGTCATCGCTTGTACCACTCTTCAATAAGGCATTGAAGCGGCGACAGTACGGCCTGATGCAAGCTATTTTGAGCTGTTTAAACCCTCCGCGGTTGAGAGATGTGTGAATGCACCCGCATTCTTTTGCCTGGCGACATGGTCGAATCACGTTTTCCGGATGAACTGTGGTACTCAAACTTCAGAGTAACCCGTGGGACATTTGAATATATTCTCCATGAGATTTGTGATGCGAAAGGCTGTTACTCCAAATCGTCCATTGACAATAGCCTTGTTCTGTTCTCTTGCGCTACGCTTAGCCGCACAGAAATCATTTCCAATGTAACACTCAAACGAGTTGGAGGAGGGCCCGCCAGTAATCTTTATTGTTACAGAATGTGTACATATACCAAAGATACAATATAAATAGGATGTATTCTAACTAAGATGAAATACATGCTGCGATTGCAGTATATCGTAAACACAATTTATACATAACTGGTGCGTATAATGATAATAACCTGGGGCAGAAAAATACGCAAATATGAAAAGTAGCCCCGAGGAACAACCTCGTCGTAAGAATACTGGTAGGCTTCAATAACGAATGTGAATCAAGGAGTGGTATAAATACCACTCCTGTGTATATGACACGTATACCGTTATGCGTGCCCCAAGGGAAATACATTATTACCTAGCCTCGACAGCAGAATATAGAACCATTGCTAACTTATTTGGAGTATCATTTACCTTTGTGTGTACTTTTCCCTCTCGAGGCCATCTTTCTTTCCGCGAACAACAAACGTTTGCGCCTGTGTTATTGAAATTTTGGCGCCAAAAGTTATTTTCGCCGGGAACGAGAATGCATTCGTTTTGGCACGCGGGCCTCTTTTTAGGCGGGCCGAGACTACCTCCTGAGGTGGTCTCGGCCCGCCTAAATTTTTGGGCACGCGTGCCAAACATTTTGCATTTACACAGCAAAAATCAAGCAGGCCGTGCCCTAAATTATCGGCCCGCGGGCCAAAATTTAGGAGTGCCGGACCCAAAATGAATGTCGTGTAAATGGGGCTATTGTTTCGGAAACAAAGGGTCACGCATGCGCATTGTTGTACCCTCGCCGGTCCGCTCGCCCTTGCTAGGAAACATTTTTAGTGAGCAGTACTGGAAACTAGTCAACATTGCTTTCATGGTGGCTAAACATGGAAACTGATATGTTTCGGAAGCAAAATTTGTGTCCGGGAAGCAAAAATGTTTTTGACCTGAGGCAAAAACATTTTGTTGTTTCCGAGCAGAAAAATTTGTTTCCCGCGCGGCTAAACTGGGAAACATTTGACTCCGCAACAATGTTTCCGCAACAACGTTTCCTAGCCTCCTCCGCAGGCGTCCCCATAATAAAGCTAAAAGCCAGGAGGAGGAGGAGGCTATGTTCAACAGACAGTTTGTGTAATTTTATATGACGTAAAGAGTCCGCTGACAGCTTCTCAGGGTTTCAAAGATGGCGGGAAATCTGCGAAACTGATGCAGGAGAAGGAATTAAAATGGTTTGTTGTGTGCTTATTTTCATTTTTCACCTCTATTCTCTGTATCCCTGACTAGAATAAGTTCTTTTCCTTCAGGACATTCGGTCTTTTTTCAGTCCGAAAGGAAAGACTGCAAAACCAGGCGCTTCGAAGTTAGACGATAAACGCGGGAAAGACAAAAGTAATTTGTCATCAAAACCAGCATCGAAGCAAGATTCGGGAAAAGTAAAAGCGAAGAGCAAGGTACGTAAATAAGCTTCATGTTCCCTGTTTGGCAAATAACGCAACCGATAGCTGCTTTGCTGTTTAAATACATAAACTCTAGTATCTATCGATACGAATTGAAGCTGGTAAGCGAATATTGTTGGACATACATGTAGTTGTATAACTTACGTGTAAGCTTAATTTACATGCACGTGAGCAGACGTGTGGGTTAAGCCTAAGCTAACTTCATTAACATAGTATTATTTTTTTGTTAATATGGCAATTATCGAGAAACTGTACCCTACAGAGCGCAGCTACTTTCGAAAGGTTAAGTCAGAATTTTTATTTTATTGGAGGTTTTTTGCAAGTGCTTAAGTTATTAGTGGGCTTGTTTGATACGTTTAAACCCTTTCAAGCTTCACTGATGTTTTGGTGCTCTACAAAAAGTTATAAGAGTGATTATAATATGACTGTACGGCCCCGCTGACGCAATCCTACAGAAAATAGAATCGCAAGGTGACGTGAGCGGGGCCGGACGGGTTGACGTGAGCCGGTCCGGAAAAAGCCATCCGGCCCCGCTCAAGTTCAAGTGACCTCTCACTGCATGACTATTCTTGTATTTTTTAGTCATATTATAAAATACTTATTGACTGAGTTAGGTCGGGCCAGACGGGAAAATATCTGGCTCTCGATCATGGCACACGGACCTCGCTGACCTCGAGCCAAATATTTTCCCGTCCGGCCCTCCCACTCAGTCAATAAGTGCATAGTATATGATGTTGGAAAATAGGAATGTTGGAAACTTTGGCTTAATAGGTGGGTCCCAGTTACCTTTAGTTACCCTAATCCCACCCCCTCCCAAACCCCCCTCCCAAACCCCTTCAGTACATATATTACAAAAATAATACATGTCTCAGATTTTTTTCCTCAAGATCTTGGTGTCTCAGATACTTTTGTCAAGCATTCTCATTCTTCATCCTTGTTAATTGTTGTTTGATACATTGTAGGTGATTTGGATATTTTTAGCACTGAGTCTCGGGCTCGGTTTTTTCCCGCATTGGGTCTCGGCCACAGATTTTATAACGTAGCTGCGGTCGCGGTCTTGGATTTTGAAACAAGGGTCTCGGCGTCTCGGCAAGTCTCGAATTTACCATTCGCCACCCCTTATACCCCTACAAAGGACAACAGATGGGGAGAAAAGAGAGTGAGTGTGAGAGACCTCAGACTGTCTGGGAATTGGTTTAGCTATCCCCCTGACAACTGGAAAGTTTTGATAATTTATAATAATTATTCATGAGTTGTCTTCAAAAATGCTTTACTCTTTACTTTTTTCTGGTCAAATGCCATTACACTGAAATACAAAAATTTGCTTTAATTAGATTTTATCAAGCAGTGAAGATGAAGATGTAAATAAAAAGCTAAAGCACAAAGAAACTCAGAGGAAGAAATCAAGAAAATGTATTGACTCAGGTAATGTTTCCTATCGTGAAGAAATTCTCAATATTTGTATTATATTTTTATAAACAAAATTTTATCAGTGGTAATGATTTTGAGAGAATTTTTTTTCTGCTTTTTTTCCCCAGATTCTGATGAAGATCCTCTTCCCCCTAAAATAAGGTTTGTCTTTTGTTTCTGTACATGTACAGCTGTACCTTGCTTTGTTTTTATTTTAATTACTTTTTGTGCTGTAATAAGATTAATACAAAAATATCTTATCCCATGTACACTGTAGATAGTAGTTAGTCCACAGCCAACCCAGACTCTATTCATATACAGTGTTTATTGCTGCCGAACGAGCACAGCGAGTGAGCAGCAACATAATCAGGATTTAAGAGAAATATATGAGAAAAAAAATATAAGCTAGGAAAAATCTCGAATTGATCGCTTTTTACCAGAATTCACTGTGCCATGAACACATTTTGGGCCAGAATGCACTGCGCCACGAACAATATCCTCGCTTGCTGCTTCAAGCTGTTGGCTGCGAGATTTGTAATATTTTGGTCCAACATGTCCCAGTCGAAATCGGAACTGAAGTGTCGAAGACTACCGCGAGTTGAGCGAGGACTGTGAGGCATGGTGATAGGACCATTGGATAGATTGTACGGAATAAAAGACAAATATTTATTTTGAAATCACTCCGACAGCGGTCGATGAGACTGAACTAAGCTGAGTGCGTGTGGATGCGAAACCTGAGCTGAGCGTGTGGAGACGCGAACACGATACAGCTAGCTAGTAACGCAACATACTCATTATCAATAATAGGCCATTTCCATTTCTTATCAGCTGGAGTTTTTGTCGATTCATCCCGGTTACATTTGCTTTGCTTCCCCTCAAAAAACGAAAGAGAAAATTCTGTAATACCAGCAAGATGATAAAACAGCATTATTACAACAAATTTACCGCAGCAATAATTACTATCTTTTGGATACACTAGTACGTCATTGTATATATATATGTGTCAGATCAGCTGCTACATGTAGAATGGATTTGAATTTAAGGTGTGGCTAAATTATGTGCGAGCTTGCAAGCCCGAGCCTTTTTTTGCGAGCAACTAATAAAGTTGAACAGCTGAATGGGAGGAGAAAAATTTCGAACGACTGACTGTGAACGCCTGAATTCCAAAATAATTATTTCGAATGGCTAACTGTGAATGCCTGAATGGCTAAAGAATTATTTCAAAATGGCTTGCTGTGAACGACGTAACGGCTGAAGAAGAATTTTGAATGGCTGGCACCTGTGAATGCAGCTAAATAAAGTAAATTGCACACTAATTGTGTACCTTTACCGAGTACTTTATTACATTGTAAGGACGACGAAACCATCTGTTTGTCGCTTTGACAAATATTGTTAAAATAAATCTTGAATGAAACTAAACATATTAATTGAATTTATATTAAAGACTGCAGGGAAAGTTATGTAGCAGAAAAACAAACTCAACCCTTTTTAAGTTGGTAAAAAGTGCATCAAATTTGCATGTCAAAAGGGTAATTTGAAACCTGAATACAGACCATGTGCTTCCAAGAATTCTCTGTTATCCTTGTAGTTTTGCTCACCAAATTACTGCTGATAAACGGTATGTGAACGGCTCGAACGGATAGCCGTTAGTATCTTTTTTGCGTGAGAAGTCACATATGGCAAAAAAACAGTGGCTCGCAAGAAGAGGCTCGAGGCTTGCAAAAAATGGCTACGACTCGCTGGCTCGCACATTAGTTACTCTCTCAATTTAAGACCATGTATGAGAATACACAAAATATATGATGTTCTGAGTGCTGTATTTTGAAAAGATTCAAAATAAAGTTGACTTACATGTACCTTGTGACTAGCTTTGTGTGTACTGTCTTCTGCTGTTTGTTTGTGCCTAGAGCAATTTTGAGGCCGTTTTGGGAAGTTACAATTTTAGAGTTTCCCTTCCAAAACATTGTCTTCAATTCGAATTGATCAGGGCTTGAAATTGCGCCTGTATCGGGCACATTTGCGACTAAAGATTTTGCTTTTGCGACTAAAATTTGTCTATTAGTTAGTTGCAATTTTGCGACTGTTTTACGGCCTACATGTAGCTTATAAAGGAATTATATTCAATAGTCTTGTGTCTTGCTTGTTACTGGTAGTTGGAGAATGTTGCGTGACTTAATCGCGATTTCATGCTCCATTAACGCGGTTTTCAAGAAGTGTATCACGGGCGCACTTTTTCAGACTTTCTCAGAAATTTCTCGTTTCTCATTTCCGGTAATAGTAGTTAGTTTTTTTTATTTTTGTTTTGCTACTAAAACTTGCGACCTAAATTTTAGGAATTACTCGCAAATTGTGATTGAGAATTTTTTTCAATTTTGAGCCCTGTTAATTCTAGCAGTTGACATAATTTATACAGAGTCTGGGCTGCCTGTGGTGTATATGTGTTTTCCTTGTGGTGTTTTATTTTTATATAATGTATGATGTTTTCTCTATTGCAATACAGAAAGGCCACCACTGCAGCCAAAGGGGACAGCATAAGGGCTAAGAAAAGCAAAAGACCCAGCAACTTTGAGGACTCAGGTAAATGATGGATTAATAATGGATGGTACATGTATAAAATTCTAGGTGTGTTTAAAGGGAGGGTTTCATGGTTCGGCGCATGTGCAAGCTATAGCTATGACGTACATGTAACCCATTTAATTCTTTGTTTAAACCAATCGGAAGCGAGTATATAACCCTGGCGGGAAATTTGCCCATGAAAATGTCGCGGTCAGTCAGCTGATTGAATGGATGATTATACATACATGTACCCATGTGCACCATAATAGCCACCAGAGCATACATAGAATAAATGCTTCGGGTCAAAGGTTTTATTCAGTGTTGACTTTGTCGGTGTAATCCGTTGAAATTTTCTGTGAATTTTGGTCATCCTTCGCTTTGTTTGGACTAATTATAGTATGAGATTATTGAAGTAAATGTGAGTGTGGTTTTTTAACCTATAAAATTGGTAAAAAGGCAAATAAAACATTTTAATCTGTGTGCATGCATGTGCCAAACCGTGAAACTATATCCATTTCAAACACAAAATAATGAAATGGTAGTTGGCGATTGGCAACCTCATCACTAGGGGCCTTCTCCTCTTTGTAGCATAGAAAGCCCGGAACAAGGGTGCCAAAGTCTTCAAGAATCATGGAGTATTTTTTCACTTGACACACAATGAAATGGCATTTTCGGAGCTTCTTTTCAGCGATAATTTGACAGCCATGTTTGTTTAGCTGCCAATCTGAAACTGTTGTTTAAATGAAACAAAGACATTTCACATGTTTTTTAATACAAAATGCACCAGGGTCTCTATGCTCAGTCCACCATTTTAAATGCCGCAGAGAAGGCTGTGGGGAGATGCAGCAGTTGGCAGAATGAAGTTAGAACCTGAGGATGAAATAGTTTGAAGGTCTAAGGAGCTAACATGTGACCATATCACATAATTTACTTATATTTTAAAGTGTCTTTTTGTATTGTTTTCAGATGAAGAGGAAGTTATACCTCAGAAACTTAAAAAATCTGTCAAGCAATCCGAATCCAAAACAAGCAAAGAAGTTGTTCATGTGAAGGAAAGGTACAGAACAATATGAAGCAATCAAGCACTTTAGACATGGATTTGTGATCTGTGTTTGGATTTAGAGCAGTTATCAATTGAGTGTTGAAAGTAATTTTTGCCATTGCTTTGATTTTGATTGGCTAAAAAATCTTTTGCCACCTTATCAACCAATCAAAAGTAAAACCAAAACTAATCTTGACTTACAGCAGAGGTTTCATTAGAAGCCGGCAACCGGTGAATTTCGCCGGCTACTTCCTAAATTATCGCCGCCTACTTTTCGATTAATTTCACTTAAGTTGATGCCCAGAATGCTGGAAATGCTACTGCCACGGCCGTCTATTTTATAAATATTGCCACTTACTCTTAATTTCATTGAAACCCCTGTTACAGTACTGGACAGAAGTTCATGTAACCTAACAGAGAGCTCAGATCAGCAGAATGAATCTGCACACGAACTGCAAACCTGTCAAAAACTTGAGATCTACAAATTAATGAATTCTACATGTCAATTCTATACCTACTGTACATGTAGAATTCATTTTGTGAATCATGAGTCTCGACAGGTTTGTGGTTGGTGCGCAATTGTATTCTGTGGTATTCCCTCACTTGGTGGCTACATGTATTTGTTTCAAGTTCTGATTTGTTCATTGGATGGTCTGCATCTGTTGTGATTGGCCAGATCAGTGATTCCTTTGGTTTTTGTTCAGTTTTACAACACTCAAATGAAAACAGAACTATATGGAGGATCCATTACTAGGATTCATTAATATAAAATGCATTCTCTGGTAAAAATGAAAACAGTTTACTGCTCTTAGAATTCTGGTCCAGATTTTCAAAGAAACACACCTAAGGAATGATATGCTTTTAGATGTATGTTTTGGCATATATAGCCATCAACTTGCTGTGCATTTAACTGTTGAATATAATTTATTATTTTCCCTTCAGTCCAGTCAAACCTAAAGAAACTCAACCAAAACCCACATCTGCATTGGACTTCTTTGGATCTTCTCCTGTTGAGAGAGCATCCAGAAAAGTATTTTCCACAAAGAGAAAACAGGTTTGTTACTGTATCACAGTTTAAACTATTACAATGTACATGTTCATCTCAAAATAAATAATTACCGGGTATTTGATCTAGACTTTCCAACATTTAGTAATATTTTAGTAGTACTGTAGAACCTCTCCTGAGCGACCACCTCTCCTAAGCGACCACCTCTCCTAAGCGACCACCTCTCCTGAGGAACCACCTCTCCTAAGCGACCACCTCTCCTAAGCGACCACCTCTCCTGAGCAACCACCTCTCCAGAGCAACAACCTCTCCTGAGCAACCACCTCTCCTAAGCGACCACCTCTCCTGAGCAACCACCTCTCCTGAGCAACAACCTCTCCTGAGCAACCACCTCTCCTAAGCGACCACCTCTCCTGAGCAACCACCTCTCCTGAGCAACCACCTCTCCTGAGCAACCACCTCTCCTAAGCGACTACCTCTCCTAAGCGACCACCTCTCCTAAGCGACCACCTCTCCTGAGCAACCACCTCTCCTGAGCAACCACCTCTCCTGAGCAACAACCTCTCCTGAGCAACCACCTCTCCTAAGCGACCACCTCTCCTGAGCAACCACCTCTCCTGAGCAACAACCTCTCCTGAGCAACCACCTCTCCTGAGCAACAACCTCTCCTGAGCAACCACCTCTCCTAAGCGACCACCTCTCCTGAGCAACCACCTCTCCTGAGCAACCACCTCTCCTAAGCGACTACCTCTCCTAAGCGACCACCTCTCCTGAACGACCTCCTCTCCTGAGCGACCACCTCTCCTATGCGACCACCTCTCCTGAGCGACCACCTCTCCTGAGCAACCACCCCTCCTGAGCAACCACTTTCACGTGACCACTTTTCCAAAATACTAAATTTCTTCCAGTCCATTCACTATTGTCAAAACCTCTCATAAAGGACCACCTCTTTACTGTAAAAGGAGAGGGGAGAAGGGAAGGAATGCCTGCTATAAGAACAGCGCTTTTTGCATCATGCCCACCGATTTTCTTGTAATCAAATTATGTCAACTGTCAATACATGTACGTTCACCAATCAGAAACTGGCATGCGATTTTACGCATGCATGGATGACTTCACATGGGAATTTATTATGTTTACCGCCCAGTGTGAATTAGCCAATGGGTTATTCCAGAAAAAATCCACACACCCCCGACGGATAGCAAGATTTTTTGACCCCTCCCCCCGCCCGGATTTCCTGGCCCGCTAGACCCCCCCTCCCACCTGGATTTCCAAGCTCAGAGACCCCCCCTCCTGCCCGGATTTCCAATAAATTTTTGGAGGCCCTAAATTTACAGACAATGAAAAAAAAAATACATGTAGTCGCATTCAGGAGATCGTGTTTTTATATTTTTCTAAATTGTGGTGATTAGTGCTATAAATTGGTGAAACATTTTTTAAATAAATATTGCGTGACACACAAAAAAAAAACCCGTGATTTCAAGACAAAATCGAATGAAATGTTTCTTTAAATCTAGTTCCTTAAATAACTGCTTTGATTTTGGTATGTTTTAATTTTTTCCAGGCTTCACAGTTTCTTCAAAGTGTTGTCGCAAATACACAATTTTGTTTCATGCAAATTTTGTGTAAAATGTAATTTGATCGCTGAGTGACCCAGCTTTTTCATGATCATGAATCCAAAACATTTTTTCTTAAGGTCAAAACTTTTGAATGAAAGTCATATTTCCTTGAATGAAAATGTCTTACACTTGTCAGAATTCAGTGATTTTCTGCTTCCGGAAGGCTTGGCGATTTATTTATGACATTTATCCTAATTGCGCGCCGAGCGCTTGTGTCTGCGAAATATTGTAAACATCACAAAATATTATTTAAATTCAGCAACCTATTTTTATTACATCTAGTGTTTTCTAAAATTTCCGACTTTTCCTGTGTATATAGAATGCCATTCTTATCCGTAAGAATGATTCACATAATGTAATACGCGAATCAAAAAAATCTTGAAAGCAAACAAATTCAGAAAGCGCTATTTAATTTAATTATATTTACTAGCGCCTTTACCGTGATTATTGGCTTCACGAAGAAAACATTCGAACAAGTTTGATCGCAATTTGCCTTTAAGTAAGTAATTGGAAAGCTTCTTCCAATTATTTTATATTTCCTTCAAGGTTTAACGCATCAACTAAATAGTACACTAGGAAGAGCGGTATAAAAGTTTGGACATTTGCGTAAGCCGTATATTACTAAGCTTATATCAGATTACAGGGAACGTGCACGAAAGCAAGCTGAAACAATTCTACAAATAGAAAACAATGTGTACTTGCATAACGGTACATTGATTGTTTTTGTCAAAAATCTTTTGTCTTTTTTCAAATCGGCTGATACTTTTTAACCTTTCCCTGACAATCTGTTGCTGGCAAGAACTCGGACACGAGCTTTGTTGCAAGGTACCGAAGCACGCTTCCGGTTACGTTAACCACTGACTTTCTCCATATTTGAGTTGTATTTTCTCCCTTTCATCCGGTTTATTCTCTATGAATAATGTGGAACCGACGAAGTTAAACCTTAACTAATTGTTTTGAACACAAAGTGTTCTCTTCAAATCATTTTCAAAAAATCGACCCCTGAGGAAGGATTTTTAGGTCCAGACCCCCCCTCCCACCTGGATTTCCAGAGCTCTCAAACCCCCCCCTCCCGCGCGAATTTCCAGCATGCCATCCGTCGGGGGGTGTGGATTTTTTCTGGAATAACCCAATCAGAATTTGTGGCTGCCAGCATCAGCAGAAAGGAACAAAATTAATGGGGACTTTATTGCAGGCGTCCTTTCCCTCTCTCCCCATTTCCCTTCTCCCGATGCCTGCTACGCGGGCTACAATAATTATTATTCTTTGTATTGATTTTTGCTTCTGTCCTTTGCAGCGTTCTGATGAATCTGAAGAAAATGATGAATTATTAAGAAAAAGGAAAGAAGAGGAATCTATAGATGGAAAGGAACAAGTGAGGAAAGAGAATAGAAATGTGAATGGACGAACAGAAGAACAGCCATCCAAGAAAAGAAAAGAAGAACCCTCAAGTCCTCAGCCTGATACGAAAAAGCCATCTCCTAATAAGAAAAAGGTCGGGATATTTATTTTGCGGTTAACTATCTCTTAGCGGACGCCTCTCTAAGATGGACACCTGGTGTTGGTCCCTGCCTTTTTTAGTCATTTTACTGTAACTAAACTCTCTATAAGATGCACACCTCTTTAAGACAGACAATGGACACTTTGAAACCGTCAATGGACACTTGAGAAGTGCTGTTTTTAGTAAAAAATACTTCAAAATGGAAATGTACATGTACAGCTGTAGGTGCTGAATATGAACAAACAAGTTAACTTTTCTAATACTGTTTTTGTTCCAGTTTGTAGGTTTTGCTTAAGTAAATGACTTAAAAAGACCTGTATGCATTGTGCGTAGGTTCAGCTTTGTAATCAGAATAACTGGTGTCGTATTACCTCAACTCTCTTTAAGCTGGACACCTCTTTACGATGGACAGTTGAGGCCGGTCCCAATGATGTCCGTCTTAGAGAGAGTTGACTGTGATGAGATATGATTACAAGTGTTTAGGTTATACTCAAGGAGTTCACCATGTCACACATACATGTAAAACCCCGTAAGTGCTCATGGTCAGGCTGCAGGCTTACAGTGAATTGTCTGGATTATTTTTGTGACACTCAAAACAGAACATTTTCTGATTTTGTCCTTAACATCCACAGACTCCAGAGAAAGTTCCAAAAGCTACACCTGCTAGCAAGCTTGCAGCTAAAGCAGCTGCAGCAGCACCAAAAACCACAGATGTTGTTCCTGAAACTCCTGTCAGAGAAAACAAAAAGGAAAGCCCAAAAAAGACTGTTACTCCAACTAAAGAGATCAAGGCAGTCAAAAAAGAATCCCCAACCAAGAAAACTCCAAAGGCTTCACTTAAAGAAGATGAACTGCCTGATGAAGTGCCACCCTCTTTGGAGAAAAGGAAATCCAGTTATCGTAGCTTCATGGCTCGAGATGGTCCCAAAGCGCTGGGCTCAAAACCCATCCCTGAGGTATAAGAGTGTGGTGATGATCTATTTTGGTACACTGTAGTAGTAATATGTAGTACACTGTAGTAAAAGCCCTGTGAGCCTATCAAGTTACTTTAGACTTTAGAAGGGGTGGATTTTGGTGGGAGGGAGGAGGGGGGAGTTGGGGCTTATTTGATTAAATTAATTATTCCCAAAATCTGCAGCTACAACATCATTAATTATGTTTACACCCAAATACATACATGAATACATATATCCGGGGGGGGACTCCTATATAAAAATGACGGGGGTGCGTGTCGTACCTTTCAGGGGTCAAAATTTTGAGATTGGTACCGCTTAAGGTACTAAAATCTAAAATGACCACCATTAGAATTGAAGGGTTGCCTGGAAAAAAGCCCTAAGTGACTTCTGATAAAATGCTAGATTCTCCTTCCAAATTTCCTTGTATTCCCTTGTGAAACACAGGGAGAATTTGATGTTACATCAAAAGTCACTTAGGGTCTTATTCCGCGCACCCCTTCAATTATCGCGGTCCCTTTAAGGGTATGAGCTGAAAAAATCTGACAGAATATGACATGCGTTGTTTTAGAATTGGTACCTCTTAGGGTAAAAATTATTTTGAGCCACGCCCATCAAACGAGATTCTGGCACCTTTTAGGGTGTTTTTCGAAAATTTCTGACAAGCACCCCCGTCATTTTTATATGGGAGTTCCCCCCCCCCCCCCGGGACATATATATTGATAGAGGATTTATATGTACTCTGTGTTACCTGTATTTATATGAAAACTCTCAGGGAGAAGAAAACTGCTTGGAAGGTCTGACATTTGTTATAACTGGAGTGCTGGAAAGTATTGAGAGGGATGATGCAGCTGATTTGGTACAGAGATATGGTGGAAAGGTCACTGGGTCAGTGAGCAAGAAAACAAGTTATATTGTAGTGGGCCGAGATGCTGGTGAGAGCAAACTGTTGAAGGTAAGGCTATTTCATTGGGCAATTGCACTGTCTGCCGTTTACCAAAAACTGAATTAGTAAACTCCAAAGGGTTAAAAATAGCTACATGTACATGTAGACTGGTTTACAAAACTGTATGTATCATAAAATAGATGGCAATCCCTGCAGAAAAGTTTCTTCATCCCCCACCCTCATTTCTTACCAACACTTAACAGGATCCAATTCCAGGATTTTTCTTGGGTGGAAGAGGGGGGTGGGGGTAGGCAAGAGGCAGCAGGGGATAATCCTAATATCCCAAATTTATGTATATCCAAGAGAAACAGCCATTTCCAGGAGACCCTCAGATAATCCAGAAGAATTGGCAGATTTCGGTATGCATTGTACAAAATTAATGTGTAGTGACTGTAGTGTAATTGAAATACAGTGCAGCCTCTACATTGTACTTTGGGAGACCTTCATTTAGGGAACACTTCTCCTAGTCCCAGCCGGCAAAACGCTCATATAATCTTTGTAATTATCACCTCTTCATGTACTAAAGGGCACTTCTCCTGGTCCTGATGTTTACCCCATAATCAAAACTACATGTATAACAAAACTCTCGAATCTGATTGGTTATCAGCAGGCCTGATTAGAGCATTAATAGGACAGTTTACGCATCATGCTTGTAATTGGACGATGTAATTGGACAGTATGCATCATTTGCGCGCGCTATCCTTTTTCCGTGCATGCATCTCGGTCAAAAACACACTCAATTATTGTTATGTTTATAATCACCAAAATGTGTAACCATTTATTGTTTTATCCTCAAATTTTGTTATAGTTATGATTAATTGGTAACAGGACTTCGTGTCATCCAATTCTGTCTGTAATCATACTCGTGATTAAACAAATCGGACTCCCGCTTTGCAGTCGTCCGATTTTGTCAATCACTCGTATGATTACAGACCGAATTGGACTCCACTCAGTCCTATTACATGTACCATTATTAATGGAGGTCCCAGTGTATTGATGGTTTTCACTCACGTGACCTTCAGTCCTGTGGGACTCAAAATGACAAAGGCCATGGCGGCCATGTTGGTGCACATAACAAAAAAAAAAGTTCATTAAAATTCTTTTGTAAGTGTGCACCAACATGGCCGTCGTGACGTAACGTGAGAACCACCTATAGCCCAAATATATAATGGTATTGTCTTAACAAGCGCGCGTTTGTTTATTTTGATGACGTCACGAAAATAAAGCGGTTTTTACGGTAACTAAAACGTTTATTGCGCGCATTCCACACGGTGAATTTTTGTAAAAATTGACAAACTGGTGGGATTTTCTTTGTTCTCGATTACAAAAAAGACAACAATTTTTGTACATACACAAACCCAATAAACGTAAAAAACGAAAAGTGAGTAAATTGCCTAAAATTATGTACCGATTTTTTTATGGCTTTGTTAGATTAGACTTACTGAATTTTTCTTCTGTTTCACCAAAAATTGTGAATATTTACCGTGTAAAAACCGAGAAAATCCGTTCAGAGGTTTGCTAGCCTTGAACAACAAGCCCAACCAACAACTCAATCATTGGTTGCCATGGTAACAAGACAAGACTGCCAAATTAGACTTCTACTGTACGTAAACAAGAAAGCCTAAGCTACGTGTACACTGTATGTTATGCCCAGCATCGTCAAATAAAACTCACGAAAGACAGCAATAAGATCGTGTATATTTTATTTGGAAGACTGGCCGATAACTGCATGTATATGGAGCCACTTTAAATTATAATAATATTCTTTGTCACTTATGAGGATATTAGGATATATTTCATTGTACATGTAGTACATCATTGTTTTCTGGCTTGTTTCTGATTGGGATATGCTCTTCTAGGCCAAGCAGCTAGGAACAACTCAATTGGATGAAGATGGGCTGTTTGAACTGGTCAAAACAAGACCTGGCAAAAAGATCAGCTATGAGCCAGCGAGTGTTGAAAAGAAACCTAAGAAAAAGGCAAAAATTGAAACAGTAGAGTCTGCAGATCGGCAGACATTAAGTCAAGGAAAAGATCAGTTTGAAGGCGAATCATCGTCTCAGATGAGCGAGCGATCAACATCGTCTCCTACCACACAAACGCCTTCATCTTCACCAGCATCAAAAGGTTTGAGGCAATAAATGGTGTGATTCTGTGATGAAATATCCATACTCCAAGGTCACTGGAAATTCCAAGGAGGAGGGGGATCTCTTAAGCCAAACTGGAATTTTCAGAGGGGTGGGGAGGGGGGATAAAGCCAAAAATACCTGCATGAAAACAAAACCACCAATATGTGATCTGGCTTTTACCTCTTATGACCTTAAAAACCGGCAATAAACCACTCTGGTTTTTATGATAACAATAGAGATTTGTAATAACTACAGCTGTATACATGTACATGTACATGTAACTTTTACTTTTACTTTCCCACTGTAGGAGAGCCAAGTTTGATGTGGGTTGACAAATATCGTCCTCGCGCAGTGAAGCAGATTATTGGCCAGCAAGGAGATAAGAGCAACATGAGAAAACTGATGAACTGGCTCAGAGACTGGGAAAAAAACAGAAAGAAACCACCCTCTAAATGTGAGTCTTTAATGCATAGTTTTTACATACAGTTTCTTCATGTTATGTTGATGGTGATGATGATATGGTAGTGGTAGTGATGTTGTTCATTGATGATGATGTACATATAGACGGTGGCAGTGATGATGATGATGAGGATGAGGATTACACTGATGGTGATAGTGATGGTCAGACAGTGATTGTCAGATGGTGATGGTGACAGTAACGGTGATGGTCAGACGGTGACGGTCAGGACAGTGACGGTGACAGTGATGGTGTGGGTCATGGTCATAGTGGACACCTACATGTATGTTGCATGCACATCAGTCAAGTACACTTACATGGAAATAGGTTATTACATGTATTTTTTGCTGTTTCTCTACTGGTTTCAAACTGATAGAAAATGTCCCCGACGTTTTTACATGTAGTAGAATAAAGTTCACAGAAATGTTCTAATGTCAAATTTTGCTATTGATGCAATTAATTGGTACATGTAATAATAATTGAACTTTGTGTCATACAATTCAAGGAAAATCGTGCTCATTATTTCAAATTGTCCTCGCGCACGTGTTTGACTGATTTGAAATTACTCGCCTTCAGGATAACTACCTGAATTGTACTCCACTCACTCCAATTACTGTTACTTATTTTATTTTATTAGTTTTGATGATGAAGATGATCATGATGATGTTGATGACGATATCCATTTTTACACAGCTTCATTCTTTAAAAAGGACCAGGATGGTTCATCACAGAAGGCTGCCCTGTTGTCTGGGTCCCCAGGAGTTGGTAAAACAACAACAGCCACTCTTGTGTGTGAAGAGCTGGGCTTTAGCTACATTGAAATGAATGCCAGTGATACAAGGAGCAAGAAGACACTAGAGGAGCACATATCTCAATCACTCAGCAATAAAACCATGGATGGTTTTCTACCTGGTTAGTAAACCTTGATAGAGAGAACCACATTCTGGTACAGTGGAATCCCTTAAATATGGCCATGGCAGGGAAGTTCAAACCTCAGCTGCACTTTACCCCACAGCAAGGCTTAGTCCTTAGAGACAAGTCCAGAAAAATATATATTCCATGGGGGCTACAGAAAGCTAGCTAAGAAAAAAACTGAGCTGGCTCATTAACAAGCCCAGTCGGTTTTTCTGGCTTGTGCACCTTCAAAGCCACCCTAAGTCTTTGTTTTCGAGTGAAATTTCAGTTGGTGAAATTAGCTGGTAGCTGGCTCTTACATGTAGGTATACAATTGTCATGTGTATAGGTACATTCCACCTGATCTGTACTCCCCCAAGGTACACTGTAGGGCACCCCCCTCCTGGTTCCATTAGTCCAGGTCATTATTATAGGTTATGAGTCTCACCCACTAGAGACAGGTCCAGACCATTCAGTCCAGGGTGGCAACCTTTGATACCACCAGATCCGTTCTCTGCTCACGAGAGCACTCCCATCTTAGTCCCTAAAGGGAGCTAAGTAAGAGAGGAAGACTGGGTAGGGTAATATGGAAGATGGATTGGATGGAGAGAAAGAAGGAAAAATGAGACTGAGAGTGTTAGGGTAAGGAAGAAACTGAGGGTGGGAGTGAGCCCCAGCGGGGGGGGTATACTCATATACATGTATTAGCTGCAGTGCTGGAAATAACAGTCGGTCATCAAAATCCGAAAATGTCTGACCAATTTTAAATTATGTTCGGACATGGTGCCCGAGCATAAAAATTTCTTACATGTAGCTTTTGCTTTGAAAATCTTGTTAACTCATTGCATTTGATTTCAAAAACATTACAATAGGAATTTACGCTGTTTGTACCAGTTATTTTGCTGTAAAATGCTCTCTCGATTTGAGAAAATTCAAAAGAGGCCGTGTCATTTGAAATCGCTGTACAATGCATTGCAAAACTTCTTATAGCATGTCATGTACTGTATGCTTATGGATTGTGTCTCAGGAAAAATCCAAAATGGCAGATGTCCGACCAATTTTGTAAAATGTCCGATCAAAAGGGAGGTTTGAAAGGACACATGTCCTTGTACAACTGTAAGTAAGAAAAATTATTTCCAGCACTGAGCTGCATGTATTTTGTACATGTATGGGTATGTGCTGCTGTTAAGGGGATGGTTTTCAAACAGTTTTGTCTGGGATAGGGTAATTAAATAAAGCATTTATTGCTGCGGAACAAGCGCAGCGAGTGAGCAGCAACATAATCAGGATTTAAGAGATATATATGAGAAAAAAATATAAGCTAGGAAAAATCTTGAATTGATCGCTTTTTACCAGAGTTCACTGCGCCACGAACACATTTTGGGCCAGAATGCACTGCGCCACGAACAATAGCCTCGCTTGCTGCTTCAAGCTGTTGGCTTCGAGATTTGTAATATTTTGGTCCAACAGGTCCCAGTCGAAATCGGAACTGAAGTGTCGAAGACTACCGCGAGTTGAGCGAGGACTGTGAGCCATGGTGATAGGACCGTTGGATAGCAAAGATTTTCGAAGATTGTACGGAATAAAAGACAAATTTATTTTGAAATCACTCTGACAGCAGTCGATGAGACTGAACTGAGCTGAGCGCGTGGGGACATGAAACCTGAGCTGAGCGCGTGGAGACGCGAACACGATATGGCTAGCTAGTAACACAACATACTCATTATCAATAATTAGCCTAAATTTTCACACCTTTCTCGTGGTAAACACCTTGGTTTCAGAATTGTGCCAAGAAAGTCGAGGCGTGTAGGACCAGTGGGACGGCTGGTGTGTCAAACACAGGGCCCATCTCAAATATCGTGTTTGAGTCAACAGATGATGATGATGATTTGGTCTTGAATAGGATTTTATGTTAATTCCTGGGAAACTGCTCAGTGGTGGTACGAGGATATAGAGTTTCGGTAAAATAGCGAGTCTGGGATAGGGTGGGGATTTTTGGTCTGGTATAGGGTAAGGGTTTCAGAGTCCCAGTGGAATAACACATATACAGAGTACCCCCAGGGAGTGAGTCAAAGGACAGAGGTAAGTAAGAGAGAGAGAGGAGGCTGAGGGAAGAAGCGTTGATTTTGAAGAGGAAAAGCCGAGAAGGTTGACGGAGGGAGCCAATAGAGGGAATGGCCATGGAAAGGAAAGCAAAGAGAGAAGATGGACTAGCATGTTATGTTATTCATGTACCAGCTGTATGCAGTATGGAGTACATGTAGCATGTTATGACTTGTCATTCATACCAGCTGTATGCAGTATGCTTTGTGTTGTAACAGGTCATAAGGCTGATCCCAAGAAACATGTCCTCATCATGGATGAAGTTGACGGGATGGCAGGCAATGAGGACAGAGGAGGAATGCAAGTAAGACAAGCATTGCAAGCACTTGAGCATGACTAGTACATGTAGATCATCAATCCTAATCTTATACAGTGAAACCTCTACTTTGGGACACCTCCCTTAAGGGGACACCTTTTATTAACGGGACACTTCTCCTAGTTCCGGCTGGCAAAACGCACATACATGTACAGCCTTTATAATCTTTGTAGTTATGCATATCACCTCGTTAAAGGGACACCTCTATTAAGGGGATGCTTCTTCTGGTCCTTGTGGTGTCTCCTTAATGGATCTTCCTATGACTGTTGACTATATATTAATTGAAGAATTGAATTCACTCACTCATGCATTGATTGAGTGATTTATAAATACATTAATTGGCCACAGGCAGTCCTTACAGCCCCACCCTCCCCCCTGGATGGGATGTTTGACCATCACAACATCATTTGTACCCTGGGGGCAAGAGGTTTTATATTTTTAGTAAAGACTGGCATGTCTCAGGTTAATTTCACTCTTGATATTTAGAGAACAGAAGCCAGGGTACATGATTTGTGGATACACAATTAAAAATATTGTGAAAGAGTTGGTTATTGTTAATCATGGTAACGTATAATAATAAAGTATATTTACTGTTTGTCTGACGATGTACATGTAGTCACTTTAGATGTAGAGAGAGAGAGAGCAGCTTCTCACCGGAATAATAAGGATCAAGTTCCACCAATCATAACTGACTATCGTGACACTAATGGTGACGGGCAATCAGTCAACCTCGTCGCCTGATGAAGACTTACAGTAAGCAGTCGAAATGTCGCCATCTACATGTACATCCAAAGTGACTACATGTACATCATGAAACAAAAGATAATACACTTTATTAATTAATTAAAAATGTTTTAACACTAGTTGTTGTATCATCAGGAACTGATAGCTCTTATAAAAAACACCAAGATTCCAGTCATCTGCATGTGCAACGACAGAAACAGTCAAAAGATCCGCAGCTTGGCAAACTATTGCTTTGACTTGAGATTTCAGAGGCCTCGCGTTGAGCAGATTAAGGTAAGTGTCTTTTTGTAAAGGAGGGTCCTTATAGTTTTATAGCCATGAGCGAGCTTTAAAACTTTGTGCACGCTCACATGAAATTGTACTGTAAGTTTTTCCGATTTTGTGAATTGTCTGCGATGCAAAAAAAAGTAACATTGACGATGGACTTTCTCAAGTTTCCTTCAGTGATGTTTTTTTCTTTCTGAAACTTTGCCAATTTTGATATGCAAATGCTACCATGACAACAAATCCCTGTGACAATGCCCCTTTAACATTTACGTGTAACTGTGTGGACAGAAATTTCTGAAAAAGGAAAAAATATTGTGTGAAATGAGGACTCATAGCAAACCAGTAGTCAATCATTGTACAATAGTTCCCTAGGGGAAACCAGCATTTCTATCAGCCAAGATACCTGTATCGTCAAAGCTCTCGTTAGCGACCACCTTGTAAACAATAATGCGATGAAACAATAGTCAGGCTGGTCACTTAGGAGAGGTTTTAGCATAAAGCATGCTCGCAACACACACACTTGTACTAAAAATGTGGTATTTGGCAATGACGAGGGCGCAATTGAGCGTTGACCAATTATTCGATTTTTCGTGCCAGCCATACAGAATCACGCTTTCAGAGAGATTTATATTTTCTTGAAATGATTTCTGCCACCATTGTGTAAAGAGGTTCCAAAACGTGTAGGAATTATCACAGGTAAACAACATGTGCAATAATGATTGGCTTTCGGAAAAACAAAATCTCCGTTTTGCGAACAACAGCTGCATGCAGTTGCAAATAACAAAGAAGAACTATTTCTAATAGACTACGAGCAGTCTCTCTTTCCCAGCTTAGTCCGTCGAGCGAGAAACGAAAAAAACATTAGCGAACGGATAAGTTTCGCGCGGCCATTATCTGTTCGCTAATGTTTTTTTGTTTCTCGCTTGACGGACTAAGCTGGGAAAGAGAGACTGCTCGTAGTCTATATTTCTAAATTCTTGGGCTCCCGTTTTATAATTTGTACGTGCGTGTTTTCCCTGAACGTCTCATTCAGGTGTGCACGCGCGTGTGTAACTGTAAGTGTGTGTATGTATATGTTGCAGTTAATTTTTTATTTCAGGTAATTTTTGTTTTTCCTTTGTTTCAAATTCATTAGCATATATTACCATACCCAAAAACAATGGAAAAATAAAAATTACCTGAGATAAAAAATTAACTACAACATATATATTATGTGTAAACTTTTATGTCACTGTTGCTGTCGACAATAAATAAATAAAAATAAAGCATGCTCGCTTGCTCCAGCTGAAAATCATCTACATTGAACTTTTAATTTAATTTCTTTATCAACACACCATTACTGCTTATCGTACAAATGTATGTCACTGAAAATTTGATCAAGAAGTGTATACTGTCATTTAACAATTTAATTACCGACTAATACGAATCAGTCTCGTTAAGTGGTCACTTAGGAGAACGTAAAAACAAAGGGATAGACCAGTCAGTTATTTACAAAAGTGGTTGCAGTCGCTTACTGGGGTGGTCGCATACAAGGGCCCTTAATAACAGAGTTTGAGTGACAATTCAAACGGGATTTCACAATGCTGGTCGCAACTAGAGGTGATCGCTTACCAGAGTGGTCGCAAGGCCATAAAAGGCTCCAGAAAGCAGTAATGGCAGTGTACTTTGGTAAAATGCACAGGATACCCATTGTTTTTCTTGTTTGTTAAGGGAGCTATGATGAGTATAGCTTTCAAGGAAGGACTCAAGATTCCACCCCAAGCCATGGAACAGATCATTATTGGAGCAAATCAGGATGTCAGACAGGTAAGTCAAAATTAATCATGTGACCAACCATCTTATACACTGGCAAAGAAACGTCGTTTGTTTGACAAAACTCGATTTTGACTATTCCTGCAACAGACATTTTTTTGTGGCCCAGATGTGATAGATTAAAAGGGGGGGGGGGGGGGGGGGGAGGTAGGGGATCAGTGAAGCAAAACGTCCAGGAGAAGGGATTGTTCGAATGTTTCATATTGAAGGATTGGCTCATAGGAGCCTTTCATCCTTTCATTTCTGACCTCGTTTATTCATCTCTCTGTACATTGTTTTACGAATTTACGCACGTTTTTTTCCATTTTCTTTCCCAGGTTCTTCATAACATGTCCATGTGGACAGCTAAGCAAAAAAGCCTCAATTATGATCAAGCTAAAGCAGAAGCTTCCAGGGCCCAAAAGGATATCAAGATGGTAAATAAATACGTACCGTAAAGTTCCGAATGTAGCAACACCCCCGACGAAACGTCAAAACTTTGCGGCTGCTAAGAAATCCCGAAAGAACTGAGCGAAAAGTCCATTTCGCCATCCTTGTGTTCCTACAAACAAAGGTGGTGCATGGCAATGTTATTCGCAATTCCTCTTGGGAATTCGAGCTAGTTATATTGCTCGTTTCCATGAGGTTCACCCATTGACGCCACCAGTTACAAGCTCACTTTCCACCCCTCCCCCCACGCTATGAAAGTTATTTGACTTATATTTTGAGAGTCTTGCGGCTCGTTTATCTTGTTTTTGTTTTACACCGTGATAGTTGTACTTATTGTATAGTTGTAAAGCAAAAAGTGTTTTTGATTCACATGTTTTTGTTCCTGAATCAAATACATTGTAAAGCTTGTACGGTTGGTCGGCCTCTTCCTTCGCAGTTGTATTTATTTAACATGTCATAGACATGTGTTCTATTCAGATGAACGTAGTGAAAGAGAATAGAATAAGAGTTTTCTAACTGAACCTTTTTTTTAGGGTCCTTTTGACGCTGTGAGAAGACTTCTCTCTGGAGCTGAGAATTCGAAGATGAACTTGAATGAAAAGTCTGATATGTTCTTCTGTGATTATTCCATGATGCCGCTCTTTGTGCAAGAAAACTACGCACTTGTACAACCAGGCCAGGCTCGGTAAGTTAATCACGTGACAGGATTCAGCGTTTTATCATTGGCTGCCGGAACTGATACATTTATGTGACGTCACGGTGGCTATGTTAGAGTACCAAGAAGGTGCAATTTCTGAAATTCTCGCTTTTTGAGAAACGCCGTTAATTTTGTTTTTCTGAAAACAGTTCCGATAAAATTATATGGCGCTATGAGAACTCTTTTTAGAAATATGATTATCGCCGTCTAAAATCAATCACAACTAATTAATATAAAAAAAATTTCCGTTCCAATCAATTTTGTTGTTGTTGCAAACTGAAGTTTGTCCAGTTTTACAATAATTGTTACCTGTTAACTGTTAGATTCTAGAGAAATTTTACCGCTTAGGAAGACGAGTTTTCTTTTGGCTAATTTCTGTCTATATGAATTTGGAAATTGTGGGCTACATGGTGCTAGAGAATATTGAGGAGTTTCTCATCTTAAAACGTGTTTTCTTTCCAAAATGATTCTCTCCTCTTTAATGTTAATATACTTCGTCCTTTTCTGATCACTTCTCTGCTTGCGCTTGGGTTTGCGTTATGGTAGTAAAACATGTGTTTGCTTGAGTTTGCGTTTGCGTTTTAGTAGTTCGCACATGTGTTTGCTTGTGTTTGTGTTTGCGTTATGGTAGTTCACACATGTGTTTGCTTGCGCTTGTTCTTGCGTTTGCGTCGCTCGTGTGAACCAGGCTTAACTCAGCAATAACATCGGTCGTTTTTCCCTTTCGTATTCTATTCAGAGGCGATCTAAAGAAGGCGCTGTCACTGCTAAGCAAGGCTGCGGACTCCATCTGTGATGGGGATCTGGTTGAAAAGCGCATCAGGCAGGGAGGCAACTGGTCCATGTTACCCATGCAGGTATGAATCATGTTTTGTGGCAGCTAGCAGATGCACATTTTGTGTCCATGTTGTTTTGTAGAATGCCAAGAAATTTATTAAGGTGTGTAAAGGCAATTATGTTTTCCATATAATCGCCAACAATCGCGGACAAACTTGCGTTGCGTGGCCAAACGGACACGCAAATAGACGCAAGTTACGAAAAAAAGCTATTTCAATCCAACTTCGCACACGCGCAGATATTGAAGCAAAACATGCTGAAAGTTACCCGATCTACTTGTGTGTGGGTGGACAAACGGTAAAAAACATTAAACTACCAAAAAGGCCAAAAATCAAAATTCAAGAGAAATCCCAAATTTCATTTTGTAAAATATTGAAAAACAAATGGCACCATGCAAAAGTACTGCTGAAGAGGTTTCATTTGAATGGTCACACCATAGGATTTCAACAACAGACTCAAAAGTTAGAATAAATGGTACCATGCAAAAGTACTGCTGAAGAGGTTTCATTTGAATGGTCACACCATAGGATTTCATCAACAGACTCAAAAGTTAGAACAAATGGTACCATGCAAAAGTACTGCTGAAGAGGTTTCATTTGAATGGTCACACCATAGGATTTCATCAACAGACTCAAAAGTTAGAACAAATGGTACCATGCAAAAGTACTGCTGAAGAGGTTTCATTTGAATGGTTACACCATAGGAAAGTTAGAACTGCACTACAAAGTCGTGTCTCCATTATTGAGTCTGGGAGTGAAAGGGTAAAACATTGCAATTTTTGTTGACATCAGTGTTGTCGTCCGTTATGTAGAATGTCTGTTAAGAAGTTTCTTGCAAAAAAACTGAGTTAATATATTGATGATGATTAGAGAAAGATTGTAAATATTAAGCTTTCAGTAATGAAATGAGAAAGATGTAATGTTTGTCATGTCACAAGCTTGGGACAAAGAGAAAAATCTGAGTCCGCGACAGGAATTGAACCTATGACCTTCCGCACACCGGTCAGATGCTCTAATCACTGAGCTACGAAAGACTCGTGGCGAGCAAGGCCATATACTAGGTTCACACACTGGTCAGATGCTCTAATCACTGAGCTACGAAAGACTCGTGGCGAGCAAGGCCATATACTAGGTTCACACACCGGTCAGATGCACTAACCACTGAGCTACGAGAGACTCGTGGCGAGCAAGGCCATATACGTTGTAGGTTCACACACCTGTCAGACGCTCTAACCACTGAGCTACGAGAGACTCGTGGCGAGCAAGGCCATATACGTTGTAGGTTCACACACCTGTCAGACGCTCTAATCACTGAGCGACGAGAGACTCGTGGCGAGCAAGGCCATATACTTGGTTCACACTCTGGTCGGATGCTCTAACCACTGAGCTACGAGAGACTCGTGGCGAGCTAGGCCATATATTAGGTTCACACACTGGTCGGATGCTCTAACCACTGAGCTACGAGAGACTTGTGGCGAGCTAGGCCATATATTAGGTTCACACACTGGTCGGATGCTCTAACCACTGAGCTACGAGAGACTCGTGGCGAGCTAGGCCATATATTAGGTTCACACACTGGTCGGATGCTCTAACCACTGAGCTACGAGAGACTCGTGGCAAGCTAGGCCATATACTAGGTTCACACACTGGTCGGATGCTCTAACCACTGAGCTACGAGAGACTCGTGGCAAGCTAGGCCATATACTAGGTTCACACACTGGTCAGATGCTCTAACCACTGGGCTACGAGAGACTCGTGGCGAGCCAGGCCATATACTAGGTTCACACACTGGTCGGATGCTCTAACCACTGAGCTACGAGAGACTCGTGGCGAGCTAGGCCATATATTAGGTTCACACACTGGTCGGATGCTCTAACCACTGAGCTACGAGAGACTCGTGGCAAGCTAGGCCATATACTAGGTTCACACACTGGTCGGGTGCTCTAACCACTGAGCTACGGGAGACTCGTGGCAAGCTAGGCCATATACTAGGTTCACACACTGGTGGGATGCTCTAACCACTGAGTTACGAGAGACTCGTGGCAAGTTAGGCCATATACTGGGTTCATGTATGACAAGCGTCCTGCGTACTGCTAGGATCAGCAATGTCGAAAGTGTCATGTGTGGTGATAAGTAACGAACGAAATATAGTAAAATGTTAAGCTCGGTACTGAATGAAATGAGAAAGATGTAATGTTGATCATGTCACGAACGTGACACGAATCATTTCATTACGGAGCGTAACATTTACCATCTTTCTTTATTTATCACCACACGTGACGCTTTCGACATTGCTGATCCTAGCACTATACAGGACGCATGACATATATGAACCTAGTATATGCCTTAGCTCACTATGAGTCTCTCATAGCATCTGATCGTGTGCATCTGACTGGTGTCATAGGTTTGTGACGTGATGAACATTGCATTTATATTGTAACATTGTAATTATTTTGGTGGTTTTCAATTTCCAGGCCATGTTGTCCTGTGTGATCCCGTCTGATCTGATAAGCGGGGGCATGGGTCAGAAAATTGAGTTTCCTCAATGGCTCGGTAAACATTCCAAATCTGGCAGATTAGACCGCATTCTACAAGAACTGCAGAGCCACATGAGATTAAGGTAGAGGAAAGATCTAACAGTTATTAAAGCCTTTTTTGTCGACAGGCATGTAAATAAACAGTAATCTTAGGAAATGCGTCGGTGAACATCTTAGGAGCATTATACCAACAGTGCACACAGTTTTCCTGTCGCAGAGCAGTTCAACTCTAATGGACATTTTGCAGATGACGCGCAGGTTGGCGGCGTCAAGCTCTGCGGTGGAAACAAGCAAAGGCAGGAGATGCGTCTTATCTCCCAACTTGGGACCTGTCACCCGCGCGGCCTCAATTCTGACTTTTTATTGAAGGTTGCGCGCATGCCTGCTTAAAACAGAACAATTCAAAACTTTGATGTTGTGGCGTATTTAGAAAAAGAATCTGAATTCACTGAAGAAGAAAGCCCGAAACGTGTGGGATTTTTATATAAATTTTGACTCTTTGATTTCAACACTTTTTATTTTTTTTTAAATAAACATACATGTAGTCCTGTCGAGTGTGATGGTCCGAGTTAGTTTAGTTCTGTAAAGAACTGATGTTGTTGACGTTGAATGACGTTTTGAAACACCTGAGCGAAAGTCATGTTCAGAGTTCAGCTCAGGTTGTCGAAATATAAAACATGGTCAACAACTTTTTTTTTTTCAGAACTACACTAACCGCATGGTCACACTCGACAGACTGCTTTTACTTCTTGATTCAAACTATTAATAATGTTAGAGTGGTTTTCAATGAGGTGTCTAAAGTAATTTTGATTGCTTTGCTTTTGCATTGCTATGCGTTGTGATTGGCTAAAACATCTCGCGCCTCTTCCCGACCAATCAGAAGTAAAAACCAAAACCAATCGTGACTTGCCTGTAGGCGTGTTCCCGCGCTTGGCGCCGGCTACATGTATTTGCTTCGAGATCTGATTGGTTCTTTGGATTGTCCACGTCTATTGTGATTGGCCAGAGTAATTACTTTGGTTTTGATTTTACGACACTCGGGTAAAAATCGCTCTAAACAAACATGGTTTGTTGCATGTTTAGAGGTTGACATTGTTTATATACACGATTATTTAATATAGCATCGCGAACGAGCTGGTAGACGTGTGAGGTATAACTTGGACATGCTGTTGTTTTAATTATTTGCACGGTTATCCCAAAATACAGGTTAATTAAATTCCAACAACAACAACAAACAAAATTAGTCTTTTTTACAGTTCATGATTTATAGTTTTTCACTTAACGTATCCTCTTTTTTTGTTAGTACATCTTCCAGTAAACTTGCCATGAACCTGGATTACATCCCACATCTCAGAAAAGTCCTTACAACGCCTCTTATGACGCAGGTATGGATAAAAACGTGACCTTTTTTTTTAGTTGTCTGATGTTATTCCGAAACACAGAAAAACAAAATGGTTACAGTGGAACCTCTTTAGGACACCTTCATTACGCGACACTTCTCCTGGTCCTGGCCGGCACAACGCTCACAATCTTTGTCATTATCACCTCTATTTAAAGTGCCCCTGTGATCAAATTTTTGATTTTCATTTTTTTACATTTTCGTGTACAATTAGACTTTCTTACTCATCTTGCCAAATTTCAATTCATTACGAACATCAGAAGTCATTTTATTTTAACATCTATTTCCGAGAATTTACGGCCGCCATTAATCAACCTTGTTCCAAGGCTTGGTTGCGAATGGGAGAAAGTGACATCAAAGACTCGAACATACCTCACGGGTTGAAATTATAATAACAATAAGTATTGAAAATCATGCGAAAACCAACAAAAACTTTGGACTTGTTCTTCGTGCAATTTTCTATGCTTATTGTTATTATAATTTCAACCCGTGAGGTATGTTTGAGTCTTGACGTCACTTTCTCTCATTCGCAACCAAGCCTTGGAACAAGGTTGATTAATTGCGGCCGTAAATTCTCGGAAATAAATGTTAAAATAAAATGACTTCTGATGTTCGTAATGGATTGAAATTTGGTAAGATGAGTAAGAAAGTCCAATTGTACACGAAAATGTAAAAAATGAAAAACAAAAATTTGATCATAGGGGCTTAAGGGACACCTCTATTAAGGGAACACTTCTCCTGGTCCCTTCCAGCAAAACGCTCATATAATCTTTGTAACTATCACCTCTTTTAAAGGGACACATCTATTAAGGGGACACTTCTCTTGGTCCCTGCCGACAAAACGCTCATATAATCTTTGTAATTATCACCTCTTTTAAAGGGACACCTCTATTAAGGGAACACTTCTCCTGGTCCTGGCCGGCAAAACGCTCATATAATCTTTGTAATTATCACCTCTTTTAAAGGGACAACCCTATTAAGGGGACGCTTCTCCTGGTCCCTTCCAGCAAAACGCTCATATAATCTTTGTAACTATCACCTCTTTTAAAGGGACACATCTATTAAGGGGACACTTCTGGTCCCGGTCAGCAAAACGCTCATATAATCTTTGTAATTATCACCTCTATTAAAGGGACACCTCTATTAAGGAGACACTTCTCCTGGTCCCGATAGTGTTCCCTTAATGGAGCTTCTACTGTAGGTGAGAAGATTTCACATGTGTTGACGTTTACTGTTACTGTAGGATTCCGGTGAGATCAATGCAGGAGTGTCGAGGGTGATTCAAGTCATGGAAGATTATGATCTCACCAAGGAAGATTGGGACTCTATCATAGAAGTCGGCCAGTTTGAGGGTCAGAGAGATCCTGTCGCCTCTATCCCGTCCAAGGTTTGTGCATGCTGTGATTCTCGGTTCAGTGACCTAAAATACCATCAGCTACGATCATTTTGCCCTTTCGTAATTCTGATTTCATCCACAGCCCCAAAGTTGGCAGTTCATAGTTACACTTTAGGATTTCATCCAGACACTGAAAATTTAGAACCACCTTGTACAGCATACTAAACAGCACCACAGGAAAGTACTGCTCAATATAGCTTTCATTTGAATGGTCACACTTTAGGATTTCATCTACAGACTCAAAAGTTAGAACCACCTTGTACAGCATAATAAACAGCACAGGAAAGTACTGCTCAATAGCTTTCATTTGAATGGTCACACTTTAGGGTTTCATCTACAGACTCAAAAGTTAGAACTATCTTGTACAGCATAATAAACAGTACCACAGGAAAGTACTGCTCAGTAGCTTTCATTTGAATGGTCACACTTTAGGATTTCATCCACAGACTCAAAAGTTAGAACCACCTTATAAAGCATAATAAACAGTACCACAGGAAAGTACTGCTCAATAGCTTTCATTTGAATGGTCACACTTTAGGATTTCATCCACAGACTCAAAAGTAAGAACCACCTTGTACAGCATAATAAACAGTACCACAGGAAAGTACTGCTCAGTAGCTTTCATTTGAATGGTCACACTTTAGTATTTCATCCACAGACTCAAAGGTAAGAACCACCTTGTACAGCATAATAAACAGCACCACAGGAAAGTACTGCTCAGTAGCTTTCATTTGAATGGTCACAAGGTATTCATTCATTCACAGACTCGAAAGTTGAAACCACCTTCTGACAGCATAATAAACAGTACCACGGCAAAGTACTGCTATATAGCTTTCATTTGAATAGTCACACTTTAGGATTTCATCCATTTTTTTGACATATGGACCTTGTCAAAAAACGAAAAGAAAAAGAAAACCGAAAATACACCGAATGCAAATATAGCTGCCGATTTATTATTTTATGTGTATGTCAATTAGCCTGACTGGCCTCGTTAGCATGTGCCAAGTTCAAAAGAATGTTTACTCTAAAATGAGGCTATTCAGGCTAATTAACATACATATAAAAGGATAATAAATTGGCCGCCATATTTGCATTCGGTGTATGCAACGTATACAAGGCTTGATTTTGCGGTCGGAAACCGGATCCATACCTTCTGTTTGTTTGTTTGTTAGTTTGTGTAATTTAACGTTTGTTGACCAAATGCTAAGAGTTCAAGCGGTTTTGCAGGTAAAAGCGGCTTTCACACGCACGTACAACAAAGAAAGTCACAAGACGCCTTATGCCATTCGTGCAGCGCCAAAGAAAGGAAGGAGAGGCGGGACCGAGGAGGACAGCCAAGCGATGGAGGAAGAAAGCCCTGAGCAAGAGGGCGAGGGAAACGACGAGAATGAGGATATTGAGAATGATGCCATGATAAAGGCTGCTAAGAAACCGGCAAAAGGCGGAGCAGGCAGTAGAGGAAAAGGGGGAAAGGGGAAGGATGATGTAGCGAAAGAAACGACTACGGCGAAAGGAAAAGGGAAGGGGAGAGGAAAAAATAAAAAATAAGAAACTTAATTGTGAAAAAGAAAAAGAAGGGAAAAAGAAAAGATAACGGAATAAAATAGGAATAAAAGCTTAATTGCCGAAGAGACAGAAAAGAGAACGAAAAGGAAACGAAGGGAAAGAAATAGGAAATGAAAATATTTTTGTACTGTACAGTGAAAAGGAATGAGGGAGGGAACTTTGGAATTAAACAGAAAAGGGAAGGGAAAAAAGGAAAATGGGAAATAAAAACTTAAGCTAAAAAAGAAGGGAAAGGAAAAATAGAAAATTTAGAGCGGTAAAGAAACCAGCAAGTATAGTCAACTCTACTGCGGTATGCGGCTTCCGTGTACGTTTAAAAAACACAATCGTAGTTTAGTTTACAGACGTTTCCGTTTTACAAAACATTAACTTTCTTTTACTGGTATCTGCGGCCAGTTGCGCCTTACGATCAAGTCTGAAATGGTAGTCACGGAAGTAGTCTTTGAAGTGGTAAGTACACGGTTATTCGGCTAGTCATGCAGTCGATGTGGTGGTAACCCCATACGCAGCTGCTTTTTGGTGTCCTCGCGCAATTATCTTTGTAGTTAGGTCACGTACGTACATTGCGTGAGAAAATGCGTGACGAGCCCAAAGTACGTTTGTTTAGGAGTTTAGTTTAGCGACAACATGTAATGCAATCTTTATAGGGATGAGCCCGAAGTATATTTGCATAGGTTGGTGCAATGATAACACGTCAAAAAATCTTTGCAAAGAGATCGCGTGCCTTGTCAAAATTAGGTTTGATAAGGTTAGCGATAACACGGAATTTAAACTGAACTTCGCCTTACGGTTGAAGTCACTGATTTTCGGAATTGCACATCATTTTAATGGTCTCACAGCTACTAGTATGACTACTCTCTTCAGCGAGAAAAAATTGCTTATACAGTAGCGAACCGAAAGGCCAGAATCAGGAAAAAATATTCCTCCAAGCTGACCTCCCAGTCTACTTTAACCCTTAAACTCCCAAGAGTGTCAAAAATCAAAATTCAAGAAAAATCTAAAACTTCGTTTTCTAAAATACAAAATGGTACCATGCAAAAGTACTGCCGAAGAGATTTCATTTGAATAATCACACCATAGGATTTCGTCCAGACTCAAAAGTTAGAACAAATGGTACCATGCAAAAGTACTGCTGAAGAGGTTTCATTTGAATGGTCACACCATAGGATTTCATCAACAGACTCAAAAGTTAGAACAAATGGTACCATGCAAAAGTACTGCTGAAGAGGTTTCATTTGAATGGTCACACCATAGGATTTCATCAACAGACTCAAAAGTTAGAACAAATGGTACCATGCAAAAGTAATGCTGAAGAGGTTTCATTTGAATGGTCACACCATAGGATTTCATTAACAGACTCAAAAGTTAGAACAAATGGTACCATGCAAAAGTACTGCTGAAGAGGTTTCATTTGAATGGTCACACCATAGGATTTCAACAACAAACTCAAAAGTTAGAACAAATGGTACCATACAAAAGTACTGCTGAAGAGGTTTCATTTGAATGGTCACACCATAGGATTTCGTCCTCAGACTCAAAAGTTAGAACAAATGGTACCATGCAAAAGTACTGCTGAAGAGGTTTCATTTGAATGGTCACACCATAGGATTTCGTCCACAGGCTCAAAAGTTAGAACAAATGGTACCATGCAAAAGTACTGCTGAAGAGGTTTCATTTGAATGGTCACACCATAGGATTTCGTTGACAGATACAAAAGTTAGAACTACACTACATGTCTGGGAGTGAAAGGGTTAAGGATGCGTACACAAAAGATAACGGGTGATAAAGTGGATTAACGCTTTAACTAACTCCCTCCATACGATTTATAAACTATTACGCGAAGTAAATTTCCTTTTGTTTGTAAAATCTTGAAAGCCAGGGATTACTGTAATCAGGGGCGTAGCTACCTGTACGCACGTGCGTACCTTAAAAGGTCGAAAAAAAGGAAAGATTTGGGACTTTCTGGTTGGGGTTGGGGAGGTGAGGGGTGTTTGAAATTAGTGATTGTGTGTACCTCAGAAGAAATCCTGGCTACGCCCCTTGTAATGTGTAATCCAAAGTGTAATTACTTTTTAAAACTAGAGGTTTCAGTTTTCCGTATATTCTTAACCGTTTATTCTTTTTGAATACCAAGGGTTAAGTAAGTCAATTAAAAACTGAACTACCAAAAAACTTGTATTCGAAATCTACTTGTCTGCGTTACTGTGAATCAGAAATTTGTCCCCAAATATCACGGTCAATTATAGGGTGCTAAAAAGAGTATTTTACACTGCAATAATATACGTATTTATCAAACCGTGAACTCTTTTATTTGACTATTAGCTAGGCAATATTTAGCAATGACTGGGTTCTGTGAAATCACTCTATTGGAAGTTGCACAATATTGACAAGTTTGTCAAAGTCGAATAAAAACGTTCACTTCTATATTACAGAAAAATATTGTCAGCTCTCAAATTCTGGCCAAAAATAACAGTGGCGGCTAAAGGGTAGCCCCCGCCCTCTCCCGTTTATCTTGCCAAAAAGTAAGACCCGAATATTTGTACATTTGTAACAATAAGGCCCAGTTCAGACGCCGAACGTGTCATGAGCCGAACTTAATTCGAATATGGACCGACCCAAATTAACAAAAGTACGCCTGTTGATTCAGACGCCGAACTTAATTCAGTTTGAAGAGAAACAAAACGAAAGGACAGGTTTTCAGGCAAAGTGTAAACATACAAGAAACTGCATGTAAAATAAGTTATAATAACTTTTATGCATTAGGTTCGGCTCATGAAAAGTTCGGCGTCTGATTCAAAGCCGTTCCAAAGCCGAAATTCCCGGCTGAGCCAGGCGGGAAGAACGGCTGAGCCGTTCCAAATTCAAATAGCCGTTCTTAACTGATTCAGACGCCGAACTTTTCATGTACTTAATTCAAGGTATTAGGTTCGGCGTCTGAACCGGGCTAAGCGTGGCTCCACTGCCCTGTAACCGCCCCAGGACACCGCACGCACCCCGCTGAAGCAAGGATCGAGGCTTGGGGACGAAGCAGCAAGTCCCAGATATCTCTTCTTTCAACACTGAAAGAGAAAAAACCTGGAAACGAGTATACCCTTAAAACCTTGAATATGGTAAATTATCTCCATAATATCTACGATAGTTTTCGTTCGTGAAGCCATCATGCACGACGAATGCTTCAAAGGTAGGAGTCTTCGTCCTGATCAACAGGAATATTGACACAACTGTTGTCAAGTATGACTCTTCTAAAGAAATGCTTTCTGTTTGGGATCAGAGAAGGATTCCTCATCATTGTCATGACAACAACCCACTTCTGATACGCAGCCGCAGATACTCGTGGATACCGAGTAGGCGAGGTTTCCTGGCCTGTATACAGGGAAATTAACATCAATAAATTGGAATGCAACATTTTGCATGACACATTTGAATTATGACATCACAACATCCAAGTTAGGTTACAGGGTGGGGTCAAATGTGATGGTAACTTTGATTAGCCTGTTATGTGACGGCTTTGCCATACCTTTCTGACGCGTATCAAATTTGGCATCAACTTTGGCTACAATTGTGACGCGTTGTCAGAATGATATGTGACGGCTTTTACAATTGATCCTTGTCAAAGGTAGAGTCAAATATGACGACAACTTTAAATGCACCTTGCTGAAAGGTGTCGTGTAATGTAATGAGTTAAATACCACTAATTAAGAATTCATTTTTGACGTTTATATTTTTTGAAGACTTAGAAAGATGAAGACGAAGACATCAGAAAGGAAAAGATCTTTTCAGGGTCCGTTTTGTTCAAGATGCAATCACCGCTTGCTTCCGTCTCTTGTTCAAAAAGAGTTTCCACTTTACATTTTCAAATAAAGTTTGAAAGTTGTCATATGAAGGAAAAAAAGTAGTATTACATAAATGCCAAACTGTGTTTAAAGTTGTTCCTAATTATGGATTCATGTTCATGTTCTCGGGTCATTTCACCTTTGGTGAAAGCTGTCCTTTTCTCCCTCGCCTTTTCCAGCAACAAATGACAGAACACACGCAGCACAGGGTGTTTATGGGACACTTGAATATGCAGGAACCCAAGTACGCCATGTAACCTACAATAAAATGTCCATCCAATCAGTTGACAGACTTAACTCCAGTCGTTTCGTGGTAGGCACGATGGGAAGGTTTAGATGAAATCGTAAAGGACTCAGGGCCTACTCTGCCATTTTCAAAGCGGAGAAGGCCCTGGGGGCGAGATTGCGCCCTTGCTTAACCCTTTCACTCGCAGAGTCAATTCGTTATGGAGACAATGTAGCTCTACATGTATCTTTTGAGTCTGTCGATGAAATCCTATGGTGTGATCATTTAAATGAAACCTCTTCAGCAGTACTTTTGCATGGTACCATTTGTTCTAACTTTTGAGTCTGTTGATGAAATCCTATGGTGTGACCATTCAAATGAAACCTCTTCAGCAGTACTTTTGCATGGTACCATATGTTCTAACTTTTGAGTCTGTGGACGAAATCCTATGGTATGACCATTCGAATGAAATCTCTTCAGCAGAACTTTTAAATGGGACCATTTGTTTTTCAATATTTTATAAAATGAAATTTGGAATTTTTCTTGAATTTTGATGTTTGGCACTCTTGGGAGTGAAAGGGTTAAAAATCAAGAAGATTTCTTAAAAAGTTAAAATGGACAAAAATGCAATGTCAAGGTGAATTTACTGGTTTCGTTCAAAGCTATTAAATATTCGACTAAATACCTTTACTTATACACAAAATGCTCCTATTGTAAATAACTTCTATTTTCGAAGTGAGCCCTCTCGATGAGGGTTGTAACTTTCAGTGCAAACTTCGCCAATAAATATGTTTAAATCAGTAAATAAAAACATCAAGAAAAATGTGATTTCTCGAAGGGACAAACAACCGTAATAACAATTTTTTTCCAGTTAAATATGAACATTTTTCCAAGACACGTGGGAAGCATTAGTCATTTCCATCCTAGCGACCTAGTCACACGGAACTAAGCAGTAAGGATTTTCGAAAAGTTAAGGCAGCTAGTAAATTCGGGGGGAAAGATTCCTTTCCCTCAATTTTTTGCTGCTGAAATCTTCAGCTAAAAGAAGCGAAAAGCACAAACTGTATTAACTTTCATATAGTTTCCTGTGAATGCACTAAAATGGGTGTTTCTTGGTGTCGCGGAAGCCATTGTTGGTTAGCTTTTGTGTTGTGGTGTGGGTATTGTTCAGTGTCTTTTGAATCTTTTGTTTTACGTCATTTGGTGATCACACCATCCGCAACACCAAGAAACTTCCTACCACTAAAATGATATGGGAATCAGTATTCTGTATTAAATTCTCCATACCTCTATCAAGTTTATGAAAACCTTTCATCAAAGTGGAGCGGTCCATGCGACCAATAAAACAGATACCCAGGCCAATACCTATGAGAATCCGACTCAGACAGGAGAACAGGCCGACCAAGATGTTGAAGAAGAAGATGAAAAATGAAGACAGAAGGTATAATTGCCTGTAAAAAAAAAGAGCAGGATTAACTCTGGCGAACAGGATTCGCTCTGATGAAACGTTTACGGTAGCTATTGTTTGCCTTTTAAAGTCAGTGCAGCACCGCATTTTTAGCAACTCAGTAATCCCTTTAACCCGTTCACTCCCGGAGTCAATTCTGGAGACATGTAATGTAGTTCTAACTTTTGAGTCTGTGGACGAAATCCTGTGGTGTGACCATTCAAATGAAACCTCTTCGGCTGTACTTTACTGCGAGATTACTCGCCTCGCCCGTGCGCCGAAATCCAAGATGGCGGGTCCAAGATGGCGGCTGTCAGAACTAATGACGTAATTCCCACTGACAGCAAAAGAAACAGTTTTGTATTTCATTGTGATAGCTTGATGCTTTTGATGTTTCGAGAGGGAGCACAATATATGTCCTTTCCCCGGGCTCAAGAACATCAAAAATCCTGGGATAAATAGCGAAAGGTTAAAGGCGATTTTCTACATTTATCACCTGTTATCAATTGTCATCGCTTTGTCGGAACGAAGGGAGCGATCCTTGAAAACAAATACCGAGAGAAATATTTGGAAAAGCCAAATGAGGACCGTTAATCCGATTGGTGGGCTGAAATGAAAGAAACGAAAAAGAAGAAAAAGCATTAAGATTTTAACAAGACAAACAGGATTGTGTTAGCAACTAACCGCGTAAAGTGGTCTAAAGTGTGTCAGCCTGCGTTACGTTAAAGGCTACCTCTTTAAATTGTTCCTCCGTCTTGAATCTATTAAAAACAAGACCATTTATACCGTTTTAACCCATTTTTTTAGTGACAACGTGAGTGACAAACTTACAGAATGCCAGTGACGAGATCCACAACTCTTTCTCGAACTTCCTTCACATGCATTATAACCAGTGTTAAAGCCGTTATAATTGCCACGCTAAAGATACAGACAAACGCTAGCGCCAAGAATCCTGCAACAAAAAAGTAGTTAGCGGTTAAGTCAACGAAAACCAAAAAACTCGCTTCTAAAAAAATAGATACAGCTCTTTTTTGGAAGTCACATGAGAATGACTTAAAAGCGGCAGTAATGTGAACGTAAATGTCCTGCAACGCTCCTCTCACGTTGTGTTACAACACAAATAACGGCTGCGAAAAGGAGACAGTTCTGCATAATTAAACTATCAACAGAAACACTGTTTAAAGGCATAACAAATATTATATCATACCGGACAGGAAATAAGCAATCTGATATCCACAGAACCTTAAACTGTGGCCCTGAAATAAATTCAGTTAATTATGGTTATAATATCAAAATATGTGATTTAAAAAGAAAACATCGTTGAAAAAGAAGACTGGAATAAATTAAATGCACACTGGACAGTTACCACAAGCCAGTCGGGAGCTGGAAGCTCTTTCGGTTGAAAGGAACGGTCGTTTTTGTTTAACTTCGTCACATGATTCCTGAGATTGCAACAGAAAGAATAATTTAGCATAAAAATATTAATTATTATAAAGAGCTCTATCTATGTCTATTGTAAACAAAATCATTCTTTTAAAACAAAATGCTAATTGTAAAGTAAGTTTTAAAAAAACAGTCCAAGACTCTGTATTATCCACAGAAGGCTTAGCTACTGGTTATAACATTGTCATCGAGAGTAAAAAGTATAAAAGGATACCTCATACCAAGTTTATCCTGCTCCATAGCCTGCGAGCATATAGCTCTCGGGCTCCACCTCCCACCTCCCCAAACCCCAGCCCCCCGAGCCCGACAGCTCGCTCCAGGCTACCTGCTCCATAGAATAAGCTTAGAAAATACAACAAAATCTTGAGAGTAGAACAATTGGCGTCTTTTTGTCAGTTGGCGCAAAAAAAAAGAAATGCTTTGATGCCTTACCCGACTACAAAATCAACTCCCTCTGAAGCCACCCGAGCTCGCCCTGTTGGCTGCCTCGTCTTCAAAGCACGCAAAAGAATTAACGGCGCGAAATGTCAGTGCAGTAGCTATTCCCATAATTCCACGCGCACCGCACTAGAAGAAGAAGAGACGCCTGGCAACGAAACAGCCCCACTGCCTGTGCTCGTTTGATCAGTGGTGTAAGTTCTAGATACGGTATTATATAGTAAATTATATTTTAGTCCCTAGTAATATAAGAAACATACGTTCTTCTTTCCTAACCTGAAAGCGACCATAAAACGATACATTTGAAACAAAATGAACAACGCTGAACCAAGGAATATGACAAGATAAATGGCTGTTGATAAGAGAAAAAAGAAATGAAAAACGTGGGTGAATTTTTTGTCTTCCCGTTGTGCCAAAGTTATCTTTCTTAAACTGAACCCAGATCTTTTCCATACAGTCAAGCCTTTTGAAATATAGACAAGATTGATATACAGTCAGTTAAGAAAAATAATGCGGGATAAAGATAGAAAAACTGTTGGAATGCATTTTAAAAAAACCTGATATGTTTTATAGGCTAATAAATGTTCAGTTGAGGAAATACCGCCTCTTGAAAGGCTGGGTTTCACTGGCGACATATAAGCATAAGCGTATAAGCATGAACGGAAGCATAAGAATTGGCGTCAAGTGAAAACGAACAAAACATTGACATAAGCATATATGAAAGAGCACATGAAGGGAATTTTACTACCATTTATTTTTCGATAATCTGAAAAAGGTGTTTAAAGAATTATTTTGATGGGAAAATGAGTCACTTGAAGTGGCGGGAACATATTTTTTAACAAGCAACGCATTTGGGCATATTAGACAAGGACCTGGGTTCTAGTGACGTCATTAGTATGTTTACAACAGAGCGCATCACTCGTTTTACAGTGGAGTTTTGGCAACTTTTGAAAGGATTATTTCGATTAAATATGACTAAAAACAACGCGTATTTTAGCCCTGGGTTCGTCTTCTTCTCCGCTATGTTTTGTTGTGATCGAACAAACGAATGACGTCACAAATACCTTTGTGGCCGCGCTTAAAATGTCGCAAATTTCAGGTCCGGGTGGAAGTTTTCAAACCGCTAAAAATAGTGGATCCTCTGAAAGTGAAATAAAGGTGATACAAACAACATAATACCCTAAAACAAAACGGTAGTGAAATTTCACTTCATGTGCATTTTAAAATTGATCCTTATGCTAATGCCTG
The DNA here is from genome assembly GCA_024195265.1 of Dendrophyllia cribrosa. NCBI lineage: Eukaryota > Metazoa > Cnidaria > Anthozoa > Scleractinia > Dendrophylliidae > Dendrophyllia > Dendrophyllia cribrosa. Next base: position 5,551,561 of record JAJLRJ010000011.1, on the reverse strand, counting down.
CACTTATGATTATGTGACGTCGGGTCCGTTTTCAATGGACATAAGTGCTGTTATGCTTCCGCTTATTCTCATGCTTATGAATATATCGTTGTTGAAAACCAGAATTAATTCGTAAATCGGCAATATAGCTTTAAATCGTACGTGTGACTATATCCAGTACTGTAACCGTAAGGTCAAACTAGTATTCAGTTTTTTCAGGCATAAATATCAGCAGATATCTCTTCTCCAAGGCTCTGTCTCGGAGATACCACATCCCGCCAACCATGAATCCAATGAAAAACACCGTGAACTGTCAAACAAGCACAAGGATAAACAATAAGTGAAAGCAGTTTTCAATTGAGTGTCTTAAAACAAAAACCAAAGTACAGTGGAACCTCCATCAACAGTACACCATCGGGACTAGCAGAAGTGTTCCCTTATGAGGTTTCCCTTTAAGTAATTCTTCACAGGAGGGGCTGATGGTTCATAATTATATTTCGTTATAAAAATACAGAAAATCCATTTGCGTCAAATATATTTTAGGAAATGTTCCTGCTTAACCAATCAGAATAGCAGAAGACAATAGCTACTAATTTTGCTTCTTTGATGAAGTTCCCCAAATACATTATCTTTTAAAAATTGCATTTGTGCGATTGGGTCTCAAAATTTAGACTTTATGCACCTTGAACCTTAACTTTTTAACGGTTTTTAAGTCTAGGCCAATGAGATCACTAGTTGTAACAATGAAAATAGTTGACATTCCATCGTGCATTGCCGTTCAGCACTATCCTTCTTATGCGGATCATTACTTAATTGAGGTGATAATTTTAAAAACTATAATATGAGCATTTTACTGGCCGGGACCAGGAGAAGTGTCCCCTTAATAGAGATGTCCTCTAAATGGAGGTGATCCAAAGAAGAGGTTCTACCGCAATCACTCTGGCCAATCGCAATTGTCGCAGACAATCCAATCAGCCAATCAGAGCTCGAAGTAAATCCATGTAAGCGGTGCCAAGCGCGGGAAAACGCGTGCGAACAAGTCACGGTTGGTTTTGGTTTTAGTTCTGATTGGTTAACAAAGTGGCGCGAGATTGGCGCGCCAATCACAAAGCGTAGCAATGCAAAAGCAAAGCAATTGTGAAATTACTTTCGACACTCAATCGGACAACCGTTTGGAAATGCAGCATATTTTATATGCACTAGTTTTTTTTCTTTCAAACATAATCTCTCAAGTTTACGCGCTCTTTTTACTTACGTTAACTTTAAAGGCCCACCATCACCCAAAATGCTGTGCGCGCCGTGATCACTTTCTGTGCTGAATTTTGTGTAACACGAAATTCACGCTTGAATGCGTGCAACCAATCTATGAACGCGCGTATGAACACGAGTAAGAACAATGAGGCATTTCAAAACGAAAACAAACGACCGCAACGTCTTTTGGGTAAATGTAGGCCTTCAAGATGAAAATGATGGTTTCAGTAAAGATCGACCTATACTCTTGCTGCCTTTTCTATGAAAATGCATGGAATAAACGTGCGATTGATTAATCATGATCAAGCAACTCGTGATTAGCTAACGCGATTGTTTTTCACCTAGCGTCAGTTGCAATATCTTGTCACTGGCTTAATTTAGCTCATGACAACATTTTAATTTGTGACTGATTTGCCCTTGTATGGCTATAACTGTCGTTTTGATTTAGCAGCAGCCTTACAAACAAGATATTTGTGCACAAGCAAAATTAAGAAGTGATTTTTTTAGGAAACCATTTTCGTATTAAAAGATTACTTACCTGGTAAATGACAATCGTAGAAACTACCACGGTAGCAAAAACCTGGACAGAGTACTTGAAATCTGGCAAACGAATTGACATCAGGATTTTTAAGAAAAACATTAGAAGTGTGTTATTGTATGAAAGCGAGTGCTGGAAGGTCACGAGGGAGACATATAAAATAACTGATGTGTTTCAGTCCAAGTGTCTACGGCGGGCTCTGTCCCCTGGTGTACGGGTTCAAAAACCGTGTCCGCGAAGTCTATTGTTTAGTCGTTTGTTTTTGTCCTTGTGTACCGGTACACCAGGACAGAACCATAAGGTGCACAAAACGAATCTTCAGGCCAAACAAGATCACGAACAGAGACTTTAGTTTCTGTTGTTGTCAAGAGGAGGTTGTTGAGGCTTCTACTTAGAAGGGAGGCAGATTCTCCACCAAGGTTTGCGTTCAGATGGACGCCCAAGGTTGGTGATCCAAGGGAAGACAAAAGGTGACATTGAGAAGAATTATGAAGAAGGAAATGCAGAAACAAGGCCTCGCTCTCGAGATAACCAGAGAACGCGAGCAAAAGACTGGCATATTGCATATATGGAAGTTTCTTGTTGCAGCCCCATGTGCGCGCCGGGTCCTGAGTGCAAGTGCATAAAAACTTGCGTATAAATTAACTTTACGCACTTGATTTATTCAATCTTTTTTAAGATGTAGTTCTTACAGCATCTCACCTTTTTCAGGCTCGTATATTTTATTCCTGAGCCTTGTATACCAAGGCATTTTAGCTCTGTTAAAAAAAACAAATTGCAATTTATGTCAGCCGTTTATGTTATACATACATACATACTTTATTTGTTTATACACGGTAAAATCTTCAGTATTATATTATAATAAGAAAGTATTAAAAACTTTAAGATAATAACAATACTGTTTTACAAGATTGCCATGTGGGAAACAATGTTGTTTCCCAGTTTCGCTATGTCCTTACAGAGAACCTGCAGACCCTAGTGCGCATGATTGAACTTTGTTTTCATTTTTCGTTTTGATTTTGACGATACGTTACACTCTGTGATTACTCACATGATGCAAATTTCAAGTTTTATCGAAAGCAGAATCGTCCGCTGTTATGGATGGGAAACGCTTGCGAAAGTAATCGGGCAGTTAAAGGCCCAGTATTGTCCATTATGCTTCACGTGCCTCTGTTATTGTTTTGGTTTGCACAGGAGCGAGGCTTCTATTGTTCAGAGGCGCGTGAAGCATCATGGCCAATACTGGGTCTTTAAAGAAAACATCACCAACAGCACATTTAACGGATGTTATTATTCAACACATTAATACACTGCCCAAATATGGTCAAAAAGTTATCGATATACGCTATGTCTACATGACGTATATCCAACGATGGCGGTAAATTTCGCATTTTGACAAGAGAATGCAAAAATGACGGACCGGACTCGATATTTTTTCTTCAAGCTGTTGTTTGTTATCTTTGTTTGTTTAATTATAAAACTATTATAGCGCGAAAGCGCGCGTGATATCGGCAAAGAATTAGGCGATATCACGCGCGCTTTCGCGCTATAATAGTTAATTATTTGCGGGTAAAGTGGAAGGTTAACTGACATTTTACGTGTGAGTCTGACAAAACAGTGCATGCGCAAAAGGGACTGTAGGGTACCTTTGACTTGCTTACCCGCTTTCTTCATGACAGTGAAATAGTTTTCTGACATGATCAAAATCAATTTCTTCAGCTATGTGATGAAAATGCTGGGTAAATAGAATGAAAAGAAAAAAAATTGATTAACTTTTTTTTTAAATCAGCTATGTTAGTTAAAGGGAGGGTTTCACGGTTCGGCGCATTGTGCACAGATTAAAATGCTTTATTCGCTTACTTGCCAATGAATTTTATCGGTTAAAAAAACACTCACATTTACTTCAATGATCACATACTATAATAAGTCCAAACAAAGCGAAGGATGACCAAAATTCACAGAAAACATCAACGGATTACACTGACAAAGTCAACACTGAATAAAACCTTTGACCCGAAGGATTTATTCTACGCTCTGGTGGCTTTCATGGTGCACATTGGTATGTATAATCATCCATTCAATCAGCGACATTTTCACGGGCAAATTTCCCGCCAGAGTTATCTACTCGCTTCCGATTGGTCTAAACAATGAATTTAAATGGCTTACGGCGTAGCTTGCACATGCGCCGAACCGTGAAACCCTCCCTTTAAACATTACCCTGAAAAATCCATTAGGTTATGCGTTAATCAATATGTGTTTGTGTGAAGAATGTACAGCATTGGTGACTAGAATTATTCAGTAATAGCTAACTGCACCTTAAAAATGACCTACATAGACGACCTCTAGAAACTACAACAATAGACTGAGCAAACTAACATATATTTATGAATTCATGTTATAATAAATCAATAGCTTTGAATCTAAAGAAACTGTGGTCGGTGTCGGTACGTAAGCGAAGCACTTAAATTTGGAGTCAACTGAATGGATAAGATAAATAGGCCACCATAATACACCACTTCACAATACCACACAAAACTACATCGTATATACTGCAAACAGATTTTGAGAACATTCGCTCTCGGTGCACACAAAATCTCGTATAATTTTCGGGAGTCTTCGAAACACGTTAGTTAAGTTAGGTCAAAGTTCGAATAAGTACAATTTTGCCGACCTTTCAAAGGAAATTTCAAGACAGCAGACATTCGAAGGAGCCAAATTGCCAAGATGGGGGACGGGAGGAGAGGGAGGCTCCAATCTCGATCCCCCACTGCTACATTACAGTTCCGGTAGTTTCGGTACTACATCCTCGTATACAAAATTCACCATGTTACGCTTTCCGCCGCGTTATTTCTATCTGGTCAAGTTTCGTCTTCGAAATTTGATCCCTCTACCCTATTATTCCATTTTGCACCCTCGCTTTCGAAAATCAATCTCACTCGAAAGATTATGAAACCTATCGTGAAACAGTTGGTTATTGTAAATCGTGGTAACACGTTAGCGAGATAAGCAAGAAAGTCTCTTCAGCCATTGGTGCATTGAAACGTGTACGACCTTTTATTCCGACGGATGTTGCAGTTCAAATTTACAATGCTTTAATATTACCACATTTTGATTACTGCAGCCCGGTTTGGGATAGTATGAGTGGCTGTTTGAGTGATAAATTACAAAAATTACAAAATCGCGCTGCCAGAGTAATTACTCAATCACCTTTTGATACGAGCTCCAACCTCCTTCTCGCGATGCTTAAGTGGGAGAAGCTGTCTCTTCGTCGTAAAAAGCAGAAAGCTTTAATTATGTATAAAACATTGAATGAACTTGCCCCAGACTATCTTCAATGTCTCTTCACTCAACGCCACGTTAATGATTATAACCTAAGAAATCTTGAAGGAAAGCTTTCGCTGCCCAAGCCAAATACTAATTACCTAAAACGAAGTTTTTGCTACAGCGGGGCCTGTTTGTGGAACAACTTGCCCCAAGATTTAAAATGCGTTTGTTCTATTGGGCAGTTTAAACGGGGTATTAAGAAAGTATCTGAGATATCGGATTCCCACACGGCAATCATGTAAAGCAGTTGTACAAGTTTTAATTTTTAATTATTAACTTAACTGATGATTCTCCGTTGTTAAATAAAGATTTACATAAGGCACAATAAATTAAGTGTGTTCTGGTTTTTCTTACGATGTAGTCACTTTGGATGAAACAACAGGAATAAAGGAATCGAAATTGCTTAAGCGTAGATGCCGATGGTCAAGAACCACAACAGCAGAAGAACGGTACTACAGCGGACTGCAAGGAAAACAGCTTTTCAATGGAATAATGAAAATCGTTCCACCAATCGCAGCCGACCATCGTGATACTAATGGTGACGCATGATCAGTCGATTTCATTGCCTGATGAAGACTAGCAGTAAGCAGTCGAAACGTCGCGATCTAAATCTAAAGAGACTACATCGTGAGACAAACGATAATACACTTTACTATTATAAAAACTATTTACCCCGTATGGTGTTTTCTCTGTTTTTTGAAGTTCTTTGTAAATCTCTTGGCAACCAATCACAAAGAACCGAAAGAGAAGATAAAAGTGAGCGAACAGAATCGGTAGGCTGAGAAAGACTGGAAACCACACGAACACCTAAAATAAGCAAAACAATCAACCTTTAATAATATTGTAATTTTAACTCGTGAATATGCGAAGCGTTAAACAAGTTATAGAGCAGTTTTCAATTGAGTGTCGTAAAACCAAAACCAAAGTAATTACTCTAACCAATCACAGCAGTCGTAAACAATCCAATGAACCAATCAGAGCTCGAAGCAATTACATGTCGGCGGCGCCAAGCGCGGGAAAACGCGATTTTTTAGCCAATCACAAAGCGTGGCAATGCAAAACCAAAGCAATTGTGTAATTACTTTTGATACTCAATTGAAAACTGCTCTAGCAGATGGGAAGAGACATGCAAAATTTTCACTCCTTTCTTCCTTTAGGATTTCAATCACTGACCAAAGAATACCAAACTGCACAAGGATAATAAACAGGATCACAAGAAAGTACTCAAAGTGCCTATCACTCCTAGAAAGTAATTTTCAGAATCAACTCCATGTACATTGAATAGTTAAGTGGTAAAATATACGTAATTCAATAAAGGTTGCTTTGGCAATTGGTCATTGGTAATTGGGCATTGGCATTTCGGCATACGGAACACAATGCAATGCTTTGCTTCAGAGTGACCGCCAAACAATAGCTTCCCAATGTCCAATTACCAATGACCAAAGCAACCTTTATTGAATTAGGTATATTTCTTGTTTCGAACGTCGTGTTTTTTTAGTGAGTTACAGAGATTTGAATTTACAAAAAGCTACGTCAACCCGGGAATCATTTATTATACGACTACTTGTTTTCACCTCCAAGTAATATTTTTTACGAATCAATTGACTATCCACAGTTTATTTTTAGTATTTATCAAATTAATTATCCTCAAGCTGTAAACTGCGCATTGTTAATTGGCGTAGAAATAATGGCAAATTCCCGATTTACGTCATCTAATTAGCATTTTGTAAATTCAAATCTCTATAACTCACAAACGCGACGTTTAAAACAAGAAATATTTTACCATTCAACTAGTCAATGTACATAGAGTTGATTCTGAAAATAACTTTCTAGGGGTGATAGGCACTTCAATTAAGCTCAGTGGCGAAAATTGAATGGTGGTCGTACCTTTGGATTCCAGCCACAGACTCGAATAATAGAACCACCTCCCACGATAATTAAATGAACATCACCAAAGGAAAGCTTCATATGAATGGTCAAATAGGATCTCAACCACAGTCTCAATAGTTAGAACCACCTTGTACACTCAGTATAACACGCACTGCCACAGGACAAACACTCCTTAATATCTTTCATTTCAATTTTGGGTCACAATTTAGGATCCTGTCCCCTAGCTACTTACTAAGTCTTCGCGCCTGACGTAGTCTCAATTTAGTTGCCAGACCTGAAACCGTGGTTAATACATTTGGGACACTTGGCATATGTCGGTTCAAATCTGAAGTAAATCGTAAGGGACGGACCATTATTTTTTTTGACGAGGTGGGGGGGGGGAGGAGATTGGAAAATTTTCACATGCAAACATTTTTTTATATGCGGCACCTGCTGCAAACAACTTTTTTTGTCTCCGTCCAACTGCCATACTTTCAGCAAACAACTTTTTTCTTTATTTCAGTGTTTATAGCCTCTGCAAACAATTTATTTTAAAATTTCCCCCCCCCCCCTCTCCCCGTCAAAAAAATAATGGTCCATCCCTAATCGCCTCCCCCTGTAACAATATTGAGAACCAGGAACAAAAAACACTTCCAACACTTACTACAGTTCACAAAGGCTTCAACCTTGTTTCGGGGGTGCGGGAAATGGAGATGTGAGATGTTTAATTTTTACTTCACTTTATAAAGATGAATTACAGTCCGTACTGCGCAATCTCAGCTCGACAATGTTTATGAGACTCACAAACAAGGAACGTTTACTAGCGAAAATGAAAATTACGGGGTGCCGGACAAACTTACAGGTATCCTTGCCAAACAATAACAATAAGTAAAAGAACCCCAAAGTTTTCCCAAACCGGTGTTTCAGCTCATCAAGCATTCGTAAACACAACGGCCGTAATGGCGGACTGACGGTTTACTCCCATTTACTCTATGTATGCTATTACCGAAGTGTAACATATCAACAAATTCAAAACAAAAAATGAAAACAAACCCCGAGATTGCGCAGTACGGAATCGATTCTTAAAAAGACAGTCCTACCAAAATAACAAAATTTTGCTTGGCTTATTTCCACGTTTTATCGCCAAATGCCACCAAATATACAACTTAAATGGAAAAATAGATCAGAACAAAAGCAGTGATTTGGAGAAAAAGTGCAGGATTGCAAGGATTGAAGTGGATTACAGTTCATAAAATTTGATTTATTGACAAGCGGTCAAGAAATCAAACTTGCCATTCTTGTGAAATTTTGAATTTTTTATAGTCATTATTTTGTCCGTTTAGTTAATATTCCTTTGCTTTCACCCCTTCGGCGATAGTGTCTTCTAATTTCAAGATAATAACGTAAGCTTAAAGCAAGCTCCTGGCCATAATCATGAAAACACGATATTTCAGCCGGGGAAGTGCCCCTTGAAGTCGCTTTGAAACTGGTTACACAACGATGGAGTATCCCCTAAATATTTCGACCAGGGTTGTAGATGAGATACACCAAATTGAAGAAACGTTGTTGGGTGAAAAGCATAAACCATGAACGATGCGACCCAAAGGTTTACTGGGAAGTTGGAAAAAATCCTATTCGTCTGTGACAGAATACACATTATATTAACACAGGATGCATTAATCATGCTCTAAAATGTCTCAAGCAAAGAAACCATCTTGATATATTACTGAGCTTGCCAATGCTGCCTTCCCAGAATCCCATTCGGTCTCATCGTTGATGGTTAATGCTTTTCGGCAATGGTCAACGTTTCTTCAATTAGGTGTATCAAGAAAGCCTACACCATTATTTGAATTACATGTGTTAAGAACGGTGTCACTTACTGTGGGACTGGATGCTTTGGGACATATCGCTGAGGTCATCGACAAAATAACGGTTCTAAGCAAATTAAATAAAAATAAATATCCTTTATTTACCCTCGGCAGTGTTAATAGCACAAGTGCTAGTGAGACCGAGCATTCAAATTAAACATAACATTTTAAAAATCCCAACTACCAGGAGGCAAACCAGTTAGGTAGACAAACCAGGTAGGTAAGTATCCACACAAGCCTAATGGCTCGCAACTGGCGACCTTAACCCGGTTCAGTTTCTGTAGCATGAAGCGACTGAGAGTATTACTACCCCCTCCCCCCACCCCTCCCCCCACCCCTCGCCCCACCCCTCACCCCACCCCCCAAATTAAAGAGAATTGAACGTGCTGCTGGTGCACGGCCTAAGGAATTGTACAATCTCTGCTGTCCAATGGAGTTCAAACAAGAGACTCCAAGTAGCCTATACTCCTGCGCATGCGTAAGAAAGTTAAACAAGACAAGAAGATGTCCGACGTGGATTAGAGTTACTCCTTTCATTCAGTCATCGTTCCTGCAAACCACGTCGTTACTGTTAAATGTTTTGCAAATAAAGGCTGTACCACAAGGAAGCCAGTGATTCTTCTCTGTGTTATATATACCTAACTTGAACGTGAGCAATGTAACGAGGGTTGAAGTAGACGGTATCGTGACACTTCAATACCTCTGTTTTGCTGATGTTATTGTTAAGAACCGGAAGTGAGAGTAAAGGCCTGAAGTCAAGCAACCAGAAGTGTACTGGCAAAGCTATGGATCGGAAGTGCACAATCGTGACACAAAAAAAGAAAAAGAGAAACGAAGGAAAAACCTAAACTCATGCCGCTCTGTACATGAGTGATTATACCAAAATATCATACCTAAAAAGTGTGTAGGCAAATCCGCACAAGGCTCCAATTATCTTGTGATCCACATGTAGACAAAGAAAAAATGGAAGATTTATCACGCCCATCAAGAGGACAGATTGTAGACCTCTGAAAACTAGGAGGAATAAAAAAAAAACAACCATTTAATAAAAATTAATGATAAAACTTTTCTCACTATATTTATGCCCGGTTTTAAACGTTGCATTTTACATGTGCCGAATCTAATTCAGGAACTAAATGCATGTGAAGTTCGACGTTTAACTTAAATAAATTCGACTATGCAACTTCTTCCGCATCTTCGACTGAGCCAATCGAATATTCGACAGAAGTTCGACAGTTGTTTTATACGTCGAACTTCATATAAAAGAGCCGAATCGAATTTTTAAATTGTGTTTTATCCAAAATTCGACATTTTTTCCTAACTTTATAAAAACTCGCTCATGAATTCAATGCCACTCTATTAAATCCGACGTAAAAAAAAATGTCGAATTTAGTTATTTGAGTCGACCCAAATAGGTATTAGAGTCGGAACATGTGAAATGCGACGTTTAAACCGGGCCTCAGGCTTTACATCTTCTCATATTTGCAAACTATAGACGTTATCTGTCAAATTTTGCCGAGTTTCTTGAAATATTGAAAAAACAACCCTAAAACATTCAACGTAATAATGAAGGCACTTTGCTGATCTGAATTGACGTCAGCCTCAGACGTTAGTGTAAGAAATAGCACCACTAGAAAGTACTGCTCAATAGCAGAAGCAAAAGTTAAAAGCACGTTGTACAACAAATAGCACCATTAGGAAGTAATGTTCGGTAGCTTCAACTAGTTAGAACCACCTTATACAGCATTTTAAACAGTACCACAGGACGGTATTGCTCAGTAGCTTTCGTTTGAATGGTCACACTTCATCCACAGACTCAAAGGTTAGAAACACCTTGTACAGCATAATAAACAGCACCCCAGGAAAGTACTGCTCAGTAGCTTTAAATTGAATGGTCGCACTTTCGGATTTCATCCACAGACTCAAAAGTTCGAACCACCTTGTACAGCATAATAAACAGCACCACAGGAAAGTACTGCTCAGTAGCTTTCCTTTGATTGGTCGCACTTTCGGATTTCATCCACAGACTCAAAAGTTAGAACCACTTTGTACAGCATAATAAACAGCACCCCAGGAAAGCACTGCTCAGTAGCTTTCATTTGAATGGTCACACTTTAGGATTTCATCCACAGACTCAAAAGTTAGAACCACCTTGTACAGCATAATAAATAGAACCACAGGATAGTACTGCTCAGTAGCTTTCATTTGATTGGTCACACTCTAGGATTTCATCCACAGACTCAAAAGTTACAACCACCTTGTACAGCATAACAAACAGTACCACAGGATAGTACAGCTCAATAGCTTCCATCTCGGTGAAGGCCCCGAGTGGGAGGGTGAGGGAGGATTATTCCTCTATATATGCTATATAGGTATTTGCCGCCCAAAAGGTATGGTTTTTCAGCCGTTTTGGTCTAAAAATGGGTGTAGATTTTGATCAATTTGGTCACTGAAATTGGGTATAGATTTTTCGTTAAGGGAACCACGCGAAAACGTATAGACGTAGCCAGGTCTGAAAACGGGTATGGAAAATGGCGTAGTTTTGTCCGAAATAGGGTCAAAATTTGGAGAACCGGGCGGTATTCATGGCACAATACGTAGCTTCACTGGAAGACTACTGAGCCAAGCTTTGATTTGAATACTTGGTCACATTTTGACTTTCATCCACAGTCTTAGAAATTAGAGCCAGCCTGTACATTATCACAAATAGCACTGCTAGGTCAATAGCTTCGATTGAAATGGTTACAAAACTCCAAACATGGCACAAGTATAGATTGGACTTACCTTGCGCCCAGGCAGGTCCATACTGTGGGATGATTTGCAAACTACGATTGTTACTGACGGAACCAAAAAATAAACCAAATATCCCTGCAGAAGTCGCGCCATAGGCCATCGCGTAAGATATTCTGTTCTCTTCAATTCCCAAGAAGTCAACGGGTCTGAAACAAACATAAACGAAGGCTTTGTCACACAGAGTCAACTGAGCAAGATGTAATGTTCATAGTGTCACGAGTATGGGACCAAGCAAAAAATCTAAGACCCCGACAGGAATCGAACCTATGACACTGGTCACGCTGGTGACACTGGTCACACTGGTCACACTGGTCACACTTGTCACACTGGTCACACTGATGACACTGGTGACATTGGTCACACTGGTCACACTGGTCACACTTGTCACACTGGTCACACTGGTCACACTGGTCACACTGGTCACACTGGTCACACTGGTCACACTGGTCACACTGATGACACTGGTCACACTGGTCACATTGGTCACACTGGTCACACTGGTCACACTGGTCACACTTGTCACACTGGTCACACTGGTCACACTTGTCACACTGGTCACACTGGTCACACTGGTCACACTTGTCACACTGGTCACACTGGTCACACTGGTCACACTGGTCGGGTGCTCTAACTACTGAGCTACGAAAGACTCGTGGCTCAGTGGTTAGAAAAAAAAGTGCAAAAAAACGTATTTTAAAAATTTGAACGAACTGGCACTTTGAGCTTGGTAATGAAATGAGAAAAATGTAGCGCTCATCATGTCACGAGCGCGGGACAAAGAAAAAACATCTGAGTCAACTGTTTCTACGAAGAAAATCGTCGGGACTAGCGCCAATTGGGAAACCTCGAAATATCGTACCTATTTTCAAGTTTCTTATTGGGGGTGTCGGGAGAAAGGTATCTGTGGACCTATTCTCCTTCGAAAGACCCCGGGCTTGTGCTGGTGCAATTGTGACACCTCGATGATGGTCAGCGAATTCGCTTGGGTCGAACTTCCGTTTGACTCTTGTCTCCGTTCGACCAGGGCTTACCCCATTCAAACCGGGCTTTTTGGCCTTTTGGAACTCGGAGAACTAGTAACTGGTAATTCGATGGGTATTTTAGCTGAAACGTGGATAGTATCTAGTGATTAAAAAGTGTTTATTTAAAGGTATAGTTTGTAAAGCATGACGTCACGAATGTGGAATGACATCACGAATTCCTATCATGTGCATGAATACGTACGTAGGTATTCCCGGGCGGCCGTGACAACAGTTGCATCGTCTACGCTTCCTTTTTCTCAAAAACATCATAATCAAGATAATCAATGCCTGAAAAGAAAGCAAAAAGAGATTGAAATCTTTGTTAGGAAGTCGGAAGAGTAGTTACTCTCTAACCAATACACAGATGATGATGATGATGATGATGATGATAAGGATGATGATGATGATAAGGATGATAAGGATGATAATGATGATGATGACGACGACGATGACGACAATGACGACGATGACGACGAAGAAGACGATGACGACGAAGAAGACGATGACGACGATGACGACGATAATAACGACGATGACGACGAAGACGACGATGACGACGACCACGATGACGACGATGACACTAAGGTCACTTTGACGACGATGACGACGATGACGACGCCCATAACGACGAAGACGACGACGACGATGACGGCGAAGATAACAGTGACGATAACGATGATGATGCTGAGGACGATGATAAGGATGATGATGATGATGATGACAATGAATCGTCTCAAATCTTTGTATAATATAAATAACATAATCGATGGGTGCGCGGAGATATGAAATTTATTTCTTCGTCGTCATCGTCGTCATTGTCGTCATCGTCGTCGTCATCATCATCATTATCATCATTATCATCCTTATCATCCTTATCATCATCATCATCGTTATGATATCCTACGCTTTATTTGGTACTCACATACGCCTAGCTACAAATATCCGGATATTTTTTTAGATTATATTTAGAAGCTCCTGGGATATTTAGAAAATTCCGAGATATTTAGAAAAAAAAAGATTAAATTTGGGATTTTGCTATGGTTTTATTACTTTTATGAGTTTACGCATGTTTTTTCTTTGAAACTTGAGATGTATCTACTTTGAGGCTCAATTAAGTGTCAGCAGTGGTCCTGTTCAGGCAGTTTAGCCGTTTTCCTCACGAATATTATATCCTATGAGTCTTAGTAATTACACCCTGAACAAAATGGTAGTCACTTTGTATAGACTGTGACGCATTCCCGTCTTGCCAATACAATGTTGATGATGTTTTTGATTTTATAATTTCGTTATTGTGATATTTATAGAAAAATGTTAAGAAAATATTTGGGATATTTAGAATTTTTTCAAGATAATTAGGGGGGGAAGCGAGATATTTAGGGAAATTATCGGGAATTTCCGGAAAGATATTTAGGCGATTTTACGTGATATTTGTAGCTAGGCCTATACTCACAGCTGGACCTTCGCTGATCAGGTCAAAGTAGCGTCTGAAATCATCTGCCTGACAGTTCAAACTGAAAAGTAAACACAATACAATTTATTTCAAAATGGCAGACGATTACGCACTCATTGTCAGGGTCCTGCCATCGCCTTATTAAACGATGATGAGGTTCTAAAACATGCCACCTTACTTGCTGTGACCTTTTGTATCTCGGCCTCAAACTAATCCGTTCATTGACGAAGTTAACAAGATAAAAATCAGTTTTCAAATAATCACGATTATTAATTAAGAATTTAACGAAATCAGCCTTATCAGTTTATCATTTGTAATGGGTTGTACCATTTCAGATTAATTCACAGAACATATCAATCATTTTGTTTTCAAATGCAAATAAATGAAATTATTGATTAAGCGATTTTGCATAAAACGATTTGTTTAGGTACGTTGGTTTGATCCACTCAGGGAATATCAGGGGTATATAAAACTTATAGACTTCGTATCTATGCAATAAGCTATCTGAGACAAAAGGTGTATTCCGAGAGTTCCAAGCGACTTACATTATTTTGTAGATTAGACGCGACTGAAAAGTTAATTAGACATAAATATTTAAGACAGGTATTTAATTATTTGCCTCAGAGAAATACAAGATAAATGGGAAGGTTAGAAGCAAAGGCGGCCCTCCGAAAATTTAATAACAGTGAATACTGTATTGCCTATTTAATTGTCTTATAAACACAATATAAATTCATCCCAAACAAAAACGTTATAATTTTTAAAGCACTTTTCAGTTCGAGTGCAGTGTGGTTTTCTTGAACATTCTAACAAGACAAACAAAAGTTTGTTGTTTTTCATGGCGCGAATTCGAAATTATTAGCTTCTGTATCTGGAGGAAAATAGATCCCACTCCATTTCATACCAGATATCGAGGGTCTACAAGGTACCGTAGTAAATCTTAAAGCTGTCGCTCTCGATCCCAAATTCGATTTTAGAAAACGTTTAAAAAGAAGAAAACATCGTAGGACTAGCTCTTACTTGTCTCGTCACACTTAAGGGTTTCATCCATACACCGCAAGGTTTTAATACAACACTTAAAATGCAAAAATTGGGTGTTTAAGTCTAACAACGACAGGGTTAATGGTTCCCCTCTAAATTACGTTTCGTTTTGTCGCGAAGTCTAGCAACATTGTATAAATTCAACTAAATTTAAATATACGAACAGATCAGAGCAGACGATGTTTGTTTTCAATATGCAAAGTATACGAATTTTCACACTGATTAAGAAACCATTAAAACGCGAAACAAATTCATCCCTAACTTGTCTATAGCTTCATTTTACTTCCATGAACTCTAAACAAAACTTCTGCTCTAATTCAAAATCGTAAAACATTTAGATTATTTAAAAACATGGAAGCAGTTTAATCTACCTTTTGTAGTCCGCCATTTTCTCCTTCAGTCCTTGATGCGGCTCAGTTGAAAATTATTATGCAAATTAAAAGCCTGCACGGGTTAGCACAAGGAAGCCCTTTGCTCATGGCCCTGTATCCCCTTTTTATGCTGCAATTTTGTTTCGTTAAAAACTTATCCCTTGGCCACAAAAACTCGTCGTTGCCGCATAGAAACAGCATGAGCTGGCCATGGGATTAAAATAGAATGCAAATTAATTTATTAATTTTATTTTATTCGGTGACATCACGCAAGTTTTACTTAGGTCACGCTAAGTAAATAGCAACACCCTGATAAATAGCAACAGTGATGCCTGCGCGCCCGGTCAAATTAACCCTTTCACTCCCAAGAGTGCTAAAATCAAAAGTCAAGGAAACTAAAATTTCATTCTATAAAATATTGAAAAAACAAATGGTACCATGGAAAAGTACTGCCGAAGAGCTTTCCTTTGAATGGTCACACCATAGGATTTTGTCAACAGACTCAAAAGTTAGAACAAATGGTACCATGCAAAAGTACTGCTGAAGAGGTTCCATGTGAATGGTCACACCATAGGTTTTTGTCAACAGACTCAAAAGTTAGAACAAATGGTACCATGCAAAAGTACTGCTGAAGAGGTTTCATTTGAATGGTCACACCATAGGATTTTGTCCACAGACTCAAAAGTTAGAACTACACTACATGTCTCCATAATTGACTCTGGATGTGCAACGGGTTAACTTAATATGGCTCAACTAAAAAAATGCGGTAGAAAATTAGAATAATGTCACATCAAACTAATTAATTAAATCATGTTTGGATATGTCAATGTTCCGTCGCATCCTGATTTTAACTACTATTTAGCAAAAATTCAACATTGAATCGACTATCGATTGTAGCCCGTTCAACTGGCGTTCCTGTCACACTCCCGACATCAGCAAATGTAAATACAATAAACACCCGCATTAAAGAAACAGCGGATTAGAACCTCCACGCTAAATTTGGCCAATAAAGCATCTAATATATAAGAACCAATTCAGCCTGACAAATGAGGCACCCCAGGTTCTTATACGAAAAATTACTAAAGCTTAGACAACACTGGCAGGTGCCACAAAGCTCTTTAGAACCTCTAATTTTACTGACCGTGGGTATCACGAAGCTCTATTGTTTCAGGGCTAGGGTCCATTTTTCTGTTGTTTGTTCTATTGTTTTCTCAGCCAATCCTGTGATGTGTTCCGAGGGCTTCGTGCCCGCCCAACACTGGGGCAGATTCAAGTATGTGTGCTGGACCATTAAGCTGCTGTTATACGTAACAATTTTTCCTGCAACTAGTCTCGCAAAAAAATTTGTTGCAAGTTGTACGTATAATGTTACACGTTACAATTGTCATGCAACTTGTCTCGCGAAAAAAAGTGCGTAAGTTGAAAAATGACGCATCTGTTGACTAAAGAGTGTGGCGATACAAGTTGCAGGAGCCATGTTACACGTATTTTTGTTGTGCAAATTGAAAAAATTTGTTGCAGAAGTAGAAAACAATTCAACTCTTCATGCGACTTAAAAAAAAACATTCAGTTGCATGAAGGGGTGTTACACGTAAAAAGCGTGCGTACAACTTGCAACAATTTTTTGTTGTTGCCAGATTACGTGTAACAGCAGCTTTACAAACACACAATGTGTAGTTTCAGAAAATATCCCTTCCTCCCTCACAGAAGGGATTGGATTTTCCAGAGTGAATGTGTTACATATTGTAATGCATTTGATTTAATAATTTATTAATTATACAGTAGTTTGATTAAATACAGTAGTTTGATTAACATGTGACTGTTTAATGTGATAATTAGACAATTTTAAGAACACCTTCAGAACCTCTCAGGTTGATTTCTCACTACGCATCCTATATATAAAAAAACGCATCAGAAGCCTGAAACAGAAAATCACAGGTTCTTTCATGCGGGTGTAATTACTGTATTTCTTTAGTTTAATAAAAATACGACTGATGATTCAGACATGCATGGATGAGGTTTACGAAATGTCAGTTGAGAATGCCGACGTTTTTGCCACTGATAGCTGAGATCTGAGATCAGTCAAAATTAACTGGTAGCTGTTAAATGAGTAACGTCCTAACTGATAGCTGTTAAATCATTTAACAGTTATCAGTTACCAGTTCTCCTGGCCCCGGTTGTTCAAAAGGTGGATAGTGTTATCCACCGGATAAATCACTATCCAGTGGATCACTTATCCAGTGGAAAAGCATTAACAAAACCAATTGTGTTATCCACTGGATACTGATTTATCCGGTGGATAGCGCTGTCCACCTTTTGAACAACCGGGGCCAGATCATGAGAGCAGTTTTCAATTGAATGTCCGGCGAAAGTAAGTTCGCCATTGCTTTTGTGATTGGCTAAAAAATCTCGCGCTACTTACTCGACCAATCAGAAATAAAACCAAAACCAATCGTGACTTGCTCGCACGCGTTTTCCCGCGCTTGGCGCCGGCTACATGTATTTGCTACGAGTTCTGATTAGTTCGATGGATTGCCTGCGTCTGAACATTGTGATTGGTCAGAGTAATTACTTCGGTTTTAGTTTTACGAAACTCCTGGCAATTCTGTTTGGTTCATATTTCTTGCGTTCATCACTTTTGACGATTTTCCTCCCTATTTCATGATAAGAAAGCAAACTTACTGACCAAACTCCTGGTCATTATAAATCATGAAAACGCGATATCACTACAGCCGATATATCATACGGGGCGATGTCCTGAATATTTGGCTGATTTTTGGTCAAAAAACGATAATAAAATTACTGATAAGTTTCCTTAATCATGCACAAAATTTTCTTTGAAGTGAATTCCCAAAGAGAGAACAGACCACAGTCATTTTTTATCGATTTTTCAAAGACACGGGACGAACTTGAAAACAATGAGCTAAATTTTTTTAAGTTGTAATAATCCATTTCCATACTGGCTATTAGCTGCTAAAAATAAACACAGTCACATTTTAATGGTTTCAGTGCACTAATATAGTATTGAACAATTAGATGATGAGCTGGAGATTTCTACCGCGTGATAGTTGATGAGGGCGAAGCCCGAATCAACTATCACGCGATAGAAATCAAGAGTGAATAATCTAGCTCAGTTTTAGTATAAGTAGTATAAATCTACAAGGCGTTCAAAACTTAACAACAGCTACTTTTCACAGACACTTCGAAAACGCGAAGAAGCGGCCGCCATTAGGCAACTCACTCTACTCACTTTCTACAACAGAATAGATAGTGAGTGGCGTAGACAATAAGAGGACAGCATTCGTGATAGAACGCGAGTAGATTTATACTAATTGTTAATATAATTTAATACAAATAGGTCTTTCGCGCGTTTCAAAATGATACCAAAATCTGGTAACAGCCCCTTTTATATACGTAGTAAACATAGCACAGAATTTTTAAAGCAAAAAATGTGTGAACAGTAGAATATAACTGTATATTTTAAAAACTTAAAGTGCACCTAACCCCCTTTTTTTTGCTTAATCAACTCTATGTACGTTGAAAAGTTAAATAGTTAAATATTTCTTGTTTTTAACGTCGTGTGAGTGAGTTATAGAGATTTGAATTTACAAAATGCTAGTTAGATGACGTAAATTCGGGAATTTGCCATTATTTCTACGTCAATTAACAATACGCAGTATACAACTTAAGGAAAATCAATTTAAGAAATACTTAATATAAACTGTGGATAGTCAATTGATTCGTAAACTGAAAAATATTACTTGGAGGTAAAAACAAGTAGTTGTATAATAAATGATTCCCGAATTTACGTCATCTAACTAGCATTTTGTAAATTCAAATCTCTATAACTCACTAACGCGACGTTAAAAACAAGAAATATTTAACTATTCAACTTTTCAGCGTACATAGAGTTGATTAAGCAAAAAAAAAATTGGGGTTAGGTGCACTTTTAAAGCAAGAAATTTCCCCAGATAAACTGTTTATTGTCTTCTTATAGCTCATAAGGATCAGCTGAAAGATATAAACAACAGAATAAAGAGATTAACAGACAAGGCTTTGAAAAAAGCAAAGGATTTTGATTTTTCCGTTTTCAAAACCTTAACAAATTCCCCTTTTTATGGAAATGGCGTATTTTTTCTCCACTGCTTGCAAAGACGAGTAGGTAACAAAACATTTCCTGGAAGAGCTTTGTCGTCTAGCTGTATGAAGTAAATGCCATTTTATTTTTTGAAGGGGTATCGGTACTCAATTTCTCTGAGCAAAAATGTCTTTATCGACATTTACTTTTGACAAGTACTTGTTTTCTAATAATTTAGATATTTTTTGTTTGGTTTGTTGTGCACGAGTTTTTCCGGTTTTTACCCGACCCGGAGCATACCATAACCAAACTATCCCCCTCCCTCCCATAAGCGACCACGTAAAATGTCAAACCAAGGTGGTCACTTACGGGAGGTGGTCGCTTACGGGAGGTGGTCGCTTACGGGAGGTGGTCACTTACGGGAGGTGGTCGCTTACAAGAGGCCGGACCACAGGGGTCTTAAAACTTTGAATCATATGAGTTTGTCTCTGAATCATATGAACCTAAAACAATTTCAGTGTACAAAGCACATGTCAGCGCAAATTTTTGTTTTCTTGGACTTGAAATGTAACACATTATTCAATTTGCGTCTGTAGTGACATCGAAATATGGGTGAGTGGTCGCTTACCAGAGGTTCAAAACAAAAGAAAAATTCAAATCACCAGCGTTGAATGTGGTCGTGGTCACTTACGAGAAGCGATCGCTTACGAGAGGTTTGAACTATAGTGATTTGACTGGGAGAAATTTGGGATTTTGAAAAAGTGGTCGCTTAGGAGAGGTGGTCGCTTAGGAGAGGTGGTCGCTTAGAAGAGGTGGTCGCTTAGGAGAGGTGGTCGCTTATAAGAGGTTTGGGCTATAGTGATTTGACTGGAAGAAATTTGGGATTTTGAAAAAGTGGTCGCTTAGGAGAGGTGGTCGCTTTATAGGAGAGGTGGTCGCTTTATAGGAGAGGTGGTCGCTTAGGATAGGTGGGCTCTTAGGAGAGGTGGTTGCTTAGTAGAGGTGGTCGCGTGCAAGAGGTGGTCGCTTACGAGAGTTGGTCGCTTACGAGAGTTGGTCGCTTAGGAGAAGTGGTCGCTTAGGAGAGGTGGTCGCTTAGGAGAGGTGGTCGATTAGGAGAGGTGGTCGCTTGGGAGGGGTGATCATTTAGGAGAGGTGGTCGCTTACAAGAGGTGTTCGCTTACGAGAGGTGGTCGCTTGGGAGGGGTGGTCACTTAGGAGAGGTGGTCGCTTACGAGAGGTGTTCGCACATGGAGGTAGAACTGTAGTACTATATATACTTACCATTTTTTATTGAGCATCGGTATAACTCCATTCTAAGGCAAGGCTTCTTGTACCACGTGACCGGATTTATTCGTACATATCGCGCTGTCACAGCGGGTTCTAGTGGAGTGGGCTTTACCATTAATGGGTGGGAGGTACCATTTAATAACTGCCAATTAAGTAATAAAAGGCGAATTAGCGTTATATAATTACATGATTTTTTTTATTTTTATTTCTACGTGACCCCTGTTCTTTTCTATATTATTCTGCTTCATTATTTTCTTCTTTATTCATTCATTCATTCATTCTTCCACTCACACACCCACACATCCGCTCAGTCACCCAACCATCCATCGGGGGGGAGGGTCATTTTAGATTTAGCACGACAAGCGGCACCAATCTACAAATTTTGACCCCTAAAAGGTAAGACAAGCACCCCCGTCTTTTTCATATTGAAACCTCCCCCCCCCCCCCCCCCCCCCCCCGGGCCGTCCATCCATCCACAAATGCATCAATTTTTTTCAGTGGTTCTTTCATTCAGTTATTGATGAATTAATTGACTAGTTCGTTCGATCTTTTCATTCTGTCATATTTTGTTTCATGAATCCAGAGGAGTACGTCTAGTAAAATTTAAACGTACGAATTACCCTTTGGACGTCTTGCCATGCAAAAAATATATACTCTCATCGATTTGCACAAGAAATAAGCTCAATTGGATATTTTTTAATCCAATTTAACGGCTTTTGATTTCCGTATCACTCTATCTTGTTGCGTTTTTATTACGTCTTGCAGTCCATATTTGAAAACTACTAATAACTGTAAACCAATTTTTGCCGCACAGTCAAACTGAACTGCTCTGAACCCTGTCATTTTAGTCGGTTCTTTTATTTAAAACTTTAAAGCAAAGCCGAAAACAACGTATATTTTGTTTAGTACAATATTTCAGCTGGCCAGACCAGCCTTCTTCAGGTATAAGATGCTACTAAACAAAATATACGCTGTTTTCACCCTTGCTTTAAAGTTTTATATTAATTTTTTTTTGGCTAAAGCAGATCCTCAAGGATCCAGCGTACATGCACTGGGATTCTCATATACGGTTTTTTGCCATTTAACGAGTTATTTTATTTACTTGTGGTTTCAGCTACAAAGCTATGCTACTGAAGCAATAACTGCATCAAAAATAGCAGAAAAATGTTACCTTGGTACCCAGGCCCTCTCCAGTGTAGTTCAGCCAGGTTGTTTCGTCCAGACTAAAACTTACAGTGAACGTTCGTACAAACCAGTAGTTAGATTCTTGACCTTGAGTGGCCACGCCCTTTATTTCGTCCACGTAGCCCAGGTCGACTTGGAAGTATGGATTGCTGTCATCACTAAGATGCAGTAAAGGTCAGCGTTAGTTGCATGCTTTGAACTGATCGGCTTGCGAATTCGTATAGCAGGAGAAATAATCCATGAGTTTCGTTTTTACTTACTAATGGCTTTTAACCGTCTCATTCTTCAGTGAACTTGAATACACACGCCTTGTTAAACGGTCAAAAAAAAGTTAAACCCCTGGGTTAAATCGGAGGGATTATTGCTCTTTATACAATAACCATAATGCGCGCGCACTGATTAGGAAATATCTATTGACTATTAACCATGGAAAAATGTAGGTATTGTATACACAACACGTTTTTATGGTTTATCAGTGCAATAAACCACTTGGAATGTTGGCGAATACACCCTAAAAGCTTGTAAAACACTTCTCGTGCTCTTCCAGCATCCTGCGTCGTTTATTGAGACGATAAACCATAGAAGTACGTGGTTTATTGCTTAGAGAGCGTTTAGGTAATTCAAGGTATTTTATCACGTGTACAGGAATTATATGAAGATAGCGAATGCGATATAAAGCAAATAACATCCAAACCTTCTTGGACACCAAGCACCAGTTCTGTTTCGTAATCTCCCATAAGGAGCTGCATAATCACTGCTTAGCACTGAACTGCTGCTAAGGTGCGAGTCACTCAGTAAACCGGTTTGTATACCGTAACTGCAATCTAGAAAAAAAATTATAGAGCAATATTTTCAAATGAGTGTCGAAAGTAATTTCTCGGTTTCTTTGGGTTTGAATTGCTACGCTTTGTGATTGACTAAAAAATCTCGCGCCACTTTCTCGACCAATCAGAATTCGAAGCAAAACCAAAACCAATCGTGGCACTGCTTGGCGCCGGCTTCATGTATTTGCCACGAGTTCTGATTGGTTCGTTGGATTGTCAGCGTCTGTTGTGATTGGCCAGAGTGATTACTTTGGTTTTGGTTTTACGACACTCAATTAGAGCAGTTTACAATTGAATGTCGTAAAACCAAAACGAAAGTAGTCACTCTGGCCAATCACAACAGACGCAGACAATCCAATGAACCAATCAGAGCTCGAAGTAAATACATGTCGCCGGCGCCAAGCGCGGAAAAACGCGCGCGGGTAAATTGCGATTGGTTTTGGTTTTACCTCTGATTGGTTGAGAAAGTGGCGCGAGATTTTTAAGCCAATCAGAACGCGTAGTAATGCAAAACCAAAGCAGTCACGGAATTACTTTCGACACTCAATTGAAAATCGCTCTTTAACCGCTATTGCCGCTATTGACTTGGTTCGTGAACTGACTGAATAGAAGTTAAAAAGGCAACGAAAAAGCCTTCACCTGGGTGTGGAAATGTAAAGACTCTCTTGAAAGCGTCCCATCCTGTGGCACATTTCCTGCCTAAGGACACAGCGTCTCCTTTGGCGGGTGTATTCCCGCTGACTGACTGCAGACACATTCCGCCGGTCCGATACTGGATTGCTTTGCCGTACGCCATACCTGAAGTCTTTTGGAATCTAACAAACGAAACATGCAAGGTAAGAACTTTCTGTCAAATAATTTAGAAACTATAGCCAGGGATGTATTCCTTTGTAATTATTCTGAATACCGTAAATCCTTAATAAATGTCTTGCTCCAAAAAGGGGGGAGAGGGGTGGGGTGGGGGGGGGGGGTATTTGGGGAGGGGGGGCTTAAGGGAAACTCTACCTGAATGCCATTTTCCGCCACTTAACATGAGTTTAATGGAAATATCTCGTTCACGTTTCAAGCAATCCAAAAACCCTTCGCTTATCTTATGAATCTATATTATGGGGTGTTTTGTAAATGTTTGGGTGATTTTTTGGGTATGTTTGAGAAAAGATTTGTCAAATTTAGAGAAATAACAAATATTGAAGATTTAAGGAAGTTTTAAAATATATTAGAATTTGTAGTTAATAATTAATAGATGGACACCAAAATAGTCCACTAGCAACCTCGGGTGCTTTTGCGTGGGTATCAACTGTCTGTTGGTGTTCCAAAAATCATTTTCTTTCTTCTATCCCTTTTTAAAACCTCTTAAAATTTCATTCAAATTCCGGAAAAAACCCGCCTTCTAAATGGAGGATTTGCGGTAGGATTTAGTAGTAACGGAAAAGTTCGGATATCAAATATCTCATGAGAGTAGACTACGAGTAGTCTCTCTTTCCCAGCTTAGTCCGTCGAGCGAGAAACGAAAAAACATCAGCGAAAAGATAATGGCCGCGCGAAACTGGGGGCCTGCCTCGCCCCCAGTTTCGCGCGGTCATTATGCGTTCGCTAATGTTTTTTCGTTTCTCGCTCGACGGACTAAGCTGGGAAAGAGAGACTGCTCGTAGTCTACATGAGAGCGAAGAAAAAGCACTAACACTTAAAAACAGAGAAGAATACTAAAAAAAAAATCAATTCGTTAATTTTTTGTCTATTTCCTGTTCACAATATTTACTCAGATCGTTTAGGTATTGGAGAAATACCGGAAAACAAATAATTTTAACGATGGCGCTTGTTCGCTGGTCGCAATAACTTTTAATTATTTATTTATTTTAATATTTTCACAACTTCCACCATGAGTTCTTTTAAAAAGCGCAGGACAACACAACAAAGTCCGGCTCTATTTAAAGTGCGCCCTTAGTTTAGAGAGGAAATAAATACGATACAGTCAAAGACTGACAAAGGTGTGGCCCTCTTATCTAAGAAAGCAAAGCTGCAGTAAAAATAGAATGATACTAGAATTAATAGTAAATAATACTACAGCATAACTTCTCTTAATCGACCACTCACAACTATAGGGATGATAGCAGCCAAAGAGAGATGGTCGCTTATAAGTGGAAGAACAAGAACAAGAACTTGTACACACATCTGACCTGTGTCGTGCGTTATCGCACGCATGAGACGACAGCCCCACAGGTGTCCACTCAGTAGGTACGTTAGCATTATTCAGCGGCTTAACACACATCTCTGAGCATGCGTGCTGGAAGGTCCCGTCTTTGCGCAGAAGGAACCAAGTGGAATCGCTAATACAGTCTGAGTCGAATACGAGAGGCTCTGATTCATTAACTGCGCATGAGTGGGATTTAGGGATTAAACATAAGCCGTTTGGATTTCTCAATGGGCTGTGCGTGGGGAAACCTGAGAAAGAAACGCACCATTGCTTAATTGGCAAGCCTATAGAGTACCCACACAATGACATCACAAAACCTAAATTTCTGGAATTATGAGATTTGATGAGATATTCGGAAAGAGCTTGATGAACAGTTGCTTTTGGAGTACTTGAGTGGGATTTGAGGTGCGCGAGCGCGGAGCGCGAGGCACGCGAGGCAACTGAAAGAAACAAATACCTTCCCTCCCCTCGCGCGCCTCGGGCTCTGCGCACACGCACCCCAAAACTCACTCGAGCACCCTAAAAGCACCTATTGTGCAGACTGGGCATTTTATCACTTCACTTACATTATTTGTTATATTATTTTGGTTTATTTAGCCTGAGCACTGCCTCGGTTTGCAAGGCAAAGTATTGGAACTTAAAATAGGAATTATTAACATTAAACTTATCACGTGGGATAGCAGAATGTCACAATAGATGTCATAGATCGCCTATAGAGTACCAAAGTGATGTAAAAGAAAGGCAAACTGATCCTTACGCGGCAGAAAAAAGGAAGCAGAAGCAAATAAAATAGTAAAAGTGGAATATAATAGTGCCCAATATTTCGCTTTGCAAAACAAAGCTTCTTCAGAGTCTATAACACTATAAATGATTACAACTGTAAAAACGTTATACAAGTGGTTTTGAAAAAAATACTAAAGAATAACAAAAACAATGAATATGATTGGTGAAGGGTTTGACGGGTGATAAACTAAACTGACTAATCATATTCATTGTTTTTGTTATTCTTTAGTTTTTTCAAAACCACTTGTATAACGTCATTACAGTTATAATATCATTTATAGTGCTAGCCCCTGAAGAAGCTTTGTTTTGCAAAGCGGAATATTGGGCACTATTATATTCCACTTTTATTTCATTTTATTTGCTTCTGCTTCTGTTTTTCTGCCGTAAGAAACAGTTTGCCGTTGCTTTTGTTTCACTTCAAGAATTAATACTGATCTAGGTCTGGAAACCAAGATCCGGCCACTCTCAACAATTTGTTGCAGTGATCGGGCATTCTACGTTTCTTTTTATACCAAAGTGATGACATCACAAAACTTAAATTTCTGAAAATATGAAATTTGATGGGATATTCGTAAAGAGCATCATGAAAAATGCCTGTTTGCCAAACATCAGCATCCTATTGCAATTTGGGGGGGGGGGGGGGGGGGGGGGGAGAGAGATATGAGCACTTTTATGCTCTGATGATTCCATACAAACCTTTCTAATTTCCTCAGTTCCAAACGTTTTATCTAACAATAATCCCAACCCACTGAAAGTTAGAAGATTATTGCTGCGATTACCTTGATTTTACCACGTTAAATTAATTCATTTGCTCATAACACACCAAACATTATGCCCATAAAACCTTTAAAAAATAAAGCTATCCACGAGTCAGGGAAAAACTGTTTGCACTGTCATCTGTATGAAGTCGTAAGCTTATATCTAAGTATCAGACCCTTCGCACCACTGACGTACTCTTCGGGATCGAGTTCAACGTAGAAGCTATCACAGTGGTTATGCTGCGGACAAGCCGGTTGTATAATAATTAGTTTCTCTTGTTGTTATATTTTGCTTACCATCACATGGCGGCCACGGATTACACACGAGTGTTTCACGTGGAGGGCCCAGAATGGAGCAGTCTTTCCCGCCATTTGCAGGTCGCGGGCTGTTGCAGAACCTCCCTCGGACTTTATACCCTCTACTGCACGTCTGGCTGCATTCACTCCATGCTGACCATGCGCTGTATCTACCGTCAACTAAACAAAAAAGAAAGAAAGAAAGAAAGAAAGAAAGAAAGAAAGAAAGAAAGAAAGAAAGAAAGAAAGAAAGAAAGAAAGAAAGAAAGAAAGAAAGAAAGAAAGAAAGAAAGAAAGAAAGAAAAAAGAAAGAAAGAAAGAAAGAAGAAAGGAAGAAGAAGGAAGGAAGAAAGAAAAGAAAGAAAGAAAGAAAGAAAGAAAGAAAGAAAGAAAGAAAGAAAGAAAGAAAGAAAGAAAGAAAGAAAGAAAGAAAGAAAGGAAGAAAGAAAGAAAAATGAGACATTTCACCTGAAGTGAGAGTAGTCTCTCTCGTATAAGATATAAGGGTATGTGCCGCTGTGAAGGGGATGGTTTTTAAGCGCAGTTTAGTCTGGAATAACCTATAGAAATCAGAGAGTTTTGGTCTAGAACAGGGTATCATTTGCCGGGAAACTGATCAGTGGTATGAAGAATTAAGTCTAGAATAGAAATTGAAACTCGGAAGAGAAAGAGGCTTCCCTAAACGGAAATAAAATCATCACGGCAACATTGTTGATTGATGGTTTTCCAGGCAGTTAAAACACTATGGTTCTACATAATGGCTCAGATATGCGAAACATAGCATATCTGGGATAGGGTGGGGATTTTCGTTGTCTAATCTAGTATAGGGTTGCAAAATCAGCTGAACATGGTCTGGTATAGGGTAAGGTTTTCAAAGTCCCAGCGGCACACCCCCACCCAAAAATACAAAAATATACAGAGTACTCCCCCCCGCCCGGGACAGACTTAATATTGAAACGCTATGAGACTGATGTTACCTGGTAAAGGAAGTTCAACTGGACAACCAGCCTCTGGCTCCTTGTATTCTAAAAATGAAATGATAAATTGAAAATGAACTGACTACTATACATGTTCTTGAGCATTTACTATACCATCAATGGTTCGTTCACATCGAAGAAATAAAATTAAAATTCTTTTTGTCAACAGATAGATCGAGAGATTAATTAGATGTTTTGAAACCGTATTCGTTTTTTCTACTCTGTGAGATTTCTTGCATCGACTCGAAACAAAAACGAGATAAACAAAATGATTAATTAAAAGGCCAGTTACGTAGCTCAGCTTTTTAACACCATTTGTTTTTATAAAAGTTCAATTCTTAAATCAAAAGACGTTTGATTGGTGAAAATGCCTCTCGAGGAAGGTTAAAACAATTCTCAAGAGACCATTTAATTTTTACATTTTAGACCGTTGTGGTCCATTTTTATGTGTCGTTACTAGCAAAGAAAGAACGTACCTTTCTTTTGTTCTTTTAACCAGTACCATATTCGCCCAGGGAATGCCATCTTTTCATATATCCAGGGGGAAGGCCACTTTTTCCGGGTCAGTATAGTCCCCCAGGGAACTTCCTGTACCATTCTGTTATTCGTAGTCAGCAAAGCTAAGTTATCTCCTATCGGTAACCAAGGCATTCGATTGCTAACAGCAAAAGGCCCACTTGTCCAATTATCAAATTTTTTAATCAAGGATACACCGGTTAAATTACCAAATGTCCCTGTAAATGTGTAATAATTTGGTGCTTGCCAGACCCCACCCCATCGACCAAGTTCACTCGCATCAAGCCGATAATAAAATGGACTGTTATCCCTTGGGTCAGCCTTTATGATGTCAGCTTTTCCTAATATGGAGAAATCCAACCGGTTTAACTTGTTAGCGCTGGCATAAGCATTTCGCTGAAGCACTGTTCTGTCGTTCCATCCCGTGTTGGTAACAACTTGTACCTAAAACAATTAGAACAACATAAAGAGGTTTTCAATTGAGTATCGAAAGTAATTTCACAGTTGCTTTGGTGTTGCATTGCTACGGTTTGTGATTGGCTAAAATATCTCGCTCCACATTCTCAATTCAATCGATCAGAAGACTTACTCGATAGCGTTTTTCCGCGTCAGGCGTCGACTACATGATTGCATTTCCTTCGAATGCTTAATTATTGGTTCATTGGATTGTCTGTGTCTCTTGTGATTACTTTCAACTTGTGGTTTTATGACGCTCGTGTTAAAATCGCTCTAAATGAGAAGTTAATTTCTTTCATCATTATTAATGGATCAGAGATCGGTTTTTCCTGCTGACAAATTAGGAAAAAATGAAAACTACTGTATACTGTATACTGCACCTCCCCGCGGTATTACGCCAGTACCTCACCCATGCGCACAGCTTTACCATGCCATGAAACAAGGACGAAACAGCTATACTGGTTGCCACTCGGGTAACATGGCTGTGGGAATGAGTAAGTTACTTGCCATAGCGCTGTTAGTGTGACCCGAGAGTGTAATGTATTTCCCTTGGGGCACGCATAACGGTATGCGTGTCACATACACAGGAGTGGTATTTATACCACTCCTTGATTCACGTTCGTTATTGAAGCCTACCAGTATTCTTACGACGAGGTTGTTCCTTGGGGCTACTTTTCATATTTGCGTATTTTTCTGCCCCAGGTTATTATCATTATACGCACCAGTTATGTATAAATTGTGTTTATGATATACTGCAATCGCAGCATGTATTTCATCTTAGTTAGAATACATCCTATTTATATTGTATCTTTGGTATATGTACACATTCTGTAACAATAAAGATTACTGGCGGGCCCTCCTCCAACTCGTGTGAGTGTTACATTGGAAATGATTTCTGTGCGGCTAAGCGTAGCGCAAGAGAACAGAATAGTCTATCACTGGTTATGCATGCAGGTATCCTAAAAGCACAACATCGTTCATAGCAGTTGGTTCACTCTTTTTCGAAAATGAACTCTCAGAGAGGAAAGATATTTATTCAGGTGTTTTTCTTGTATCATCTATACAAATGCCGTTCAAGATTAATTGCCACAGTTTGTAAGTCCGAAAGAATTTGAACTTGCATAACTTGCGATCATATATATCCCAGGCTAGAGGGAGTTCAATAAAAGTGAAGGGGGGGGGGGGGGGGGGGGGGGGGGCTTAGGGGGAAGACGATCACCCTCAGTTTTACTGATGAAAACAAAATTTCTTCCAACAGAATTAGAAATTAGATACAATATTAGTGACTGTCCAAAAACACACAGAATTGCCTTAACTACAAAACACGGCGCTTAAAAAACGGGTTTGTTGTGGTACGGGAAGACTTCATAAATGCCGGCCATTTTAATGTAACCCGCCACAGTCGGTGCCCGTGCCCGTTCCCGCGCGATCGCCCGCGTTTCGCGCCGCTGAATGTTAAGCGTTATTCAGTGCTGCCCTTTCGGGTGGGGGAGGGGGAGGTTGGGAGCGCCTTATATCTTACCAGTAGTGTCCAGCCTCCCCCAAAACGTCGCGATTGGTCACAAACAGTTTTGACTGCTCTGTTACATGGTCCATCAACAAACAGTCGATACACACCATCCGTCTCGTAACCATCTTGAAAATACTGACGACAGCTTGCTGCAAAATAGGTGTATATCGCGAGAAAAGTGGTTGCAATGCAGAAGAACCCCCGCTAACTTGAACTCCCAGGGGAAACAATAAATTGTTCCAGATAGCGGGGATTCGAGTTATCCGATAGTAATTGACTGAGAAAACGACCCCAGGGAAATGGGTCGGTGTCCGTGTTAGCGGGATGTTTGAGTTATCCGAGTTCGAGTTTTACTGTACGTATATCTGTCAAGTAAAACTGTTTGATACGATTAAATCACCTTCTTTATGTTACTATGTACTATAAAAGTTATCGTGTTCCATACACCGTTTTGTTTTTTCATTCAAAGTCCAACGTGCTGACTACCCCCGGGAATTCCCGGGGGACCATATAAAAATTACGGGGGTGCTTGTCGGAAATTTTCCAATAACACCCTAAAAGGTACCAGAATCTCGTTTGATGAGCTTCGCTCAAAATGATTTTTATCCTTAAGAGGTATTAAATCTGTCATTTCGGCTCCGTACCCTAAAGGTACCTCGATAATTCAAACGTACTTTGCGGTACCAATCTACAAATTTTGACCACTGAAAGGTACGATGAACACCCCGTTAATTTTATATGTCAGTCCTCCCCCGCTAACCCTTAACCCTAATATCCCCTCCCTCCGAGCTAACCACTGTACCACCGCACCCCCATAGACGACTTCGGGACTTCGGGACTTCGGGACTTCGGGACTTCGGGACTTAGGATACCTAAGTTTTGCACAATGGACCGATAAACATGATAAACAAAAATACCAATGACCTAGCCTTTTAACTTACAATAGCACTTGGTTCTATAACAAGTAGATATTTCAAGAGTGCTTCCTTTACAGTCACCGTCACGAATGCATGATCGAGTGCGAAATCGAACTCCTGGTCCACAATATTGACTACACGCTGACCAACGCGACCACGGGCCAAAATCGAATTCGTCACCACCTACAACAAGAGAATAACAGATTCCTAACTAGTAATAAAAACTCGGATTTAAATGCGAGAGGAAGCTAAATACAACTGAGGCGCACGGGTACATTATTATGGCAATGGCCCTATCCCCTGATGCATAACAAACGGTATGCCGCGTTTTACACGCTCTCGGAATCCTCCCGAAACTTTGGTCAGTTTATCAAATGAGTTGATGAGGTAAATTGACCACCGTGCAAAGATTGAAAAGCTGATGTTTCGAAAGCTAGTCCTTCGTCACAGCGAATCAAAAAGAATCATCGTCCACTGACTGGTTTTGAATGCTGAAAAAGTGTTTTTCGATTTTTACACACGCCGCTACTTTGCACTCGTCAACACAAATTTATAAAGTTTATTTTGCCGTATGAAGGCGCATTTAGGATATTGAGATTTTAACCCTTTAACTCCCAAGAGTGCCCAATGTCAAAGTTCAAGAAAAATCCCAAATTTTATTTTGTAAAATATTGAAAAACAAATGGTACCATGCAAAATTACTGCTGAAGAGGTTTCATTTAAATGGTCACACCATTGGATTTTGTCAACAGACTCAAAAGTTAGAGCTACAGTGATACAGTGCACATCTCCATTATTGACTCTGGGAATGAAAGGCCGGTTAAGCCAGCTACTCCCCTGAATAGAAATCAAAATCAACAGCTGATAAGCAAGGAGTTGTTGATCATTTCTCATGCATTGAGTAGGTATGAGGAGATTTAGAAACTGACGAGAACTAAAATGAAAGAACGAAAACGTAAATAAACGGACCGATAAATTTCTAATTAAATTTCAACGGTTGCTTAACAAAACAGGTTGTTGTTAAACAAACATGTTTGATTCAGATAAACATTACCTCGGCAACTATCAAAGCATTTCAATTTAATTAACGATTGTTTTCTTACACATTTATTCCTGTTTTTCTCAAAGTATTTGTAATTTACGTCTTTTAAAGAGAAAAAAATAAGCAAATTAATTAACTACCTTACCTGCT
This sequence comes from Dendrophyllia cribrosa, assembly GCA_024195265.1. Lineage (NCBI taxonomy): Eukaryota > Metazoa > Cnidaria > Anthozoa > Scleractinia > Dendrophylliidae > Dendrophyllia > Dendrophyllia cribrosa. The sequence goes on along the minus strand of JAJLRJ010000011.1, from coordinate 5,519,078 downwards.
CTTGTTAAAATGGCAAGGAGACAGGACAAGACAACAGGTATTGTAACCAATGACATTCCTTTAACTTCAAGTTCCAGCTTGTTACCCTTGATTATAACAAATTAAATCTTCCTGTTCGGTGTTCAACAACCATGGATTTAATTTGTTTCCTGGGGCTTGATTAGTTTTTCCAAATGTTGATAGAAACGTCAAGTAAAAGGTGACAACTGTCGCAAAATGTTTCTTTCAGAGTGTTTTGATTTAAGGTTAGCGCGGTCTGTTTAACCTTGTACATCATTACATCATTATTGCCTTGTGATATCAAGAGTTATACAGTGACATTCCTATTGACAGTGTTGACACAGAAACTGATTTTTGAGTGGATATTTTATTCCCAGGGGCGGACATCCATATAAAAGTGACGGGGGTAATCGGTCATACTTTTTGGGGGTTAAAGGCCCACCTTCACCCAAAATGCTGTGCGCGCCGTTATCACTTTCTCTGCTGAATTTCGTGTAACACGAAATTCACGCTTGAATGCGTGCAACCAATCAGATCACGCGTAGGAACAATGGAGCATGTCAAAACAAAAACAAACGACTGCAACGTCTTTTGGGTGAAGGTGGGCCTTTAAAATTTTTGGTTTGGTACCACAAAGAGTGTTTTAATCGAACGTGTCCTCTGCCAGAGTCATACTGGAACCTTTTCGGTTATTAAGCCAGAAAAAAAATATGCTGACAGGAATGTAAGCCACAACCACAAAACGACTTTCTGGCCAGGGCGGGAGACTTCCATATAAAAATGACAAGGGTGCTCGTCGGGAAAAAACACCCTAAAAGGTACCAGAATCTCGTTTGATAGGCGTGGCCCAAATATATTTTTACCCCTAAGAGGTATCAAACTTCAAACAACAAAAATCGTATTCTGTCATATTTTTTCGGCTCAAAACCCTTAAAAGGGTACCACCGACGATAATTCTAACTTTGGTCATTTTAGATTTCAGCACCCTAAGCGGTACCAATCTACAATTTACAAATGTTGACCCCTAAATGGCACGACGAGCACCTCCGTCATTTTCTTATCACAGTCCCCCTCCCCCCAGGCTTTCTGGTACCTTTTCAGAGTTTCTTTCAAAATGTCCGATGATCAGCCTTGTCAATTTTACATGGGATCCCCTCCGGAATTTTATTAGTACTGCTGTAGCGATTCAAAAGATTGGCATGTTCAGATTAAGTGGTGATGTTTTGATTAAAAGTGTCTTAATGGGGTTATAGCTTTGTATAGCGTTCAACAGTGACAGTTGATTGTCATCCATCAAATCTCTGACAGACTGCAAAATGTTTGATTTTTTCGCCGAAAAAAAAAACGGTGAAAGCTGCATGAGGCGACCGAAAAGATCTGGAACTGACGCGCGAGCGAGGATCGGAGGTTCTCGCATCCCCCTCGACCTTAAGAAGGTAAATATGTTCACTCATGTGTCGTTTGACTATTACTTTTATTAATTCTGTAATAAGAATTTTTCAATAAGCTTACGTTAAATATTAAACTAAAGATCTCAATTAGACGCATGCAAATCAAAAATTAACATAGACAAAAAAAGGAAAACCGCTACTACAGCACTAGCCTGTAGCAAGCTCTGTTGGGTTAATGGGATTAGGGAGGCACCTCTTACTTTCTCCTAATCTTCTTTAACCCAGCACAGCTTGCTCGTAGGTTAGTTAGTGTCAAAGTGATTTAGTTCTCAAACGTTTCCAACCTCGTTCCTAGGGTCTCTCTTCTTCTCGCTCCAGGGGGCAGGAAGAAGGGAGACCCTGGGAACGAGGTTGAAACGTTTCGAGCATAGCCCTTCATCAGTGTGACCGTTAATAATCTGTGGATGAAACTGTAAAGTATAATCATTCAAATGAGGAGTTCGACAATAGTAAAGTGAAACGTCTACTTTGGAACACTTAGGTGTTCCAAAGTAGACGTTTCACTGCTCTATTATATTAAGGGACACTTATCTCGGTCTCGGCCGGCAAAATGCTCATATAATCCTTGTAATCATCACCTCTATTAAAGAGACGCCTCCATTTAGGCGACACTTTTCCCAGTCCCGGCCGGAAAAAACATATGATGCTCGATTTAGGGTGTGGTCTCCATTGTACATTGTACACCTCCATTGTATTTGGTAAAATTATGTATTCTAATATATTCTATGGTATTGTATTAGATTGTATTGTCGTTCTTTTATGTTATAATATTCTATTGTTGTAATAAAAGAATAAGTGTTACCCCTAAATCGCGCATGGTATAGGGAAAATGCTCACATAATCTTTGTAATTATCACCTCTATTAAAGGGACAACTCTATTATGGACACTTCTCGGTTGATGTTATTCTCTGAGAATAACTGTTACATGTGCATAGTTTCACTACGAAAAAGGAAAAGTGCAAAAACCTGTTCTTAAACATAGTTCTTGTGCATGATTTGAGAATTATTAAAATCCGGCGAGAATACTCTTTGTATGTCTAATTAATTCCTATTTTTCTATGACAACGTTATTGCAATTAGGTGTATATGTTGTAGTTAATTTTTTAGTTCAGGTAATTTTTGTTTTTCCTTTGTTTCAAATTCATTAGCATATATTACCATACCCAAACACAATGGAAAAATAAAAATTACCTGAGATAAAAAATTAACTACAACATATACACCAAAATATTAAACGCTAAGAAAATCCATTTTCAAGGCGAACAGCTTCTGAATTTGGGTAACCAGTGTAAACAGCACATCAGTTACGGGCCACGGCAAGATTCACAGTTTAAACTGACATCTGTTGCCTATTGAGTTTTTTCACTTTCTGGGAGAAAAATAAGCCTCACTGTTTGAATTCAAGGTCGTAGTGTGTTTTTTGAGCCTGTGGCTCCCCTCCCCCCCCCACCCCCCAACTCGCTCTGCTCTTTAGGAGAAACGTACCCAGGGAGGGTTCAATGTGCAAACGAGAAGCGAGAAGTTGAAGTTATTTTATGGAGTTGTAATTTCTCTTCAAGAAAATTTTCCTTCCTGAATGTCTAAACTGTCAGTGACTTCTGATTTTGGGGTACGCGCCTGTCCAGTCCGCTATCTATATTGCCATTAAGGCCCCATCCACGTAATGCGTTTTCAAAAGTCTCCGTTTTCATCTTGGCGAAAACGAAGCAAAAAGCGTGTTAAAGGCTCGTAGATAGATAGCCGAGATAGATAGATCAGTAGATAGATAGATGGATAGATAGATAACCTCTATTTATACGTGATTTTAACCTTTGTTTATACAGTACATGATTTAATTATACACGTGGTTTTCACTAGGACATAAGCAAGCATAAGCACAAGCACTAAGCATAACATGTTCGTTCTTCTTGCATGTGCTTATGCTTATGCTTATGTCGTTGGTGCCGTTCTCTCTTAAGCTTCATATAACGACATAACAGCGAGGTCATGCAAATTCAAAACACGACGTGTATCGATGTTTTATGTCACCAGTGTGAACAACACAACATAACGACATAATAGGAACATAATGACATAAACATAACGACATAAGGTAAAAACTGATCTTTTCTTTATGTCATTATGTCCATGTTCTTATGTCGTTATGTCGCTAGTGTGAATCAGGCTTTATACGTGTGCCAGTTATGCTTTATGATATGGTTATACTTATTCTTATGATTATGTCCTAGTGAAACCAGCCCACAAACTGAGTAAAATATGCTATTCTGCACGTCGCTAATGTTCTCACTTGCTTATGCTTATGTCCTAGTGAAAAACAGGCTTCAGTAAGTTTTTGTTATCCTTGTTGTTGTTGTTGTTAAAGGGGGACAAGTATATAGCCTTCTTAAGGGCCCATTATAGTATCTTTTCAGGCCGTTGCTAGGGAAAAATCAGTTTGCTCTAGCTTGGCAAATTTTTGCTTATATTTGACTAAATTTGAACAGCAACCTTTAAGTACACCTGTGGTTCGGGTTGTGACGTCATCAGGCCACGCCCAATGTCACGTGACCCAAAACAGAAAAATGAGCGTAACTTCAGAAACTTACAGTTTTATCAAAAATTTTTTGCATAATTTGATTTTATACACCATTTAAAAAAATCGTAAGCATGCGTTTTCTTTAAGGATGAAAAGTAAAAATAATATGAGGAAAAATGTGTTCTCAAAACCACGTTTTTGCGTCTTAATTTTTTGTTTTTTGATTTTTCGCAAAAAGCATGCTTACGTTTCACGAAAAATCTTTTATCTTTCGATTGAATTTTTTTAAAATAAATTAGCCTCTATTTGCGCCGAGTTAGGTTCGCCTTTGTCTTTACCGGAAGTAGGTAGCCTGTTGTCAGCCTGGGCTTCCTGTGCTATAAATTGGAAACTGCCGAACTCTTGAAGTAAGACCTTCATTTTGTTAGGATTTGTTGACTATGGTTATCGTTTGTGAAGTACGTTTCAACCTTCACTCGAAAAAGTTGCCTTTCTTTGCAGACAAGGAGAAACGAGTCATGCCTGTGTCTGTCAGATCACAAGCCTTCGATCACTTTAGCAGGCATGGGTGAGCAGGAAAATGCCTTCAAATCAAAAACGTCCAAAAGCATTGTTTTGGGAACTCACGCATCTGTGAGACGGTTTCCCTTGAATTTGAAGAGCAGTATGGCACTTACATAAAAAAGAAAGAAACTTTTCTTTCTCTTTCTTTCCAAACAACAGTCGACAATCTTAGGAGCAAAAAATATAGAGGTCAATATAATTACTAGATATCCTCCATCGACAATTTTTTCCCCCTCTAAAATAGCAACAAAGCCATTTAGAGCAGTCCTATTTGTTTTATCAGAAGCTTATTAGTTTTGTGCTTCTGATTTTATCACATGCAATGTTTTTAAGTTATATACAGATTGAAACGGAAAAGATACAATGTTATTTTGTTTTGTTTGCCCAAAATTTAATATGCGCCGTTTAATTTGTTTTATGTGCAAACGGTTATCTCAGATTAAGTGGCCATTTTTGGCGGAATAGCTCGAAAGAAATTATACAGTTAAGAAGTACTCGATTATCATTAAAGTGGAAGGCAGAATAGGCGAAGTCAAAAGACAAAAGTCCAAGGTTGAAGTCCGTGTTTTGAATAACAAGAAACCTTATGCAACACCTCCAGCGTCGAATCCATATAAATCGATGCTTCAATTTGTTTTCATTCAATGAAAATATAAATCTAAAACGTAAACATCTTTTTTCAATAGGTACAACGCACTGTCTTACTTTTTGAATTTGAAGTTTTTTTAATTTTTTCACTGAAGTTTTTGCCTGAAGTTGCATCGTATCAACACACAATGACAATTTATCAGTTAATTCCGAAGTTAAACAATCTTCCACGGACGGAAAAACGTACGAGTAATAAAACTAAACGAATTGAAAATAATTTTTTTATTAATAATTTCCATCAAACAAATTTGAACTCATTGTACTTTGTTCATTCACACTTCTGTACAACTTTGACTGCTTCTAAGTTGATACGAAATCGGCCCTGAAAAATACGTAAAAACTGTAGCTACGAGAAAAACAAACGCGCTACGTACGCTTCGCGTTGAAATTGTAAAAACTCGAGCACTTTTCTGCAAATATTAACATCTTACACACAGGTTGGTTCCAGATATATCCTCTAACTTCTCAGTCCAGAATTCATCGGCAGTTGACCTGGTCAGCATATGACAAGAAGAAACGAAAAAACGGTACGAAGACTGAAGCAGTAGGAATAAACTTTCAGCAAATTCCGATATCTGTGAACTGATCAGTTGAGCGTTCTTACTCCTTCAGTTATTTCTACGTTTTGAATCAGCTTAAAATCCGTCCAAGACGAATCTTTCCAGAGAAAAAATATCCAGCTTCAAATAAGTTTAAGTACTAACCAAGAATTCAGGAGTTGAACGAGTCGAACTTCAAATTTGGCATTGTTTAGGACAGTTTTGAATTTGTGCGGACTCTCGCGCGAAGCTGCCTGTCACTTTCACCGGAAGTAAAATTGTACTTGATTTAGCTCTGCATAGCAACCGCGTTACCTAGCAACGGAATACTATAATGGGCCCTTAAGGGCCCATTATAGTATCTTTTCAGGCCGTTGCTAGGGAAAAATCAGTTTGCTCTAGCTTGGCAAATTTTTGCTTATATTTGACTAAATTTGAACAGCAACCTTTAAGTACACCTGTGGTTCGGGTTGTGACGTCATCAGGCCACGCCCAATGTCACGTGACCCAAAACAGAAAAATGAGCGTAACTTCAGAAACTTACAGTTTTATCAAAAATTTTTTGCATAATTTGATTTTATACACCATTTAAAAAAATCGTAAGCATGCGTTTTCTTTAAGGATGAAAAGTAAAAATAATATGAGGAAAAATGTGTTCTCAAAACCACGTTTTTGCGTCTTAATTTTTTGTTTTTTGATTTTTCGCAAAAAGCATGCTTACGTTTCACGAAAAATCTTTTATCTTTCGATTGAATTTTTTTAAAATAAATTAGCCTCTATTTGCGCCGAGTTAGGTTCGCCTTTGTCTTTACTCGAAGTAGGTAGCCTGTTGTCAGCCTGGGCTTCCTGTGCTATAAATTGGAAACTGCCGAACTCTTGAAGTAAGACCTTCATTTTGTTAGGATTTGTTGACTATGGTTATCGTTTGTGAAGTACGTTTCAACCTTCACTCGAAAAAGTTGCCTTTCTTTGCAGACAAGGAGAAACGAGTCATGCCTGTATCTGTCAGATCACAAGCCTTCGATCACTTTAGCAGGCATGGGTGAGCAGGAAAATGCCTTCAAATCCAAAACGTCCAAAGCATTGGTTTGGGAACTCACGCATCTGTGAGACGGTTTTCCTTGAATTTGAAGAGCAGTATGGCACTTACATAAAAAAGAAAGAAACTTTTCTTTCTCTTTCTTTTCAAACAACAGTCGACAATCTTAGGAGCAAAAACTATAGAGGTCAATATAATTACTAGATATCCTCCATCGACAATTTTTTCCCTCCTCTAAAATAGCAACAAAGCCATTAGAGCAGTCCTATTTGTTTTATCACAAGCTTATTAGTTTTGTACTTCTGATTTTATCACATACAATGTTTTTAAGTTATATACAGATCGAAACGGAAAAGATGCAATGTTATTTTGTTTTGTTTGCCCAAAATTTAATATGCGCCGTTTAATTTGTTTTATGTGCAAACGGTTATCTCAGTTATAAGTGGCCATTTTTGGCGGAATAGCTCGAAAGAAATCAAACAGTTAAGAAGTACTCGATTATCATTAAAGTGGAAGGCAGAATAGGCGAAGTCAAAAGACGAAAGTCCAAGGTTGAAGTCCGTGTTTTGAATAATAAGAAACCTTATGCAACACCAGCGTCGAATCCATCTAAATCGATGGTTCAATTTGTTTTCATTCAATGAAAATATAAATCTAAAACGTAAACATCTTTTTTCAATAGGTACAACGCACTGTCTTACTTTTTTAATTTGAATTTTTTTTATTATTTTTTCACTGAAGTTTTTGCCTGAAGTTGCATCGTATCAACACACAATGACAATTTATCAGTTAATCCCGAAGTTAAACAATCTTCCACGGACGGAAAAACGTACGAGTATAAATAAAATTAAACGAATTGAAAATAATTTTTTTTATTAATAATTTCCATCAAACAAATTTGAACTCATTGTACTTTGTTCATTCACACTTCGTTGAAATCTGTACAACTTTGACGGCTTCTAAGTTTATACGAAATCGGCCCTGAAAAATACGTAAAAACTGTAGCTACGAGAAAAACAAACGCGCTACGCTTCGCGTTGAAATTGTAAAAACTCGAGCACTTTTCTGCAAATGTTAACATCTTACTCACATGTTGGCTCCAGATATATCCTCTAACTTCTCAGTCCAGAATTCCAGTTGACCTGATCAGCATTGACAAAAAGAAACGAAAAAACGGTACGAAGACTGAAGCAGTGGGAATAAACTTTTAGCAGATTCCGATATCTGTGAACTGATCAGTTGAGCGTTCTTACTCCTTCAGTTATTTCTACGTTTTGAATCAGCTTGAAAACCGTCCAAGACGAATGTTTCCAGAGAAAAAAATATCCAGCTTCAAATAAGTTTAAGTACTAACCAAGAATTCAGGAGTTAAACGAGACGAACTTCAAATTTGGCATTGTTTAGGACAGTTTTGAATTTGTACGGACTCTCGCGCGAAGCTGCCTGTCACTTTCACCGGAAGTAAAATTGTACTTGATTTAGCTCTGCATAGCAACCGCATTACCTAGCAACGGAATACTATAATGGGCCCTTAACATTATGATATCAAATTTATAGCTCGATTTTTGCACCCTGATTCTACACTATATTCAAAATTCCTGAAAATTCTAACACTGAGAACTTCAAAAGACACTAACTTTAACATTTAAAGCATCCATATTTTGGCGTATCCACCTCAGTTATCCTGGCCTATCCATTCACAGTCCATGAGGATTATCAGCTTCGTGAGTTGACCGATTGTAATAGGAGAAGAGTCCGAACTAATAGGTTCCAGTCTCCCAGCGGAAACCTGACTTTGGAGCATCCATCTAGTCACGACCTATTTGAGTAGGTGAAGTGTTACTGAGTCTCATTATGTTTCAGCTACGGCGCACTGACTAGGGCCAAATTAAAAGGCCCGAAACAGCTGTCTGCGTCTACTTTCTATTTTTGAGCGCCATGATCATTTCAGGTTTGGCCGACCGTAGTGCCATTTCGAGAGAATGCCTTTTCACATTGTCTGATCGGTCCTTGCAGTGGTCTGTTCTTATCACTGTTTGTAGTGATCCAATGATGCAATAGTGATCCAGTGATGCAATAGATCGTTCACGGTATCTGAGTTTCGTTGATTTATCACTGAAGTGGTACCGTCAGTTATTGTTGATCCATTGCCAAGGCAATCAGGCACACTTTCGACAAGATATACTCAAGAAAAACAAAAATCAAAAATCAAATGAAGAATGATCCTCGCAGTTGTGAACGCAATTTAAGCAATTGCGAAAAGAAGCCTGAAAAAAAATTCAGGACTTCAACGGGGTTCGAACCCGTGACCTCGCGATACCGGTGCGATGCTCTACCAACTGAGCTATGAAGCCACTGACGTTGGGAGCAGGTCAATTGTAGGTTCATATGTTCCCGTGAAAGGAGTGAGTGTGAAATGATATATATGAAATAAATCATATATGAAATGCGGAAATGAAATCAAATGAAGAATGATCCTCGCACAGGAACATATGAACCTACAATTGACCTGCTCCCAACGTCAGTGGCTTCATAGCTCAATTGGTAGAGCATCGCACCGGTATCGCGGGCTGATCCGACTACGTAAACTGAATAGACTTTGCGAGACACCTTCGCGACAGAAACCGATAAAGTAGGATCGCAACCGTCGACAGACAAAACGAAACGGCTGTCCACGGTTGCGATCCTACTTTATCGGTTTCTGTCGTGAAGGTGTCTCGCAAACTGTCTATGTTTTTACGTAGTCAGATCAGCCCTGCAGTTTATTGTACGTAGGTTTATTTAAACCACCTCGCAAGGTAGTTTAGGGCAGGTTAACTTTCCCGATCTGTCAATCATCTTCGCTTACACGGTAATTTTTGGCTTCCTGTTGAATTCGTAGACCTTCGTAGGGGCGACTTTCAATTTCAAATAGAGAAAGCAAAACCGTCGTGTGTTTATGCTCTCCACAAGACCTATAATTTGATCATTTGACGATGTTGTTTTGCAGGGAATAACAATATGTAAAATGCACGTGCAGAGGCATTGTTCTCGCTCATTAATCGTATTGTTTTGTGCAGCTCTCGCTAGCAAATGATAACTGATGATCTCTCACGTTCAAAGTTCAACTTTCTAAGGCCCCGTCCACACTAATGCGTTTTCGTTTGAAAACGAAAGGAGGATTTGGAGCTAAACGGCGGTGAAATTTAGCCGATCCCCCCTTTAAATGTTATTTCATTGAAGTGATCCCCCCTCATAACTATTGATAACTATCGTGATCACCCCCCCCCCCCCCCCCCCCACCCATGTCTTCGCACCCATATTCACCTTTCGACGTGTATATTTAGTGTTTTTAACGTTCATATACGGGTAGTATTTCTAACTATGATGTACTTACAATACATAATGAAGCCGTCATGGCGCAGTCTTTCAGTAAAAGTGTCTCTTGATAGTATCATAAAAGTGACAGGCCAAACACGACTCCCCGACTAGTCGGCGAGTAGTCGCAAAATCATGGTATAAAGAAGCCTTTAGAATAGCTTTCCCAATTCAAGCGAAGGTCTACGAGATATTTGTTCCCTCAGATCACCAAAATAGAATTGTGTCAAGTCACTATTATCTATTTGTTTTGCATGCTCGATATGTATTGTATGACTCTTTGATTCTTTGATCTTTGGAAAGAAGTCTCAAAAATGAAAGGAGGTTTTCATGCTGTGCATAGCCATTTATAGAATTATTATTTCTCTATGCCTTCGTTATACTAGCTCTCTTGGCATATGTTCGGGCTTCTTTGGCTAACTATTGTTGCAAGTTAAATAGTGATCGGCAGTTTTTGTAATTGCTATGAAAATGCTAGGATCAGTCAAGCTCTCTGCCCGTGATGTAGGGTTGGTTTCACTGGCGACGGAGTTGGAGTCGGAGTCGGAGTCGGAGTCGGAGTCAGAGTCGTAGTCGTAGTCGTAAGAGCGCTTCCGACCTAGTGAAAATCGAGAACCGGAGTCGTAAACGGAGTCATATTAAAAGCTCGACGAAATCATCGGAGTCCGAAGAATCCGGCAGAACGGTTCTCATTATTTTCCGTTTCCGCTTATGACTCCGTAACCGATTCCGTCGATCGGTTTGATTTTCACTAGATCGTAACGCTCTGCCCTTCTGATTACGACTCCGACTCCGACTCCGTCGTTAGTGAAAACCAGCCTTTAGTGTCTAAGTCTGCGATGTGCTAGACTTGTGAGAAAGTGGATCTTTATCATAGTGCACTAGAGTGCACTATGGTGCACTATGGACCCGAAAGTAACGACTCCCGGAATGTAGCGATAGCCGGTAAAAGGCCTAGTACGAGGGTCATTACAGTACTTTCGGAAATTTACGGTAAATGATTGTTTGCTATTTTTGAGATGAAAGTGCAGTTCGTTATATACCCTTTTTAGCAGGAAAATTTTTTTTTAGGGTACTAAGTTGTTCTTAACTACGCTTTTGCAGCCTGTGTTCACCTTCTTCGAACGCTTGCTCTGAACATTTATATTGGAATCATGCGATTGCGATGCACACGTTTCACAGTCCAATATTCTGCTTGTTTATGTTTTGCGCTGAAAAAAATATTAGTTATTTCGAATTAACGATGAGAAAAGGTTTTTTTTCCTTAAATGTCACAAATGTCACAAATTTCAAACAAAATGATGGAGCAAATGAGTTTTTCGAATCAAGAGTGAGAAACGTGGTTATATGTTTTTGCTTGAATAGTATGTCAAATGGAGGGAAACAGTAGATTCCGCCTATGCTTCACGGAGGAGCGAACCGGATAAGAAGTAAGAAGAGAATGTTAAAAATATTTAATTAAATAGGGGAGCTTACGTTAAATGGCAGACACTTTCTGTTCTATTTGACAGATAATTTGAAAAACCAAGTGACATAATGTCTCTTTCATGTGTGATGACATGTCAAACGCTTTTAATTATAAGGGTTATGGAAAAAAGGCACGCCTCGTTTTCCAGTTTTTAAGATACGGAGCAAAGCAACTGCGTGATCAGGAAAAAGAAGCAGTTTACCGGATTCGGGAGTTAGGAGAGGTCTTAGGACGAATGCTGAATTGAAGTCTTTAATCTTCACCAAAGTGAAATTTTTACAAATGATTTGCATTTGCTAAATATACTACTATGAATGTTTGTCAAGTTGCCCGCTGTTCAAATATCCCCGAAAATTTTACCTAATCGTATTCAGTACTGTTTCACTTTTGAAAGGTCAAAAGGGCAATGGAGATCTATATCTTGTGTTACACCGACAGAAATTTTCATTGTTTTGATTATATTTTGGAGCTGCAGTACACCGATGGCAGTGGAAACAAGTCTTGTTGAATAGTACTTCACGGGGGCAAGCGAAATAACATGTATCTTTCCTTAATTCGTAACTATAAAAGTCATGGAATCGGTCACTAGATAGAACTTCGTGCCACGAGGCCAATGCGCCTTCAGTTTGTCCAAGAAGATCTAACACGCAATAATTGACTGTCGGGCTGTTGGATTGGTTTCAGATTCTGTTGTTTTACGAAACAGAACTCGATATGTTGAAGGCAAAAGAAATATTTTCGCGTTTTGTCTTTTCCAATAGGTAAGTTTGATTTGTACAAAAATAATATTTCAGGTTTTTTTTTCGGTTTATCTTTCCAGTAAAGGAAGGACTGCAGCACGGCTGCAGCGCGTTGACTATTACGAATATTTCGCGAAGATAAATCGATTGGCCGAAACATGACGTCATTTATTTAATGCGCTCCCGAACAACCCCCGTTTTCGGGTCTCCAAACTCTGTTGATTCAATGAAAACATGGCCTGGTAAACGTTTTTGGCTTTTTCGCCAGTATTTTGTCCTTGTTTTGATGAAAGAATATTATGTACAGCCTTATAAAAGGCTATATATCAAGGTAAGTTGTTCTGTCGTATCTTTACACCATGATGCAGCTACATATAAATCATTCGCGAGTTTTACGCCTACGTTGGACAAAGTTAAACTTAAACTTGCAGATATGAAGCTTAATTAATCTGCAGTTTATTTTCTAACTTTGGAACTAATTTCACTTTTTCCCTTAAGTGCAAACGAAGAAGAAGGGCAAGAGTCGCAAATTAGCGAGGAAACGGTCGAAGCTCGCCAGTTGAAAGCAAAACGAGCCAATTTCCGTTCAGTTAGAAGCAAGTCTGAAAGCTCGGCTCGCTACCTGTCCTGGGAAAATGTATCGTTCTTAGGTGGAGAAATTCGTAAGACCGTCACTAGAGGGTTTCACTGGATAGCCTACCCTTCTCTTGGTAAGATGGCAAAGATGGGTAGCATTATTTTACTTTGCATGCTAGCTACGTTTTCAGTGCAGTTAAATTATAATTTTATTCTAAAATCTTGAGTGCATTAAGTCTTATTATTTATTGTGACAGTAGTCATTCATTCGATTCTCGATCTGCACACAGGAGATAGTTTTCGCTTTTTAAATTATTACTTTAATATTTAAGGACTCCTATTTCAGAGTTTTCGCTTACAAGGGACTATAAATACAAATCCACGTGCGCTGAATGCCATGTAAAACCCGCATCTGAAGGATATGGCAGACTAACAAGTTACCTCGTTGTGACATGACAACGCGCAACCATTCCAAAACATGTTGTTGTTTTCAAAGAATATAACTATAATTATCTTTGGAGCAAGTTAGCAGAATTAATAATTTACTACATAAGATTTACTTTCCAGCCCTCCCCCGAACTTCTTGATTCGTTAAAATGGCCTCGCCGCTTTTGTTCCTTGTCATAAAATATCGTGGCCAATTAATCGAAAAGAGCGACGTTTTTAGTTCAGATTTCCCTGGAAGACCGTGCAGATGAATGACGAATACCTATTTCCTTCATTTATATTCAAAATAGCTTCGTAGGTTACTTTTATGGCGAGTATCGTTTATTGTTATTTTTGCAATAATAGGGAGCCATTTTGGAAGTTATTTGTCGAGGTTGTTCGTTTCATTTCGTAAATTAACAAGTTAAGGTTACATGTAAGCTTAAGTTTACTGTAAGTTTAGCTTTGCGTTTATAGTAAAAGTGATACGAATTTTCGTTTACAGAGCCCGACATGTCGTCAAAAGCTAAAAGGAAACAACCAGAGGGGACCAGAGAGTACTTGGTAAGTAAATGATTTGAGCGTTTGTGTTCTTTAATTCGTCCATTTTTATTTCAAGAACCATGAACACATAAAACACCCTCTTACAGCCGCAGATCTATCTAAGATGACAAATATTTTTGCCTTTTTTTCTTTTCCATATTGAACAGCGTTATATTTTACACCTCCATGTACATGCTTTGCACTGGTGATGTGCCTAAAATTATTGTTATATTTCTGTATATGTATGAAATACCGGGTAAAAAAAGAGATAATGAAATTAATTAACAAAATCTCAGAATTTCTTTTAAATTTTTATTTTATCTACATAACTGTACTTACATCCTGATTTATACTATTTAGCTTTACTGGGTGCCAGGGTATTTCAATAATTTGCAGACCTTCCAACTCTCACAGTTTGACCGTGAGACTCACGGTTTGCAATGCCATCTCACGGTGATGAAGATACAGTACCCAGAGGACAAAAAACACTCAAACAAATAATCTGTTTTTTTTTTTTTAATTTGACACATATTTTGGAAATCTCCTGGTTTAAGGCCCCAATCTCCAGGTTTTTCTGGACTTATTTTCAAAACCTCCAGATTTGCATGTGATGGGGGTTGGAAGGTCTGAATTTGTGACAGAAATTATATAAAGAGTTAGATTCTAAAGAAATTGTGGTGGCAGCTGCATCGGGAAGAGGGGAGGGGCAGGGGGAGGGGCAGGGGCAGGGGGAGGGGTAGGGGTAGGGGTAGGGGAAGGGGAAGGGAGCAAAACAAAGAGATTTGGTTTTATCAGCTGCATTGCTTGATAAGGTAAATTGGCCACCATTATAAGAGATTCAAAAGCTGACATTTCGAGTGCTAGCTCTGTCCGTATTACAGAGTTGTATAAGTTTTGGTATCTTTGAGACCAAGAAAATTGTCCATAATGGCCTCAAGGTCGTGAAGTACCAAAATTTGGTGTCCAAAAGTCAGAATAAAATAGCATGTGTACATTGTACTGTATTGAGTTTCCAAAATTCCCTGCTTAGGTTAGCCTCAATGTACCAATCAATGCTAAGCCTGATGGGGCAAGTTGGGAGCGGGAACGGGGATGGCCAGGTACATGTAGGGCTCCTGATCTTTGTTGTTGCTCCCACTCTCAGGGATTTGACTTAAAGTCTGGGCCCCAGTATTGAGATCTAAATGAAGAGCTGTGAGTGCAAAAATCAATGTTAGATGTAAGCTCTAGGGGGTAGAGGAGGGGTTGGAGGTGGCCAGGTATATGTAGGGTATTTAATCTTTGTTGTCATCCCCGCTGTCAGGAATTTTACTTGAAGTGTGGACCCTAGCAAGGATTGGGATAATTGAAGGCTGTGATTGAAAGAGGGCCTATATGCATTTTTAGGGTACTTTTCGAGTTTTGTGTTTTTGGAAGAAAAATATGGTACACTAAAACATCTAATTTGGAGACCCAGGGCAAGAATCTGCTGCTTTTACGGCATCTGTAAGTTACAGTAGAAATGCACTTAGTCCTTCATTAATCTCTGTCTTAATCAGTGTTAATAGCAAAAATCTCCAGGAAATTTACACTCACCGCTAGCTTGCACAGAGCTCTAGCCATTTTACTTTTCACAAAAGAGGAAAATTAAATTAATATATAGACCATGTCTACATTGTACTAACAAGATATACTACAAATGTACATGTCTGCATAATTGACTCTGGGAGTGAAAAATTGACAGCTTAAGTAACATTCTTGCCATCTTTACTGCAGGTTGATACAAATGACAGTCTGGCAAGGATTGCACTGAGATTTGACACCACACCATCCGAGTTGACAAGAATTAACAAGCTCTCCTCGCGTATGCTTTTTCCAGGGCAGGTGAGTCCTGAACTTTACAGTGTATATCTGGTTAGCTCTGTCTAAGCCGAACACTCGCGAGGACCAGGTCTTGCTGTCTGCCTAAGAAAGGTGTCTGCTTATAGACCCTATTCATAAATGGTGGCCGGTTTATTATTCTTTTATATTCATGCTAATCAGCCCAACTAGCCTCGTTAGCATGTGCAAAATTCAAAAGAATTTTTGCTCTAAAATGAGGCTAGTTGGGCTGATTAGCATGAATATAAAAGAATAAATAAATTGGCCGCCATTTATGAATAGGGTCTATAGAGAGTTCAGTTACAGATGAACAAGTGGAATTCTGCCAGAACCAGCCAATAATTAAAATGTCCGTCTTAGAGAGGTGTCTGTCTTACAGGGGTGTCTGTCCACTGAAAATTTGGACAATAAGCATCTTTATAAAGCTGTGAAAACATCTTGCAAGCATTGTCTGGAGTAGGTAATTTTCAAATCAAATGAAATCGAAATATGAAATCAAGGAATTGTAAAAGCAAGGATTTGATTAATCGTTACACCACTATTAATTTTGTTAGTGTTTGTTTGCTTGGTTTCCTTGATTCTTCAGCACTCATTATCAATAAAAAATAATAAGAAGTTAATAATTATTTTTGAAGTTATAGCCACAGTTATTACATGTATACATGTAGGTATTGAAAGCTTCTTTCAGGTGTTTTAAGGTGGCAAAATTAATTATTAACGGTATAGTACTGGACTTGATAACTATGGGATGTCTATTGTAAAAAAAGAAAACAACATGTGAATTAATCTGATCACATGTATGTTGTTATTCAACTTCTTTGGTTTTAAACACCATGATTGTGGAGTGTGCATCTACATGGCCAAAGTTTTATCTCAAAGCCTGTATGAGGGTATGTTTAAAAGGGAATCATGTGATTCATTAAGTATTGGCCATCTTTCTTAAATATTATAGCTCAAGTACTTACCGTTCTAGAATTACTGTTCTCTGTAAGTTTATTTAAACTTAAGGAAGGTTTTCTTGTTTTTGTTTGAGGGATTTGTTCAGGTTATGAACTGTAAAAAATTGATTCCACAGTTGTAAATGTTCCATCCAGGTAGTTTATTACAACATCACCATAGGGAATTACTCCTCAATGTCTCCCAATTGAATATTCACACTTTTAGAATTCTTCCATAGACTCAAATAATAGTACCTCTTTAAAGGGCACAAAACGTTTTACTCCGGGAGAGTACAATTTAGCTCCAAAACTGTGTCGGTTGGTGCCATTTACTTTAAAACTAAAGCAAATTTTGAAAATCCCCAACAAGTTTGCAGGCCAATGTCTACTTATGTCATGTAACTACTGGTAGTTTCGTGGAGCAAAATGATAGCACAGGTAATTCATATTTACATGTATAAACGTTAGTCATTTTTCGTTTAAGTACTGTATCACATCTAATTTTTACTCAGTCAAATAAATTATACTTTTGTGTGTTTCTCCATTTTAAAAGCTGTAAATTGATATATAAGTATGGGTATGTTGTGGTTCAAATATCTCTTTGGTTCAAACCAGTTTAATTATTTTTTATTTCTCTTTGTCTTGGATTCATTTCCATAAACTGAGATAAAGGAAAATCAAAATCAAACAGTTTGAAAGTTTTCAAACCCCAAAAAATTTAAACCTCAAAAGGTACTTTGTAATAAAACTGAGTGCTTACTGAGCTTTATGTGTGACATGGTCAACTTCCCTGAATGTATCCAGGACAACAACCATGGAAGGCTATCTTGAGTTTATGACTGCCTATCCTTAACTAGGGTTGTCAAAAGTAGCTGGCTGTCGCTTAAAATCACCACCTACATGTACTTTGTCATATCGCGAGGAGATAGCAATGATAAAAAAGAAGGATCCGGTTATGTTCCAACGTCAGACATCTACTTCAAACTTTTCTGACAACTCTGATAATACTTTAAGTTCCAGTAGTGATCATCATCAAATTTCTCCTTGTCATTTCAATGCTCAATCAATCAGAAAGGTCATGAGAATTAAGGATATGATCATACAAGATGAATTCTCTTGAAATGCTAACTTCTCCCCATCACTTCTATGAGAAACGTATGGAGACAAGAAAAGAGAATTTGTAGTTTGATATTGAGGATTAAAGTGTTAATGATAGCCCTGAGTGCTATCCATCTTTTCAAAGACTGGGGACTGGGTGGAAAGCTATGTGGAACAGACTTCCTTTATGAAGAAAACACTTTGATGGTAGAGATCAGGGCTCAAATCATCAACCAGCCTTCAAGTTGAAAGTCTGATGTTCTAACCAAAAGACAAGAGCGTTCCCATAAATATCGGGCATATAGGGCAAAGAAAACACTGTCTTACACTGAAAATATCGTTTAATTTTCACAGACTTTGTTTGTTCCTGAAAATCAAGCAGAAACAAGAATTCCTGCACAAGAACCCTCCTCGCAGCCCGTTACAAAGCCTCCACAGCCATTGAACATGAAGGTACATTTACACACATACTCCTGTATTGTACAGCAGAGTCAAAAGCATAAGAAGCCTTACCATCTAGTGTAAATCAGAAAATAGAGTCACAATCGGAATCAGAAGCACAGTGGAATCAGAATCGGATGGATCAGAAGGTTTCCATTTTCTTAGGATTCCGCTTCTGCTTGAATTCTACTACAGGGTTCTCCGGAAGCTCCGGCGACCGGCGAAAATCGCCGTCTACTTGTCCTGGGGCCGCCGGCTAGTCAGAAAATATTTGGGGGAAGATAAGGATAAATCCGTCCTATGTTCTTCCCAACACTTGTATGGCTATAAAAACAAATCCTTCGTAGCCATAAAGATAAAACAAAAGTGATTTCTTTCGTATATAAAGCATATTAAGGGTAGCAATAATTTTTTTCAGTGAATAATAAAAAGGTTAAAAACTGGCTGAATGAAATAATTTTTTTCATCTCTGTTGTCCCCAAAATGCGCCAGAATGCGTCTCCAGTGTCTTCATTTTTAAAAATTTTCCATGGGGGCATGCCGCCGGACCCCCCTAGATACTCGTGCCCTTCAGGTGCTCGAATGCCAGGTGCCACCTACTTTCAATTTACAGCCAGGTAGTCTAATAATTATTTCTCTGGAGAACCCTGTACTAGATCATAACTTTCTTATGATTCTGAGTCCACTTCTGTCACTAGTGGTTACGAGCTTTAACAATTCAAATTAGTGAGAAGTTAGAGTTATAGATTTATCAATTTTTTTTAAAAAAGTTTTCCATTTTAACGAGTATTATATAAAATAGTATATATACATGTAAGCCCTGAAATAATGTGGCAAATAAGCTAAAAAGAAATCAAGAGTCCTATGGATATTGGACTTCCTTGATGAAACTACACAGCTATAAATTAATAATTATAATGTTAGGAGCTCAAGGAAGCCAACATTACCTGGCACTGGGTCAAGAAAACAGTTACAAATTGAGTCTGCCGTTGCAGCACTGTCAATGCCCTTTGTTTCAACTTATGGCGGAGGCTAATTAATTGGAGAGAAAAAAGTAATGCACTATTAACTAAAAAAATATGAGTACAAATACACAAAAAACTTGCAAAAAAAATTCAGGAGAGAAAATATTGTTTCATTTATGTTTGGAAGCAGAAACACTCTAGTTGAGTATAGGCGGCTCAAGTAACGTGCATGTGTCAAGATTCTAGTGTATGTATTTCCTATTTTAAAGGTACCTGCAGTTCCTTCTGCACATGCACTGTTTTGCGAGGCTCACATGATAGAATGTCAATCTAATTTCTACTTAATTTGTGGAAAACAATTTGGTTGAATGTGTTGCTGGTGATTTTATCTTTAACTGCCTGATCGTTTATAATTGCTTCAGCACCGCTTCTTTTGGACTCATCCATAGAAGAATAGAAGCTTACCTTTTCAAGCTTTCCCATCTATAATGGCGGACATTCAATTTCTAATAAAACTTGAAATTTGCATCACATGTATGAGCAGGCGCAGAATGTAACATATTGTCAAAATCAAAACAAAGAATTAAACAAAGGACTTAAAGTACAATGTATGCACACTAGGGATCACAGGTTCTCTTTAAGTCCTATTACCAATATATCATTGTCCTCATAAAAACAATATAAAACAATGTTAAACCCTGCTCGCCAGTGCCAGATACAACTCATAATTAACTGTATGTACATGTATCGTTTCGCTCTTGTACCAAACCGCTTAGGCATGTTGATCGTTTAACGCTTTTGTCCCTTTAAACAGGACTGAGGTCTTTAAGAATTCTTTTTTTTTGTTCAGATTTGTCGCCTGTGGAATGAATTACCTCTTAGTATTAAGAGAGTTAATACCTTGTCAATCTTTCGTAAGCATTTGATGGCCTTTTATCATGTCAAGTTTAATGTAGATTTTTTCTAATTTTACATTCTATTTTACTTAATCATTGTCTTCTGTAATTTTTTTAATAATATTTTTTAAATATAACTTTTAGATAATTGCATTTATTTACTTAATTAATTCTCTAGAATGATATATTTATGATGTAATAATACATGTAGGTGGCTTATTTTTAAGGAGTCTTGTACTCTGTTTTAAGCGTACCTCAGATTTTTTGTAATTGTAAATCTGAAACTTGATTAAATTGAATTAAATTAAAGTGAAGATTTTCTTGCAAATTTGTTTTGATCAGGAGATTGGTAATTCACAAGACAGTGATCACGAGACAGTTAAATTAACCAAGGATGTGTCCTGGGAAGAAGAGGAAGAAGAAGTTACCGAACATTATCTCAAGATTTACGCGAAGTATATAACCGATGGCCAGGTAAAACATTGATTTGCTTTTCCTTGTCAATTTTCTGTCAGGTACAACCGTAGTTTACGTTATTGGTATTTACCGTATATTCAGGGGACTTAAAGGAGCTATGTCAGCTACATGTATGGCTCAAAACTGCCCCAAATAAAAACTACATGTAAGTACCAGTACCTTTGTCATACACAAAATGCTTATTGAACACTCAGCAAATTTTCGAAGAGAAAATAGACCATCATTAGAGTTTTAGCAAGTTTTCCGAGACAGAAGCGATAAATTTGAAAAAAATAGCCCAATTTTTTCAAAATGCAAT
The DNA here is from genome assembly GCA_024195265.1 of Dendrophyllia cribrosa. Lineage (NCBI taxonomy): Eukaryota > Metazoa > Cnidaria > Anthozoa > Scleractinia > Dendrophylliidae > Dendrophyllia > Dendrophyllia cribrosa. The sequence goes on along the minus strand of JAJLRJ010000011.1, from coordinate 5,498,238 downwards.
CCATTTCCATCCTGGCCATCTGTAGCCCAGGCAAAACACTGCATCCTTATTTTTGGATTTTCAATCATGATATAACTTTTTCATTTGGCTTTTTAAAGTAACACTAAATATGGTGACTTTAATTTCTTTAATGGTGATTTTTGCAATTTTAAAAAAATTGCAATTTAATTAAAGTCCAGCGGAAAAAAGTACATGTAACTACGAAAATTAATGACACTGTTTCTCTGTTACAAAGCCCTTTTGTTAACTTTAATGACTGTGTGTCTTGGTTGTGTAACCCTCACTCCATCAGGAGTAAAAATTAAGAGAAAGATTAGGAATATTGCTTCTTCCTCCTGGAAAGGATACCAGTCCATCACAGGGTCGCCCCCAGCATTAATATTATTACAGTACTGCCCGAAACTATTGACCCATTTGCCTCGGTTTTGCCTCGGCGAAACTGCAGATCGACGCCGCGGTATCGCCTCAGTAATGATGCGGCATGTTGAAATTTTATTTTGGTTTTACTTAGGTTTGCTGCGGCAATCAGTGCTGCGGTAAACATTGAGCCATTAAAGAAACCGCCGCCATTTCGTTTCACATATTCACACAAAAAGTTAAGGGGTATTTAGAGTCAACTTCAATCTTTTTTGGCGTTGTGAATGCGAAGGATAAAGTCATGGAAATGCCGATCAATTTTAATATAAATATACATGTACGGCGCGAGAAAATATCATCGCTCGGCTGCTCGCTGTTGCGATCATACTCGATCAAGTTACGTAGTTTTTGCTTTGAGCTTTCTCGCGCTAAAATGAAGAGATTTAAAACTGCTTACGATTTAAAAAGTGTTATGAATGATATTTTTATTGGCGCCGAGGAAAACGCTGGTTAAAAACAACAAGCCTCGATTGTTATTTAATTATCACCTTTTTGGTTTTAGAAATTAGTTACTACTGTTTCTTTTCTGTGACATACCGCGGCACGCTTGCCACAGCGTTTGGTCACATTCGTGCAAGACGAGGTAGAGGCTTCGGTCCTGTGGCGGTGAATTCGCGGCAAAACCTTTTGGCAAAGACAGGAATTTGGTGCGGTGGGTCAATAGTTTTGGGTGGTACTGTATGTCGCTGGTACCCATTTACACTGTATAGGTAGAGTTATGATCAGATTAAATTTATTGATTAGGTTAGATTTAGGGTTATGATAATTAGTTATGATAACATAAATAATTTTTATTGGATATTTGTGATTATAATGTGTAAGGGTTTTACATTTTTTTATAATTATTGTATGTAGTGGTCCACAGCTCACTTACATGGTTAAGACCATTTGTTTTTAACATGAAGGTGATCCCATGTTTTTAAATAAAGATGATGATGATGATGATGATGATACACCTGAACAGAGAGAGACAATGTTGAGTAACGTTTCTTGTCTAAAGGAAACAACACGACGGCCAAGACCAGACCTTGAACGACCAGCCTTCACATCTGAAGGCCAATGCACTAACCACTAAACCAATAACAACAACAACAACAACAACAACAGCAATGTTTATTTGTACTGTAAACTACAAAAGCTTTATATATGTTGTAGGTTAAAATTATCTTAGGTTAAAAATTATTTCAAACTAGGTTAATTTTTATTTCCCTTTGTCCCAGATTCATTAACATAATCTCAGACAAAGGAAAATAAAAATTCTCACACACTGAATGCCATTTGTCTGCCACAGAATGCAACAGCACTTTATTGGTTTATTGCAAAACGTCTAACACTTACAGGGATGTATGAAAAAACTGGCTCTTACAAAACCAAAAAACTTCAACGACCCTAAATTCCTATGTCAAGGGAAGCTGTTGCACGTATGGCAAGAAACAAAAACTGAGTCACGTGTCAAAGCGTGACACCTGATATCCCGACTCGTACCAGACCCCCATTCAGTGTGTGAGAACTTCATTTCTTGCCTTTTTCGCAAGCTCAGCCAGCAAGAAAACCATTTAACGTAGTTCAGTTGAAATAATTTTAACCTAGTAAAATAATTTTAACTTTCATGTACAACAAGTCATGTATAATATATAAATTAAAAATACATAGAGTACATTGTAGCTGGTTACCCAAAATAACTAAAAAGCTAAACTAGTTGGGTGACCAATGGTGCCTGCACATTTCATTATGACCACTTCCCTATTGAGGACTTTTTTGTTGTTGTCTATAACAGGGTATTGCGAATGGTGTTCTACTGATTACTCCGCACTCTGTCATGTTCAAGCCTAATGTGTCGGACCCTCTTGTGATGGACAGGGGGCAAGATACATACAGCATAGCGACACTCATGACGTCTGTCACTAGTGCTGCAATGTATACAGATATTGCTGCCATGGCAATTCACGATCCTCTAAAACATGGAAGGTAGGTTCAGCAAAATGCTCGCACATTATGCATGTAACTTTCATGCATGTACATGTATGAATTATTGTTGACCATTGTCGACCACCTGTGTGACCATTCAAATGAAAGCTATTGAGCAATGCATGTACTTTCCTGTGGTACTGTTTATTATAATGCTGTACAAAGTGATTCTAACTTTCGAGTCTGTGGATGAAATCCTATAGTGTGCAGGGGCGGCGCCGTGAATTTTTCCTTGGTGTGGCGCAACAGCGCCAATGACGAGTGCAAAGGCACGAGAAACTAGGGGGAGTCCGAAAATTTAAGTACTCTAGGATGCAATCTGGTGCAATCTGAATGCTAAAATTTGGCAAATACCAGGATTTCATTGTGGTCAACAAAGTAAGAAAAACTTAATGCTTAATGACCTTTTCCACCTTAGCAAAAAAAATTATCGAACTTGAATACTTTCGTAGAAAATTATCAATTGTCAGTTCAATACATGGTTTGAGAAAGTTTTAATTGGCATTGAATTTTCCAAAGCGATTTTACCAGTCATTTGATGCTGAAACAAACTGATTTCCAATATCTGGCATGTTCAATTTGTCAGTCATTTCCTTGCGACATAGTTGTTCGAAGATACATCTTGAGCCTTCCAAGGGCAGAGGCCGAGTGCTCACTCACAGCATTCGTGGCAGGTACAACAAGAAGTAAATTCACAAGGTGAAAAACTTCTGAGAAATAATCAACAGCTTCACTGGTGAGGTTTCTCAGATATGCCACTACATTGTTCAATCAGTCTGCGCAATTTTGAGTTGTCCCAAAGTTGAAAGTTGGTGGGGCAAATGCCCCACCTGCCCCCACCTGTAGCACCACCCTTGGTGTGACCACTAATTCAATTGATGGAAGCTATTAATTGAGTAGTACGTTCATACATGTAAGTGTGACCATTCATACAAGTGAAAGCTACTGAGCAGTACTTTCCTGCGGTACCGTTGCTGTATTATGCTGTACAAGGTGGTTCTAACTTTTGAGTCTGTGGACAAAGGACTAAAGTGTGACCATTCAAATGAAAGCTACTGAGCAGTACTTTCCTGTGGTGCTGTTTATTAAACTGTACAAGGTGGTTCTAACTTTTGAGTCTGTGGACAAAGACCTAAAGTGTAACCATTCAAATGAAAGCTGTTGAGCAGTACTTTCCTGTGGTGCTGTTTATTAAACTCTACAAGGTGGTTCTAACTTTTGAGTGTGGGGATGAAATCCTGAAGTGTGACCATTCAAATGAAAGCTATTGAGCATTGCTTTCCTGTGGTACTGTTTATTATGCTGTACAAGGTGATTCTATCTTTTGAGTCTGTGGATGAAATCCTAAAGTGTGACCATTCAAATGAAAGCTATTGAGCAGTATTTTCCTGTGGTACTGTTTATTATGCTGTACAAGGTGGTTCTAACTTTTGAATCTATGGATGAAATCCTAAAGTGTGACCGATCTAATGAAAGCTACTGAGCAGTACTTTCCTGTGGTACTGTTTACTGTATTGTGCTGTACAAGGTGGTTCTAACTTTTGAGGTGGACAAAACCCTTAAGTGTGACCCTTCAAGTGAAAGCTAATGAGAATTTGTTTTCCTGTTGTACTGTTTATTACATTGTACGATGTACAAGGTGGTTCTAACTTTAAAGTCTGTGGACAAAACCTTATACATGTAGTGTCACCTTTGAGTGGTACTTTCTAACGCTTCTGTTAGTGTTTCAGACTGATTGTTATTGGAAGGTATTGATTTATGGTAAATGGTTAAGTCTGCCTCATTTTGCATGAAATCTTTTCAGGTTTTACTTGGATGCTGCCACAGCACAGACCTTGAGTCGTCAGAATAGCATTGATGCCGAAACAACATCACAACCACCCATGTGTAAAAACTGTGGAAAAGTTTGTACAAATCTCAAGGAGACAACAGATTCATTACCCTCCTCAGAGGAGAATAAAACAACTTGCTCAGAGACTCGCATGGAAAGTGAAAGCCAATCGGCTGACACATCAGACAGATGCACTTGTATTTCATCAGACAGTACAGCTGTTATGAATTCTGAAGACATTAGAGTTATTGTACATGAAGTTCTTGATAGTCTAATAAATGAGATAACAGAACTTGAAAGTACCGGTAGCCATGTAAAGCAAAAGACTGTTAAACCTTTCAAAGAAACTGATGGGACTCCAATGCTTGTTCGAGACAGTGTTACGAACAGGGATCTTCACTCTGTTTCGCCGGCATCAGAAGACTCTGGTATTGGGTGTTCTTTGAGTCATGCCGAGGATACTAAACCTGAAGACTCAGAAATCACTGATCACTCGGATCAAAGACATGATGGCTTCATTGATTCAACCACCACTCAGGAATCAAGTAACAGTATTAGAGTTGAACAAAATAAAGGACAATCTTCTCATGTTAAGGAATCCGAGCCACAGTTGTCGTCTTTGTTTGGGGCTTTTAGCAGTAATGTGAAGTATTGGCTCGGACAAGGGAGTTATGATAAAAATGGTAAGGTGTTTGCTTGTACAAGATGTGGCAATTTTTTACTTTAATCTAGTCTTTATATAAACAGTACCTTGTAGGTACAGATGTTGTATCTGAATTAACATGTAGGTACTAGGTAAAGAGCAATGCGCTTACACTACAAGCAAGATGATGATGATTGCTAGAGCACAGCCCTAACACGGTGGGCACAGATTCACTCAAAATCGCTCGCCATTTCGCGATATAATTAACTTTTTCCGTTTTGATGAACATTGTTAACATGAAATTTCACAACAGCACAGAACTCATCATTTTCACAAATTGAATCTTTTTTGTTTTTCCATTTTTGCAAATGACGTCATAAAGTTGGCGTCCAAAAAATAACTTAGTATTATGTGATATCTAATGACAATTTCTGAAAGTACTCGCCACAAGCATCTCAAAACTGAAAAAATCTCGTACATACATTGATCCGATGAAAAGATATGACGTTTCAAAATTTTAATTCCCCGCCTATTATCTGCTAGGGTCAAAGGTCATTTAGAATCAAATCGACTGAAAAACTTGCGCTTCATTCAACTTTAACAGTTTTAAACCTAGGAAGCTGAAATTTTACAACAATATAGAAGTTATCATTCGCAAAAATCGTATGTTTTTTGTTTTTTAAATTTAGGTATTTTGGCGGGAAAATGACGTCACAAAGATGGCGCCAAAATTTGATATTAGTATTATGGGATATCTGATGACAGCTTCTGAAAGTACATGCCATAATAATTTCAAAAGTAAAAAAGTTCGTTAATATGTTGATGCGATCCAAAGATATGACATTTCGAAAATTGATGGGCTCCTGATTTCTGCTATTTTGTTAGCACGCGAATGGCGGGCGATTTTGAGTGAATCTGTGCCCACCGTGTAATGGTTGCTAGCACAGCCCTGATGGTTGCTAGCACAGCCCCGATGGTTGCTTGCACAGCCCGGATGGTTGCTTGCACAGCCCCAATGGTTGCTAGAGCACAGCCCTGATGGTTGCTAGAGCACAGCCCTGATGGTTGCTAGAGCCAACACTGATGGTTGTTGTCCTTTAGTCATTTTCAAACTTCGAGTTGTCAGCCATCTTCATCACAGTTGCTGGCGATTAATAATAATTATGGCCAACTGCTGGCTACAAATGACTGACCCGTTCCTTCTGGCTGATCGAGGAACAGCTATTATAAAATGGCCCTTACATTAATAAAATTATGAATACTGTAAATCCTCTTTTAAATCCCTGGGGAGTGGTGGGGGTGGGGGGGGGGGGGGGGGGTCATTCATTTCAAACATGTAATAGGGGAGGTGGGGGGCCTTAATAGAGAGGGGGGCTTAATAAATTTCTTGCTCCAAAAGGGGGGTCTTAAAGGGAACCTCCATTGTCAGAACAAATTGATGTTAAATTGTTGGAAATAAAGTCGAAATTTAAAATTTTTAAAAGAATAGGTGCAAATACAATTTTAGTGTACAAATAAAATCGCCTATTTTCGCTTTTAAATTTCCAGCGTGGCGCCATTTTGAATTTTTATGACGTGTTACGGTTGCCGCTATTGTTAAGAATCGAAGTTCTTTTGTATGCAACAATTAGACAACCGTGACACGTCATAAATATTCAAAATGGCGACGCGCGGGAAATTTAAAAGTGAAAATAGGCGATATTCGTTATTGAATCCATTTTTTTGGACACTAAAATTATATGCACCTGTTTTTTAAAAATTTTTAATTTAGACATTATTTCCAACAATTTAACGTCAATTTGTTGTAACAATGGAGGTTCCCTTTAATAGAGGATTTTTTTAAAGCAGTCACCCTCGGGAATAGCCAACTGACATACATACATACATATAACTTTATTTAACCTCGGTAAAATCTTCAGTATATTAAAAAGTGACTACTTAATAAAGGTGACCGCTTGAAAGAGGTCATGTTTACCGTAAATATGGGGAGCGATTTAATTCCAGGGATTTGTTAAGTGACTGCTTAATAGAGGGTGGGGTGACCACTAAATAGGGGGCCGCTTAATAGAGGTTTGACTATATTATTTTTGTTCTCTCTCAGAGAGTGACGAGGAGATGCGTATAGTGCCAAAACCTGCCACTCCCCTGCATCACCAGCCCCTGTATCTATGCTTAAGGATTAGCAAGAAGCACTGGTGCCGGCATCATAGCACATCGGAGGAACATGCAGTGCGACCTGGAGAGGAACTCTGTGATAGAGATATGAAACGAAGAGAGTACTGGTTTGCTATTCCACCATCAAGGTTGGTACCTGGGCCTGGTTGCTTGAAAGCCGGTTAACGCTAACCCAGGATTAAAACTTAACCGAGGATTTAATTTCTCTTGTTAGAAGTGTTTTCAAAAGCTAGTTATAAGTTACATGCAAAGATAAGTCAGAAACGAAACTAAAGGGCAAATTAAAATACTTTGGAAAAATCTCCATTGATTTATTATTTAACAGGAATCAAAATTGATGCTAACTCTGGGTTAGCTTAACTGCACTTTGAACAACCCACCCCAGGACAATAGGTTCTCCTAACCCTAGGCAAACCCCGCTATATGAATTTTTGAATAAAGTACTAATAATATGAAAAAAAGAAAATTAAAAATTCTCAGAAGCAAACAGGTCTGCCAACAGTCTTCTACGATCTGAGTCTGTCCATATCAAAATGCAGTGTTCAACTTGTTATTTAATAGAATTCATACAGTTTTGTTTTAAAGGAGGTGAAGGTTGCTGACTGATGGATTACAAGTGGTAAATTCCAAAGTAGAGCAATGCAATTAAAGAAAGAGTCTCTAAAATGGTGATGTACGAAAACAAAAAGTCGGACAAAGATTTAATCAGAGGCACAGCTAGATGGTGTGACCACTTCTCGGTGTTTTGATATCCTCGTGTTTGATATAATTATTACATAATGGCTTAGCTGGATGTTGAACAAACTGTTCTCGTTCACATGTCAATAAAGAAAGATTTTTTTTTATTCTTTTTAAATAACAGGATAGAGCAAGTGTATAGATTCTTCCAAAAGTGGTGTCCCAACATTCACAATGCAACAGATGAAAATGAAAGTGGAGATGATGAAATGGCAGATCCAAACTGCTGTGCTGCAGAGGAAGAGGTTAGTGTCAAGTTAAGGTGGCTCACAACAGTTTCTAGTAGTTTCCAGTACGTACACTTTGATGGATCAACAATACGACTCGTGATCAGTTAGTGCTACAATAATGGTACATGTATCAAACAAATGCCCAGCATTGTTGAACAAGTTATGGTCTCGTTGTCATGATGTAATAGGTTACCATAGTAACAGTACAACCCTTTAATATACCTTTTCAACACTGACTGCAGTATCATTATAGTAAAGGTGGGCATTCACACAAAATTTTTTTTCAATTCGGATTTTAGAGTGCTTTAAGAACAGCCCTTCAACATACATTTGTACAAGACAAACTAAAAACCCTCTGAGAAAGATGTTATGTTCATTATGTCACAAGCATGGGACAAAGAAAAAAAATCTGACTTCCAAACACGAAACAAACCTATGACCTTCCACAAACAAGTCAGATGCTCTAACCACTGAGCTACGAGAGACGCAAGGCAACCGGTCAGATGCTCTAACCACTGAGCTACGAGAGACTCATGGCAACCTACGTAGGTTCTATACGACATGTGTCGTATAGAACCTAGTACGTAGGTTGCCATTAGTCTCTCGTAGCTCATTGGTTAGAGCATCTGACTTGTTTGTGGAAGGTCATGGATTTGTTTCGTGTTTGGAAGTCAGATTTTTTTTCTTTGTCCCATGCTTGTTACTGTACATAATGAACATACAGTGTAACATCTTTCTCAAAGGGTTTTAAGTTTGTCTTGTACAAATGTATGTTGAAGGGCTGTTCTTAAAGCACTCTAAAATCCGAATTGAAATTAAAAAGTTTGTGTGAATGCCCACCTTCACTACAATGATAGTTTGTACATTAGCTATTATACTGATGGTCAACAAAGACCAGAATTTCCATCTTCCAACTCTGTATGTAATACACTTAAATCTGTTTCTTTTTACTTGTGTCCACAGCAAAGTGTTTTGACAGTGTTTTTTTTTGTGCTGCTTTGTTATTATTTTGTTGTTTTCTGTATTCACAGGGTATAGATCTAGTAGAGACGTTCTATTCCAACAGTCCTCCAGTTCATTCACATCATAAGGTATTCATAGATGGCAAATGTTGTTTGGAATAATTTATTATTTTCATGTTATTTTGGCAGCGTTCCTTTTTAACCAATCTAAATCCGGATTCTACGATTCAAAAGTAGATTTGCTGTTCCATTTTGGGACAAACCAATCTTAGATACACTGTAGCATTTAATTATGGAGGCATGTAGTGTACATGTACAGTAGCAATTCTCACTTTTGAGTCTATCAACGAAATCCTATGGTGTGACCATTCAAATGAAACCTCCTCTGCTATCAGTAATTTTGCATGGTACCATTTGTTTTTCGATATTGTACAAAATTAAATTAATTTGTGATTTTCTTGAATGTGGATGTTTGGCACTCTTAGGAGTTACAGTTATGTGTGTTATCTAACAGCTCTCAAGAGCGCTCAGCGAGGGTGATGTTCCGACAGTTAAGAAAGGTTTTCGTCGATTTACAGGCAAGCCTGGTAAAGCTGCTAAAGTGATGGCAAGGTTGGTTGAGAGCCCAGGGAAGGGGGAACTCCCATATTTATAAAAATGATGTAGAATTGTACAGTACATGTTGATTGGTACCGTATAGGGTGCTAAAATCCACTGTTAGAATCATCGTGTTACCTTTTAGGGTATTGAGCCGAAAAAATATGACAGAATATGACATGTTGGTTAAAGTGCCTATCACCCCTAGAAAGTTATTTTCAGAATCAACTCTATGTACATTGAATAGTTGAATGGTAAAATATTTCTTGTTTTGAACGTCGCATTTGTGAGTTATCCGAGATTTGAATTTACAAAATGCTAATTAGATGACGTCAACCCGGGAATCATTTATTATACAACTACTTGTTTTCACCTCCAAGTAATATTTTTTACGAATCAATTGACTATCCACAGTTAATTTTTAGTATTTATCAAATTAATTATCCTCAAGCTGTAAACTGCGCATTGTAAATTGGCGTAGAAATAATGACAAATTCCCGGGTTGACGTCATCTAATTAGCATTTTGTAAATTCAAATCTCTATAACTCACAAACGCGACGTTCAAAACAAGAAATATTTTACCATTCAATGTACAAAGAGTTGATTCTGAAAATAACTTTCTAGGGGCAATAGGCACTTTAAGAATTGGTTCCTCTTAGAGGTAAAAATTCATTTGAGCCACGCCCATCAAAACAAAATTCTGGTACTTTTTTGGGTGTTTTTCGAAAATTTCTGACGAGCTCCCCCACCCCAGCCCCCTCAATGGGTTGAGAGTGCTGTAGATGTACATTAAGCTGTGACAGTGCATGTCTGCTGATAAAAGGGTATAACAATTACAGATTACATCTTAACTATCTACTAGCTACTTTACTACTCTTCCTGGTAAAACGCGACTCCCACAGATTTTTTTGCACTCTTCAGATTAGTGATTGCGATGTTATGGGAGTTTGCATGAAACCCCATTTTGCTGTGGTGGAAGTAAATCTTTTTGAAACAAGAAACATTTTTAAACGTAGTTTCATTCATTTAGCAAGAAATGAAATCTATTCACAGTTCGCGCAATGGGCAATGTGAAATTAAAAGGGCCATTTTTTTACCTAAAGCTAATTTAAAACTGGTTTAAGGCAAGTTTCCTGTCCTGTTATTACCTAACAAAAAGGGTTGTTCAGAGAAATTAAAACTTTAATTTTAATCAGTTAGAAGTTTTACCCAGACCAGATTTCATGCTGTATTATTTTGCATGTAGTAACTCCTCAATTGTCGTGTTTTCCTTAAATTAAATCTACCATTTTCTTTCTTGATAGTCCAATACCTGTTCCTGATTTTATTGAGGATATTTTGCCAGACATGGATTCTAAGTCAGAAATCCTCACTGAAGAACGGCTTAGAGCGGTAAGTAATTATTAACTCTTTCACTCCCAGAGGCCACTACATTAATTTTATTTTTGTAGTGTAGTTGTAACTTTTGAGTCTGGAGGAAATCCTATGGTGTGACCATTCAAATAAAACCTCTTCAGCAGCACTTTTGCATGGTACCATTTGTTCTAACTTTTGAGTCTGTTGATGAAATCCTATGGTGCGACCATTCAAATAAAACCTCTTCAGCAGCACTTTTGCATGGTACCATTTGTTCTAACTTTTGAGTCTATTGATGAAATCCTATGGTGTGACCATTCAAATGAAACCTCTTCAGCAGTACTTTTGCATGGTACCATTTGTTTTTCAATACTTTACAAAATAAAATTCAAGATTTTTCTTGGTTTGATATTTGTCACTCTTAGGAGCTAAAGGATTACATCCTATCCAGCATTACTTTATTCACAATCCGTCATTGCATAAGCTGCACTGGTGTACAGTTATTAACTAAATCAAAAGCTTCTATGAGCCAACTTGCAAATACAAAACATTCGACCCTCACCTCTCCCAGACGTTCTGCTTCACCAACCCCCTCCCCCTGTGTCCAACTCCCCACCCTCCCCTCCCTCCAATGCCTTTTGCCATGGGTAAGGCAGGTGACCATTGTATATTGCAGGCCCGATGTTCAACAACCCTCCCCCTGTCAAGGCGTTTTGCTTCACCGACCCCCAACCCTTGTGTCTAAATCCCCACTCCCCTTCCTTTAATGCTGTACCCATGGATAAGGCAGGTGACCATTGCATATCGCAGGCCCGATGTTTAACAACCCTCCCCCCTTGTCAAGGCCGTTTGCTCCACCGACCCCCACCCTTTGCATCTAAATCCTCACCCTCCCCTTCCTTCAATGCTGTACCCATGGGTGAGGCAGGTGACCATGGTGATCATTGCATATCGCAGGCCCGATGTTCAACAACCATCCCCCTGTCAAGGCCTTTTGCTCCACCGACCCCCAACCCTTGTGTCTAAATCCCCACTCCCCTTCCTTCAATGCTGTACCCATGGGTGAGGCAGGTGACTATGGTGATCATTGCATATCGCAGGCCCGATGTTCAACAACCGTCTCCCTGTCAAGGCCTTTTGCTCCACCGACCCCCAACCCTTGTGTCTAAATCCCCACCCCCCTTCCTTTAATGCTGTACCCATGGGTGAGACAGGTGACCATTACATAATTATTGTGGGCTTAATGTTAACAGCCGATTGAGCGATAAAGGGAAATTTTGACCCTCTGCTATGACTCTTTCAATGCTCGCATTTTCATGAGTTAAAAAGCATGTTTTGAAAGGTACAGTAACAAAGCCGGATGCACTGTACTGTACTTATCGTAAGGCGTAATTCTCTATGAGGAGTTAGATTTTGAATTGTTTGTTTGTTTTTTGTTGTTGTTGCATTATCCAGTTAAACAGCAGCCTTCCCTCTAGGACAGTTGGTCACTGTTGGGCCTTGGTCTATAGCACATTTCAACATGGCTTCTCACTCAAAACGCTTTACAGGAAAATGGAGTATTATGATACACCTGTGTTACTTGTAGTCATGGATGGCGCACACCATGTAAGTACCAAACGGCGTTACTGTCAGAAACAACAGTCATTTATTACAGCGGAGTGCCCTTATCTTGAACTCCGGATATCTCCAACGTCTGTTATCTCGAACTTGAGGCTGTGTCCCATGGACTTGTGTCAGTGTATCACTGTAATTTTACCCTGAATATCTCGAACCAAATTTGTGTTGCCAAGAGATAAATTTCTCACAATTTCTCCCCAGATATCTCAAACCAACCCCAACGAGAGTTGAATATCTGGATTTTAATTACAAGGCTTCTTAATCAGCATGATTGCTCTGTTGCACCCATACAGTGTACTGTTTCTCTCATTTATTTCGCTGTAAAAGGCTATATTCTAGAAAATTCAGAAAATTTAAAATTCAGAAAAAAAAAAAACGTGTGTTTTGAAATCTGTAATGTCTCCAAAAAATGAAATAAAAAGCAAAAATATGTATAACCTAGATATGGCTGTCCTATTTTGGATTCTATTGCTGTCCCTTATTAACAAGCTATGAACGTTTTTTATTTCCAACAGATTTTTGGTGCCCTTTGCTCTTGTCCATTGAAAGTTAGCGAGGGATTCTATGGCACAGGAGAGTCGTTCTTGTATAAGTTTGACAAGAATGAAGTGGAGGTATTTAACGGGAATAACAACTGTCGTAGGCTATATTTGCATTTGCAGTGTTGAACTGAATAGGCTCATGCCAGGGGCAATAATGGACACATGTAGTTTAGTTCTAACTTTTGAATCTGTTGACGTCAGTTTAGGAGTTCATCCACAGACTCAAAAGGTAGGATCACCTTACATGTAAATCATATTGAATAGATTCATAGCAAATAACTGCTCAAGAGCTTTCATTTGAATGGACACACTTGAGGATTTTATCCACAGACTAAAAGAAAGAACCACCTTGTACAGCGTAATAAACAGTACCACAGGAAGGTACTGCTCAATAGCTTTCATTTGAATGGTCACACTTTAGGATTTCATCCACAGACTCAAAAGTTAGAACCACCTTGTACAGCATAATAAACAGTACCACAGGAAAGTACTGCTCAGTAGCTTTCATTTGAATGGTCACACTTTAGGATTTTTTATCCACAAACTAAAAGTTAGAACCACCTTGTTCAGCATAATAAACAGTACCACAGGAAAGTACTGCTCAGTAGCTTTCATTTGAATGGTCACACTTTAGGATTTTATCCACAGACTAAAAGTTATAACCACCTTGTACAGCACTAATAAACAGCACCACAGGAAAGTACTGCTCAATAGCTTTCATTTGAATGGTCACACTTTAGGATTTTATCCACAGACTAAAAGTTAGAACCACCTTGTACAGCACTAATAAACAGCACCACAGGAAAGTACTGCTCAGTAGCTTTCATTTGAATTGTCACACTTTAGGCTTTCATCCACAGACTCAAAAGTTAGAACCACCTTGTACAGCATAATAAACAGTACCACAGCAAAGTACTGCTCAGTAGCTTTCATTTGAATGGTCACACTTTAGGATTTTATCCACAGACTAAAAGTTAGAACCACCTTGTACAGCACTAATAAACAGCACCACAGGAAAGTACTGCTCAGTAGCTTTCATTTGAATTGTCACACTTTAGGATTTTATCCACAGACTAAAAGTTAGAACCACCTTGTACAGCATAATAAACAGCACCACAGGAAAGTACTGCTCAGTAGCTTTAGGATTTCATCCACAGACAAAAAGTTAGAACCACCTTGTACAGCACTAATAAACAGCACCACAGCAAAGTACTTCTTAGCTGCTCTTATTTGATTGGTCACACGTCAGCATAATAAACAGCGCCACAGGAATGTACTGCTTAGTTGCTTTCATTTAAAATGTCACATTTAGGATTTTATCCACAGATTCAAAAGTTTGAATTATTTTTATCACAAAGCACAAGGTTTGAGTCTACCTTATAGGGGAATCTTTGTTTGCCATTTTTGCCTAATTAAAATCGCTCTCTAACCAACCTACAAAAAAATCAACTCTAAATATTGAAACGACATAGCACAATTAGCTTTCTCTGCAAATTTGATCCCGATATACTAGATACACTCCCTGCAATGCTGTATTAAAAACTCAAAATGTTGCAAAGAAAGTATGGCTCATTAGCGCTTTTGCCATCCAACAATTTTACAGTTTTTGCGTGAAAAAGCTGAAAATTGCATAGATTACTAGTTTAACAAGCTCTTTCAGCTTTTGAAGTCAATTCGTATTTAGCAAGATGCCTTCTCTATGCAGATTTGTATGCTAATGAAGCAAAATGTAAACAAGACGTCAGCAAAGATTCCCCTATAGGGATGATATATGTTTACAAACACTCTTTTTGTTATTCAAATGTGCCAGCCACTGGAACAAAAGAACCCTTTGTTTCGGCAGCCAATAAGGCTCTGGTTGGCACATTAATAACAATTGGTGACGTCACTGATATCTTCCCTATATGTACGTTTGATAGAAATGCACTTCTCTGTATTGTTGCAGACTTATGGATGGACTGGTGAGAACCACTTTTTCATCAAGGGATCAACAGACAGCTTGGCCATTGGCAGTGGAGGGTAAGCAACAGGAGCATGATGTAGGAATTAACAAAACTTTGATGGAATGGATTCCAGTTATCATGCGCACACCCCCTCCCCCTTATCGACTTCATTGAAAAAATATTCCGACACCCCCTGCCATGGGGTTGGGGGAAGTGGTGGGGGGGGGGGGGGGGGGGGGGGGGGGGGGTTGGATAAATTTTGGAATGTCCCAATACCGAGGAGAGGTATTTTGAGACACATTTTGTTTCAGTGTGCCAGATTGTGTCAATTCTACCATGTTCTGAGATCTTGAAACAGGACTATTATCTTTTACGATAAAGCTCAACAAAAGAACAGAATGCGTCAGGGACTAAGAAAAAAATCCCTTTGGTCATCTTGTTCGCCGGGCCGAGTATTGGTCTGTTCACGGTGAAAACTAACTATTACAACAAACATGGCCGACCTCAAAACCTCGTGCTCTCCGAAAAAAACCGTATGCATGCATGCATGATTGCACAGGGTTCGCACGTTAATGTTCTGAACATATCTCGTCTTTTTTGTTGGGAAACATGTCAATTTTTTAAAATTAAGTTTCCTTCGCGGTTTTGGAACATGCTAACAACACCAGCACTTTCCAATTTGGAACGAGGTTAAGTTTATTGACCGTAACCCACACTGGTACACCCGTTGGGTTAAAGTGGCCATCTACATAGACTTCATCGGAATCATCAACAGAGATAGTGGAATCGAAGTTCCTGAAGCATGGATGCTTACAATCAATAAGCACAACAGCTGATCGATAACAAATCGGACCGGTGAGGGAACAATATCTATTAGGAATAATAATAATGAGTATCGAAATGCACCAATAGCAACAAACCAACGTGCCACATAAGCGACACGTAACCAATCGACCTCATCGCCTGATGAAGACTAGCAGTAATAGCAGTTGAAAAGTCGCGATCAACATCTCAAATTGACTCCATCGTGAGACAAACGAAAAAGAGTTCACCTACATGTAACATACACACCACAATGAACAACCACATTTTTAATAACGTTGAACGGTTTCTAGTATAAGGGGAAAATTTTTCAAATTTTCACTTCTTCCATCGGTCGATCGGCTGCAAAAATTGAGCCCAAGATGTGCAATGATCAGCTGCCTTTCCCATGGGGACGGCGTTGGAGGGATGGGTGGGAAGTTGGACGCAGGGGGTGGGGGTTAGGGGTTAGGGTTAGTTGGAGCAAAACGCCTAGGAGAGGTGAGTCCAAACATTTCATATCCACGAGTTGGCTCATAGGAGCCTTTGATTATCTGATTTTTGACTCATTTCTAATTTAAAACACTGTTCTGTTTTTCAGTGGAAACTTTGGCCTTTGGTTGGATGAAGATCTTTACCATGGACGTAGTCATCCTTGTACCACTTACAGCAATGCGCAGCTTTCCTCTCAGGAGGACTTCCTCTGTAGTGGACTGGAGGCGTGGACGTTCATCTGATTTCCTACCCCCACAGAGAACCAAGCGGTACATATAATTGGCCTAGCGTAAACGCATCAGTAGTAATGTGGTGTTACATAGGCTAACATGCACCGATCACGTGAAATTGCTGCTATAGCAGCCAAAAACGTGACAGCGATCGATACATTGTGAGGAATAATAAGAATTTATAAAACACAATGTTGAGCTTTTGCCTGTGGAAGGCTGTGAAGTGCTATCGCTGATTCCAGGCTCTCGTCCACAGGGCCTTCCTCTATTTCATAATGGCGGGCCTATCGAAGAAACACCTGGACAAGGCTGCCACAATCGTGGAGTATTTTGTCACGTGACATTCAATAAACCAACGTTTTCGGCGGTTATTCCCAGCGATATATCGTCATGTTTGTTTTCTGCTTATCTGAATACGTTGTTCAAACGAAATGAAGAGATTTCGTCATGTTTTACGGGACACAATACCCCCGGATTTTTTTAAGTATTTTGACAGCCTTGTCCAAGGGGGTCAACGTTAAATCCCATCCACCAACACCACCTTGGACACCTTATTGAGAATTATATAACGTAACGTCGACACTAAGAATTTTATTTTCAATACATTTTTAAGTGTAAAAAAGAAAATCTAAATTCCCCACTCAGGATTGAACCTGTGACCTCAGCTAGGCTTAGGATTACATAGCCTACCGTACCAGGGTACCACCTAGCTTCTCAGATTGTTTAGGCCTAAATTTAACTATATACACCTTATTCCAAAATGGCGGGCTATTTATTATTCTTTTGTATGCATGTCAATTAGCCCTCTTTGCCTCATTTTCGCGTGAAAATTCTGTTGTATTTTGCACATGCTGACGAGACAACAAGGGCTAATTAACATACCGATAAAATAATAATAAAATGGCCGCCATTTTGGAATAAGGTGTATAAACAACTAACCCCAACCTCAACTGAAAGATAACCAGTTACTCCGTTATATAAGTCTCAATAAGGTGTCCGAGGTGGTTTAGGCGGATGGTATCTAATGCCAACCGTACAAGGATTTCTCCGCCCGCCTTTTTGAACGTGACGAAGGCCGTCGGGACGATCTTGTACAGTTGGTGGGAAAGTTATAAAACGTCGATCAATTTTGAAAATTGTTTTCGTGTTTAAAGGTTGGTGTTTTGTTATAACCATCTTTAAATTTCCTACTGAAGATGGATGATTTATTTTAATTAACCTCTTCTGTCCCAGGCAAATTTTCAAATGACCACTCCACCCAGATGCGGTTAACCTTATAACTCCCAAGAGTGCCAAACATCACAATTCAAGAAAAATCCCAAATTTCGTTTTGTAAAATATTGTAAAACAAATGGTACCATGCAAGAGTACTGCCGAAGAGGTTCTATTTAAATGGTCACACCATAGGATTTCGTTGACGGACTCAAATGTTAGAACTACACTACATGTCTCCATTATTGTCTCTGGGAGAAAACAGGGTAAAAAATAACCAATTAATTAATTTAAATTAATGAAGATAAGTAAAGTGCTGGGATAACATGCAGTGGACTAGAATCTCATTCGGGGAGGGGGGTGGGGACAGTAATATTCCTGGTCGTGTTTAGAAAAGCCGTTGCTTTATAGGTCACTGTAATACCTGTTTCACAAGTAATTAAAAGACCACACCATTCACAATCAACACTTAAAGGCCCACCTTCACCCAAAAGACGTTGTGGTCGTTTTGTTTTTGTTTTGAAATGCTCCATTGTTCATACGCGTGATCTGATTGGTTGTACGCATTCAAGCGTGAATTTCTTGTTACACGAAATTCAACGGTAGAGTCTACCTTCTATAGCTCAGAAGGAGGTCGGACACTTATTGAGAATTCTTTTACGTAATGTCGACACTTAGAATTTTATTTTCAATAAACTTTTAAGTGTAAAAAAGAAAATCTAAAATCCCCACTGAGGATTGAACCTGTGACCTCAGCTAGACTTACATAGCCTACCGTACCACTGTACCACCTAGCTTCTCGGGTTGCTTAGTCCTAAATTTAACTATATAAACTGCTGACCCAACCTCAACTGAAAGCTAACCAGTTACTCCGTTATATAAGTCTCAATAAGGTGTCCGACCTCCTTCTGAGCTATGGAATCTAGACTTTACCAAATTCAACACAGAAAGTGATCACGGCGTGCACAGCATTTTGGGTGAAGGTGGGCCTGTAATGACTCGTCCCGAGGGAAACAGTGAATTTTGGTTCCCGAGAATCTCGAGGTAAACATCAATCACATCATAATCATGCCACCTTTTCTCACGGTCTGATCACGTGCGCTAGCGGGCAACAGTGCAATGTTACAGTGTTACCGGGAAACAGTTTGTTTGTTAGATGTCATGTGACCATGAATCAACCAATCAATGCGTGCGTTGTATTAAGAAAAACTCCAGCTATATAACAAGGCGATTTATTTCTTTTAAATGATAGCAAATGGTAGATGATAGTCATAATTTGGCACTCTTTGTCTGTTTGGTACTGTTTAAAGAAGAAATTAGCTTTAGATATTATGACCGTTTTGGGTGGCTTGTAAATATGAACACATGTGTCTTCCTGGTGCCCAGTTGTCGCTCCTTTAGTTGTTCTTGCGCGTGAAGTTGTGGCATGACACTTCGCGTTTTGGTTCCTTCCCATACCACGCCGTTTTTTTTTTTTCGCGCTTCGCCAGCGCCTGGGCACTAGGCAGCACATCAGTTCAGAGTAATGTTAATAGTATTTCATGTTAAATTAAAAAAGGTTATTGAAAGATGAATTGATAAGAGGGACAAAGAAGTAATTTTAAAATAAAAGAACTGAACGGTATAATAGGTCGAAGTTTCTTGTGTTTAATAATAGTGAACTTCGCAACAGGACAGTAAAGGAAAGAGGACGCGTACGGCGAAACGTTCTCGTGTGACCAGCGAGATAAAGTATTAGGTAACACGTATTTTGACGCAATCTCCAGTTGACATTGCTGTGCTCAGGTCATTAACCCTTTAAGCCCTAACATCGAAATTTAAATTCTCATTTCAAGTCCTATACATTTCCTATAGAAGTAGTGGGTAGAAATTGTTTGGATATCAAGAGAACTCATCTTGTGTGGTCATGTCCTTAATTCTCACGACCTTTTTGATTGATAAAGGAGAAATTTGATGCTGATAACTCTTAGGGCTTAAAGGGACACTGTCCCGGCGGAGATATCGTGTTTTCATGCTTATGGCCAGGAGCTTACCTTGACCTTATCCATAGGATTTCGTCCACAGACTGAAAATACAGAACATTACATGTCTTCATAATTGACGCTGGGAAAGAAAGGGTTATGTTAATACCCCAGGATTAGCGCCAAATTTGATCTACAATCTATACCATTACAACGAGTTTTCCTCCCATTGAATAAGCATTGATATTATAAGGAGAAGTTTGATGCTCATCACGTTTGGGACGTAAAGGTTAAGGGGCAGTACGCAGCTCTTTCAAGGTCTTCTCTGATTTGCTAAGAAAACAATAGAACAAACAACAACAATGGACCCTAGCCCGGAAAACAATAGAGCTGCGTGATATCCAGGTCCAATGAAATTAGGGGTTGTTAAGAGCCGCGGGGGGGGGGGGGGGGGGGGGGGGGGGGGGGGGGGGGGGGGGGGGGGGGGGGGGTTCTCCCTATATTGGGCTATACGGGGATGCCCCGCCCGAAAGGGGTCCTACCTCTTAGGCTGGAGGTATATGAAAGGGCTGGGATTTTACGAGTGGAAGAAAAATATGGTAAAGGTATATGAAAGGGGTACCTTCTCTGTCAAAAACTATATGAAAAGGTAAGGGTTTGGACCAAAACATTGTTAAGTCCCGCGTTTCGAACAAGCGGGCCGTGCTGTACGAAAGCACAGGAAAAGGCCTGGTTACTTGGTTCAGCGACTGCGTAAAGCTCCGGCAATAAGAGAATACGTGCTTGCATCCTTGGCTTCCAGGCCCTGGTTGTTTAAAAGGAGGATAGCGCTATCCACCGGATAAATCACTATCCAGTGGATAAGCATTAAGGCGGGACTTAACCTAAACGCCACTTTTCCGCCACTTGACATGGCTTTAATGGAAATATCTCGTTCACGTTTCAAGCAATCCAAAACCTCTATGCTTAAAACATAAACCTATGTTATGGGGTGTTTTGTAAATTTTTGGGTGATTTTTGGGTATGTTTGGGAGGAAATAGTTTTTCTCAAAGGATTGGTAAAATTTAGAGAAATAAGAAATGTTGAAGATTTAGTGAAGTTTCAAAATTAGAATTTGTAGTTAATAATTAATAGACGGATACCAAGTTAGTCCACTAGCAACCTGGAGTGCTCTTACGTGGGTATCGACTGTCTGTTGGTGTTCCAAAAATCATTTTCTTTCTCCCATCCCTTCTTAAAACCTCTTAAAATTTCATTAAAATTCAGGTTTACCCCCGCCTTAACAAAATCTTTTGTGTTATCCGCTGGATAGTGATTTATCCACCTTTTGAACAACCAGGGCCAGGACTTCGACTTCTCTACGCTATGACCAACGAATGCGCGAATGCGTGGTGGGAGCGTGGCGGAACATTTCGCTTCTCGCTCGCGTATATCCTACGCGTATCGGCTTGGGTATGTAGGCATAATGTTTCGTTTTTTTAACCGACAGTCCGGCATGGAATTTAATACGGGGTAAACAAAGTTTCAGACATTCGTTTCACCGAGCAAAGATTTTTGGCAAAGATTTTGGCTCTGATCCCCAAAATCTCGTTACTCGCGTTTCGCCATCCGATAAATGAACCAGAATGGCACGCGTTATGTGAAACAAATGCACAGCAGTTCTCTTCGGAAATCATCGGAACATCTTCGAGATTTGTCGGTAATGTTCGGAAGTCGTCGGAAGATGTGTTAGCAAGACCGTATCTGACATGATTAGCGCTAAAACTAGAAAGTAGACGCGGACAGCTGTTTCTCCCTTACATTTGCGCTTTTCAATTATTTTCTCTTGTTGTCATCTAGAAGAGAGCTAAGAGAAGGGATTGGTTGCGCCACACATTCCGTGTGGCAAGTGGCCAAAAATCAGTCCGATTTCCGAGAACTGCTGTGTCTTAAAGACAAATACGGGGCAACAATTTCGTGCGCCTTGTCGCGTAACAATGTTGTGTTGCAAGTTGAGATTTATTTTTTGTGTGTATGACCTATGACCGCAAGGAATTTTCATGTTGCAAAAAGTAGAAGCGACGTCTACAGTTCTGCAACATGAAAATTTGTTGCGCGCGTAGGTAGTCGCGCGCAAAATAAGGGCTACTAACAAGCTGCAAAGCAATATTGCTGCGCAATATTGTTGCGGTTTTGTTGTGTTACCCGTGGGTGCTTACCATGCAGTTGTAGGAAAAAAACCGGTTGGGGTGACCGTTACATAATGGTAAGCGATTTTCCAAATTTACCGACCAACCGACGAGATTGCCCTTACCATTTAAATATTCCATTTCCCCATCCTGGTACCTAGACCGTCAGCTCGATTTAGCGATTTGAATTTGGTAAGGAAATTTCCAACGTTCCATTCCGAAACGGAAAAATAGGACTACTTCTGGAGGTATCCACAATTTCCGAACGGATTTTCCGGAAATTGTCTGATCCATTTGACTTTCAACCGAAATTTCCGGATTTTTTGGCTAAATGGTAAGCACCCCGTATTACTTCACCTTGGCTGCGCCTGACGACAACCGACCAATCAGAGATCAGCATTGATATGATTGATCAATGTACTTTGTATAAAGCTCGGCTTACATATATTCGGTTTCTTTCTCTTGACCGGATTTTACCGTCGTTCTTTCGTCGTATTTTACAAGGATTTGTTGCAAAAAAAGAGAAAGTATTTCACAAAAACTACGCTCTGCAAGTCCCTGAACTTTCTTGAAACATGGCTGGTGCTACAGTGTTTCTTCGCTCGTCGTCGATCGTTGTTGTGTTTACCTTGGCCGTGTTCGCAGTTCAGGTAAGCTTTTGTGCTAGCCCCTAAACAAGCTTAAACAGACTAAACCAGTACGTTCGACATTTATGTTAGCAGCTAAATGAAGTAGTGTACCTGCCAACTTTTTTAAGTCAAATGCGTGACATTTTCGTATCCATATTACCCGAATTTCTGAAAAATTTCCGACGACTTCCAAACATTGCCGAAGATGTTCTTACGACTTCCAAACCCTGACTTCCAAACATTGCCAAAGATTCCTGAAAATGTTCCGATGATTTCCGAAGGTTGGCGAATTTCGCGGTGTGAAGCTTGAAATCTCGACGCGATCTTGCCGAGATCACTCTTATCTCGCCGAGATCGCCTTTTAGCGTGTTATTTATAGGACTCAAACGCGACATTTAGCGTCGCGTTCACTGGACTATTTTAGGTGGAAATTGTTTCCAATTTTTCACGTTAATTGTTAATGAACAAGAAGTCCGGAATTTTGAGTCAGGCGCGAGAAATTGTCCTGTATGCGCGTGATCAATGTTTTCAATCCGCAGGCGCGTCACTCACGCATAATGCATAATGCACGCATAATGCATGTGATGAGTTGACAGGGATATCAGTTTGTTAACAGCTGTAGGAAGTATCATAGCGGCCATCTACGCCTTGCTCGGGGCTATTGTTCCTCCCCAACTTGAGAGGGCAATAGTGGCAAAAATTCTGTCTTAGATGTTTCTTAACATTCCATTTCATTCCATTGTGAGTAAATATTAGAAGGAAAAGCGCGTTATTTTAATAACCGTGACCTAGTTGACTCTTTGCCTTCCCCTTCCGAGTGTTGTTGTTCAGATATTCAGATAGCTTTGGAGCACGTACACCATTCGGGCTTTTCAAATACATTTAAACCCCCCGGGTGAGGGGGTGGGGGGTGGGGGGTGGTGGTGGGGGGGGAGCTATTCCCATGTATAAGCTGTCTAGATATGTGCCTACCCAAAGGCTATGGTTTTTGAGGAGCTCAGTCCTTCAATCAGGGACGGCGGAGCCAGGGGGCTGGGGGCCTTAAGCCCCCCCCCCCCCCCCCCCCCCCCCCCCCCCCCCCCCCCCCCAATTGAAAATACGCTCCGCCGTCTCTGTAAATAGTGTATCCTTTTTGGTATTGTGATCCTTTGTTGGGGGTCCTTTAAATTTTATTAGCTAAATAACTGTACCTAAACACCTAGCTAGAGCGGTTTTCAAATGAGTGTCGTAAACCCAAAACCAAAGTAATCACTCTGACCAATCACAGCAGTCTAAACAATCCAATGAACCAATCAGAGCTCGAAGCAATTACATGTCGGCGGCGCCAAGCGCGGGAAAACGCGTGCGAGCAAGTCACGATTGGTTTTGGTTTTACTTCTGATTGGTCGAGAAGGTGGCACGAGATTTTTTAGCCAATCAGAAAGCGTAGCAATGCAAAACCAAAGTAATTGTGTAATTACTTTTGACACTCAATTGAAAACTGCTCTAAACGAAAACGATGAGTAGTTATGATGGCGTATCAATGAAAGTAGGCTCAGTCGAGTATTCTATGTCTGATGCTAAACTTTCCATGTACACAGACAGTAAATAAAAACACTCTATTCACACAAATCTGAGTTATCGCCTTTCCCTTAAGGCGGGGGTACACCTGATCTTTTTAATGAAATTTTAAGAGGTTTAAAGAAGGGACAGAAGAAAAGAAATGATTTTTGGAACACCAACAGACAGTTGATACCCACGCAAGAGCACCCCAGGTTGATAGTGGACTATTTTGGTGTCCATCTACTAATTTTTAACTTAAAATTCTAATTTTAAAACTACGTTAAATCTTCAATATGTCTTATTTATCCAAATTTCACAAATCCTTTGAGAAAAACTATCATTTCCTCCCAAAACTACCCAAAAATCACCTAAAAATTAGCGCTGTCGTATATTTAGCAAATTTCCACCAGTTTTCCGTGGTGAGGACTCTTAATTTACCACGATTTACGTCATCACATGGTCAAAATGTTGTGGACTCACGAGGCGCAGCCGAGTGAGTCAGCAACAAATTTTGAAAACGCACTGTTTTTCCTAGCCTTTCTCAAAGTCCGTTTTGTTTTTCCCGGAGTCAAACTATGTCATACTATACAATTTAAATTTAACCTCGGTAATACAGACAATCAGTGTCTGATTCTATAAAACGTTAAATGCGTTACGTCAAACAGCTACAGCCAGAAATTTTCTCAGTTTGCATGGTGAAAGAAACCTACAAACTATTGTCTGATCATAACTTTTTACTGTCTTTGTGGGGATAGTTAGGAATGGCAATTTATATTGAAAATTGTAAATTACGTCATTTATGACACCCGCTTTAATGCGGATAGATTCCGTGGTCTATTCGGTGTTGTTAAACAATAGTCCTTCCGGCAAACAAGAAGGTATTTGGAATTGAGCACGTAGCGGGGAGGAGCATTGCGTGACGAGCCCTAATAACGGCTGCGTAGGTCCGGCATAGTCAATCGAACTCAATCGAACTCAATCCGTTGATTGAGTTCGATTGAGTTCGGCATTCGAACGAAATCGAACACCAGACTTTCAGTGAGTTCGATTTCCGAACAAATCGAATTCAATCGAACAAATCGAACTCAATCGAACTCAATCCGTCGATTGAGTTCGATTTGGTTCGAAAATCGAACTCAATCGAACTCAAACGAACTCAATCGAACACAATTAAATGCTACACGTGTGAAAATCTCGTTATAGTGAACAAAAGTTGCCAGTGAAAAAAGCTTTATTATCAAGGATTATCTAATACTACGTTGTTACATTTGTTATAAGTCTCATTCACATTAAAATAATGCAAAGTACAGCTTCAATTTTAAGAGTCCAATAAATTGTAATCTCCCGAGTCATATCACTGGTCAGCGCTTCTCGAGTTTATTTCCTCCCCGGCCGGTTCATCATCCCTTGAAAGGGTCACAGCTAAGCCATTCTGCATCACGCTTTCCTTTACATTCAATGCTACAGCTCGGCGTGTTGAAAACGTCAGTATGACTGGAACATTGATACCACCTCCTTGTCTCCAGCGACCTTTAGGATCATCAAATGGCGGCCCACCGTCCAGACTCTACTACAAGTAAAAAGTATGCTAGCATAAGTTTTGCTTTCATAAGGCTTGCATAATACTCGGGGCAATATATATATCGGTTTATTCCCGGTTTTAATGTTTCGGTTGGATCTTTACTTACCAAGTCATCGATGCATTTATGGGCCACAAGGAGGCAACCAGTTCGCGTTGAAGGTGACCCAATTGTCCCCGCTGGTTTGAAATCCGAAATGCACGGCCTTTGTCACCTATTTTCCTCAAAACCTTGAAAACCTCGTCGCCGTCCTCGACGTCAAAGCGGCATTCCTGGTAGCCTTTTACTACACATTTGATGGTCACATTCCACAGCGCATCTGAAGCCATTTTTGTCTCATATATTTAGTAAAAACACGTGCGCTACACTTCAAGCTGAAACAATTCCAAGATCTGGTTATCAATTTTCAACGCCTGTTTTACATAAATCACGGGTTCGATAATCGAACGTTCGATTTGGTTCGATTGATTTTTTCCCATTTCGGTGAGTTCGATTTCGTTCGATTGCCGAACTCAATCGAACTCAATCAACGGATTGAGTTCGATTGAGTTCGATTGAGTTCGATTAAAATTCGGTTCGATTGGGTTCGATTGACTATGCCGGGCGTAGGAGACTATTGAGCACGTGGAGTTGAAAAATGTTCTTTTTCAAAAATTTCAGCGGTGGTAATTAAAAATGCTTTCAGGCAGAATTAAAGAGATATCCTGTCTTCCTCATGGCTACAATTTAATGTTACACTCGAGCTCAATTACAACTTTAGCTGATCTCAGTCAAAGTTTAACCTACTCGGTGAGTTGCCACGTTATCGCAAACTGAACTTTCATACTTTTTCTTAGACTCCTCATTCCTTTACACGCTTGGTTATCATCCATAATTTGGGACATCAGTTAATTTAATTTACCTTCCTTCTTTTAGACTTTCGGGGTCTACCTGGGTCTTCCCCTGTTAGTTTTCTTCGTAATAGCTGAGCTGTACAAAAGTACGTGATAGGTTCACCAACTCGCCTTGGTCACCTGATGAGTAACAATAATTTTCTGAGCCCAAATTGCACTGAGTCGATAACAGAGAAAACTCGATTTATTTCGCCTAATAAACAAGATTAGGCTTGCGTAGAAGACACTCGCGCCGTTTAGAATAGAACTTCTTTAAGGTTGAAACAGTTGACTGATGTCTGTTTTGCTGTTACTTTGTTTTCAGGTAAATTCTCAAGATGCCGTTAAAAAGCATGCAAAGGGATACTGTGTGTGGTATGGTCAATGTACGAATGATTTCAAACCGTTGAACTGTCTTTACAATGGACCAGCCAAGAAGCTAACTGATCCACATGGCCTAGAAATATTGCACAGTAGATGCCCAGAATTAAGAGGTCAACATACGTGTTGTACCACCAAGCAACTTGAGGCGCTGACCTCAAATTTACAAATTTACGAAATGTTAACCCCACGATGTCCAGCATGCTGGAGCAACATAAGAAGATTGTATTGTCAGCTGACCTGCAGTCAGGATCAATCAGTTTTCATGGATGTTACACGCGATGAGCTGAAGTATCGAACAGACGATACTATACAGGAAGTTGATTACTATGTAGCTCCGGAATTCAAGCAAGGCCTCTTCGACTCTTGCAAAGATGTCATCTCCCTTTACAAAGATGTTATCGTCCCAGAGAAAGTCTGGAAAGTACTTGACTTTCTCTGTGGCACATCTGCAGAAAAGTGTACACCGCAGAAGCTGCTCGCATACATGGGAAGCACGTCAAATGGGTTTGCCCCATTCACCATCAATTATAAGACTAAACTTGCCAAGAATCTTTCATGGATGAATGATACAATCTTCAAGTGTAGCCAGGAAGTTGTTGATCCTGTAACTAACAGGGCGGCGAACCCCTGCAGTTGTCAGGATTGTGCCGCTTCATGTCCCGTCCCACCCCCTCCACCACCGCAGCCGACATACCCAACAATAAACTCTGTCTTTCGCACCGAGCAGCTTATCATTCGACCGACAAAGATTGTGCCTGCTGGATACCACCAATATCCATATGATAACTTTATTCCATTTGGACCAATCTTCCATCTGGATTTACTAAATCAGGTATTTTTTTTAGTGTTTCGTCCTTCTGAACGTAGTGCTTCATGCGTAACAGAACAACAGACCACCTGTGCGTGTAGCATGTACTGTACTTCGTACTTGTAGGTTTTGTGCATGCCTGGACTTGTTATACTGTCTCCTTTCCCCTCCTTCCCCTACCCCTGAGTCCGAGAGCATGTTCGCAGGCTATGGAGGCGGCTAGTGGTGGATATATAGTTACCGAACCACGAAGCCACTGGTCACCGACACTGAGGTGAACAGTTGTTTTAGTATATACTAAAACAGTGAGGTAATAAAGAACGAAAATGATGATTTTTAACTCATTTATTCCTGTCAACGATTACAATTTTCGCGCACAAATTGCTTGGAGGTGAACAGCACTTGCAATCCCGAGTTTTAGTAGACAATCAGAGCGCGCCAACAACGCTTAATCCACTGTTTTAGTATATACTAATTAAAAGTAAATTATCGTATTTATTTATATTCCACAGGCTCTTGACCTTCAAAATGCTATTACCAACATGAGGGTGCCGTATGGTGAAAACGACATTGTCACATTACAGGACATCTGCGTTCAGCCGTTCGCCCCACAAACAAAAGAGTGTGCAACCCAGAGCGTGTTTCAGTACTTCCACAACAACAAAACCAAACTGAACAAGTGCCTCACTGATAATAGGAAACTCTGCAGTCCTGAGATCCTTAAATTTCACTTTAAGGCCTATGACTTCCATGATCACCTGCTATTTTGCACGAGGTATAGTACGATATCTTATAAAATTCATTAATATTTCTTTAACTGAACAAGTGCCTCACTACTATGAAGAAAATCTGCAGTCCTGAGACCCTTAAATTTGACTTTAAGGCCTATGACTTCCACGACCATCTGCTATTTTGCACAAGGTACAGTATGATAACTCACAAGGGCATCTTTACTGACATCATTTTTTCATATTTCGGTTGCATTCAGTGAGCAAACATGAATACACAACTAACAAATGAATAGTATAGTCGTATTTCTTGACATTGCACCATGGTAATGTTATTCGCAATTTCCTTTTGGGAATTCGAGCCAGTTATGTTTAACAATTAGACTATATATATGAGCTCGAGATTTTTATCGCGTGATAGTTGATGAGGGCGAGGCCCGAATCAACAATCACGCATATGGAAATCAAGAGCGAATAATCGAAATTTTTTAGTATAAATCTTCTAGAAGTTCAAAACTTAACAACAAGACAACCTCTAATTTCATTGGACCTGGGTGTCACGCAGCTCTATTGTTTTCAGGGCCAGGGTCCATTGTTGTGTTGTTTGTTCTATTGTTTTCTCAGCAAATCAGAGAAGACCTTGTAAGAGCTGCGTACTGCCCCAAAAGGTACCGCAATAATTCTAACGGTGGTTATTATGGATTTTAGCACCCTAAGCTGTACCAATCTACAAATTTTGACCTCTGATAGGTACGACGAGCACCCCTGTCATTCTTATATGGGAGCCCTCCCCCGGGGGTAGAGATCCTAAAACTCCCCCTCCCCCCCCCCCCCCCCCCCCCCTTCCCCCCCACTCCGGGGGGCAGAACCTAAGAATCCAGTGGAAAGTAAATATATTACTTCTGATCGTTATTGTTCGCATGAATGTAATTTGTTTGAATAATTATAATAATTAAATTTTTAATTTAATTAATTACAAACCTTGTGCCCTAAATCCCTCACCTGTCAGATTTCTCAGTACCCCAGACAATCTAGACTTAGGGGTTCCATGACCCCGGGTGAAAAAACTCTAGTCTATCCC
Source organism: Dendrophyllia cribrosa (assembly GCA_024195265.1). Lineage (NCBI taxonomy): Eukaryota > Metazoa > Cnidaria > Anthozoa > Scleractinia > Dendrophylliidae > Dendrophyllia > Dendrophyllia cribrosa. The sequence continues at coordinate 5,468,723 of JAJLRJ010000011.1, read as the reverse complement.
TGAAATTATAACCATTTTTATCATATGTCAGCCTGCAAGAGTGACATATACATGGCTTTATTTTTTAGTTCGCCACCATTACCCGATAATAGGAAATTGGAAGAACCTTGCCTTGGTACATATGGAGGTCCTATCAGTCCAGACATTGTATTACGAGGCTTCGAAGGGACAGCGTACCAGAATGCTTCCACGTTGATCATCACGTTTGTTGTCAACAACTATAAGGACAAAAGCAAGCTAAGTAAGGCAATGGCGTGGGAAGATGCGTTTATCCAGTACATGCAAGATTACGTGGAGGACCCTAAGAATGGAAACCTGACGATCAGTTTCAGTGCAGACTCCAAAGTGCTAGGCTACTGAGAAAAATTTCACATTTGCTTCCCAGACACTTCAAGGATAAAGGAACTCAGTTTTAGAATAGAGAGCAGCGAGCTGCACAGAGAATATTTGTCAACGCCGCCTATATTTTTCAGCTGACTCAGCATTAATGACAATTAACTAACAACATAAGGTGACTCAGACTATGTGAGCGAAAACCAAACTCTTACAAATAACTTGATTGATTAGGTAGTACACGGGTAAAATAGTAATTTAACTTAATTTGCGTTAAACGAAGCCATCGGTTATTAATTAGTGTTGGTCGTCCTGTGTCCTTAAATTCCATGTAAAAGAAATCGACTTTTTTCGTTCCTGTGTCGACAGCCAAATCCCACCGCGTATGATTTTGTCAGGGGCTCAGATCTCAGCTATATATAGAAGACTGGTAGATCTGAGCTGGGGAAAAGGCCATGGGGACCACAAATATAGCTTTTGTCATGTGACCAGAAGAGTAGTAAACTTAAAACAATCGAACCGTAGATGGCAGAGATACAATGTATGTTGCTGTGTCATATGGCTAGTACAATTTGGCTTGCTACTCCAAAAACTGCCGCTAACTCAGTTTCGACACCAGACTTTCTGAGATCGTTTGGGTGACCATCCACCGCGGTCAAACGTCCGAGGCGTTTTTCGTTTTATTTAGTGGGATTTTATTTAATATTAAATGGAAATATGGGCAAGGATGTATAAAAGAATAGTTGACGTTACCATCTTTTAATTTTTCTCGAAATTATAAGCTTTTTTCCGTTGAAAACTGACCAAAACTCTTTGCGCCTGATCAAAATTATGTTGGCAAATGGCGCCGACAATTCTGCAGTTCACAGTTTTTAAACACTTAGAACTTTTAGTAAACTTTAAAAACGTTTGGTAAATTGACAGTGAAAATGACAACTTTAACTTTTAAGTACTTTGCTTAACTTTTGCAAATTTCTCTCGTTTGACTGCGGTTAAGGGTGACCAGCGTTAGTTATTGGGTCAATGCTTGGTGTTGAAATAGATCAATCATTAACTTGGAGAGATCATGTAGACAAAATTGCAAGAAAACCTCTGGAGGGATTGGCGTTCTGAGACGTGTAAGGCATCTCATACCTTATCATACATTAATTATGATGTACTACTCCCTTGTACTACCATATTTCGATTATTGTAGTATAGTGTGGGGGAGTTGTGGGAAAGGGATGTGTAACAGACTCCAGACCCTCCAAAACAGAGCTGCCAGGGCCCAGTTGTTCAAAGACTGGATAACGCTATCCACAGGATAAATCACTATCCAGTGGATAGGCATTAGCAAAACAAATTGTGTTATCCGCTGGATAGTGATTTATCCGGTGGATAGCGGTTATCCACGTTTTGAACAACTGGGCCCAGGGTGATAACCTCCTCTAACTACGATAGACGATCAGTTGAGATACTGGATGAACTTGGATGGGATAATCTTGAGACACGAAGGACAAGACAATTAGCCATAATAATGTATAATTTGAAAAATCGAAATGTACCTGATCATTTGACTCAAATTTTTAATAGTTCAAACTCTATGTATTCTTACAATCTAAGAAACTCAACACATAATTTATTTGTACCAAGACCGTATACTGAGGCTGGAAAAAATAGCTTCCACTATAGAGGGGCGGTTCTCTGGAATAGTCTATCAAATACTATTAAAGGACAGACAAGCCTGAAATCGTTTATATCATATTTGTAATTTAGTATAATTTTAATGACCATATTTATTTAATATTGTATTTTTTTATTGCATGATTTTTGCACGGCTCTCTGGAAGAGCATTTTTATGAATGAGATTCCGTGATTAAATAAAGATGATTGATTGATTGAATGCTGAATGAGTTGGTGCTCAGTCTCCCTAAAGTTTCTGAAGGGGCCAATGGAAACAATATGACACGGCTGCTTCACGTTCTGTTTTAACCGTAAACGCCCGGGGGGGGGGGGGGGGGGGGAACTCCCATATAAAAGTGACGGGATGCTCGTCGTACCTTTTAGGGGTTAAAATTTGTAGATTGGTACCGCTTAGGGTGCTAAAATCTAAAATGACTACCGTTAGAATTTTCGCGGTACCTTTAAGGGTATTGAGCCGAAAAATATGACAGAATATGACATGTGTTGTTTTAGAATTGGTACCTCTTAGGGGTAAAAATTCTTTTGAGCCACGCCCATCAAACGAGATTCTGGTACCTTTTAGGGTGTTTTTCGAAAATTTCCGACGAGCACCCCTGTCATTTTTATATGGGAGTCCCCCCCCCGCGCGTAAACGCTGTATTAAGCCCCTCCCCCCCTCCTCCCTCTTTATTAATCCCCTCCCCTCTTGAGCTTTTATCCCTAAGAGATACCAAATCATAATTTTTTAGGCTCAATACCCTAAAAGGTACCGCGTTAATTCTGACGGTGGACATTTTAGATTTTAGCACCCTAAGCCGTACCAATCTACAAATTTTGACCACTAAAACAACACATCGTATTCTGCCTATATTTCCGATTCAGTATCCTAAGTTTGAGGGAGGGGGGGGGGGGGGGGGGGGGGGGGGGGCTTGGCCGGGGCTTCGGAGGGGAGAGTCATTAATAAAATTTTAGCAAATTGGGGAGGGCCAAACCTGAGGTTTTGTTCGTAGCCGGGGGAGGGTCACACTTTTTTTTGGCAAGGAAAAAATTACTCCATGTCGCTTCTATTAAAGTCAACTCTTTTATTTGTTAATAAACGTGCAATGAGTCTTTGGAAAAGTAAAACTGATCTAAAACTTGTATGTACAAGCAAAGCTACCAGTCAAGATCAATCCAAATTATTTACAGGTGTCGAAAAATTATATTAAAAAACTATCTTCTCCCAACTAACATAATCGTCTCTCTCAACCCGTGCCCGCTTTCGTCCATATTTTAACGGCCGTAATGTTTCCGCACAGGGTTCTGGTATAAAATCAGTCTCCGGTGACGATTCGTCACTTAAGCTACTCGAGCTCTAGTTGAACCGACAACTCGATCTACCACATCACTTTGCGAGTCAGTTTCGACCTCGGAAAGTGATGAGGTCACTTCTTGTTGCACATAAAAAATAACGGGGGCTGCCGAGGTTGGTGACGCTCCATAGAATTGTACAGCAAGCTGCCAATGTGCCGGTTTTGATCATTGCGACCTTTTCAGCTTTCTTCCCTTTGAAGGTGATCTTGTGATGGGAAAAGTACAATGACAGCTCGTTCACCCTCAAAGATGACAGCTTATCGGAGTTGTACTGTCCAACCCAGTCAATGTCATTGTACTCCCGGTTCAGCCGTTTCATTCGCTCCCTTTCAGTCTCCTCTTTCTTCTTCTCTTTGCGCATTTTGATCTGGGCAAGGTGCTCAACATACTCTGCCACAAGCTTTTCGGTTACAATGTACTTATCTGAAAATCTCTAATGGCCTCACTGTCCCCACTGACTGAGTTTACTTTCCTCAAACAATCGCTAAATCTGAGCTCGAGGCTGGAAGTCGTCTGGCTCACGGTCATCGGTGGGGGTTTCACTCCAAGAGAGATAATGGAAGTTTGGTAGCTTGCTATAGTCGGGATATGGTCGTCAAGTTGGAAGTGGAGCGCTAGTAGTCTCATCCTTCTCGCAAAATTTACATAGATGGCCATTTCGCTTTTGACACGACTTTCGCCTATACTTCATATACAACTCTCCTTTCTCACAATGGAGGCTCTCAATTAATTGTTCCAGCTTTGAAAAATACCCATGCCCCTGAACAGAACTCTTTTGTTTGTTGGTGACTCCAAGATACTCTTTCAAGTACTCACGGTTGTAGAAAAACTGAATATTTTCTGGTCGGTTGACCAAAAATGCTGAAATATACCCCTGTGGTGCTGGGGAGTCGTCAATTCGAAGACACACTTCCTCAGCAACAGCGCACGCATTTTTTTCCCATGACTTTACCGCTTTGCGCGTCTAGCTCTGACGTTGAAAGAACGGCTTAACTTCCTCTTCAGAAAGTCCATGTAAAGTCTCGTAAATCTGCCATTTAAGACTGCCTCCATCACACAGAGCATCACCTATACACTGTACATGCATTGAGCCGCTCTGCTTCATTCTGTCCCGAGTCTTCTCTTGCCCGGTAAATTCTCAAGACCTTTTCATTGCCATGAATTCTTGCTTTTTTCTAGAATGCGTATTCTGGACTCTGCACTGGACACGCCCACTCCCGGGCCAGCATCAGTTAGCTTTACTGCGTTGATACACAGGTAGCAGTCTGCAGAGGCAGGCGATTATTCTCAAGACCGGCCTCATCACATTACACTGCCACTTGTTCCTGCACCCGATGTGCCGTCTTGATGCCTCAAAACAGAGTCATAGGAGGAGCGGGCATCCTTTTTAGAATGACGAGTCGACAAAAAGCCACAATAGCCACAAGTTGCTCCATCTGACCTCATGAAATCATCGCATTCAACACAACCACATTACCCTCTTTCTACTCCTCGTATATCCTTGCCCATCTTCAAGTTTTCACCGTACAATCACACGCCACGCGATTAGCTGCTTTGTGCGTAGCCTGTTCCAGGCGTTAAGTTTGTGGCGCGCGAAAGGAAAATCGGGCTCCCCACAATCTAAACGCCTGGAACAGGCTACTTTGTGCGCAGATGGAGCGACCAGAATGAGGTTATATAAGTAACACTTCCGGTTAGTTATTTTCACTTCCGGTTATTTTTGTCTTGAAAGGAACTGTTGAATAGGTGGGAGGGGGGAGGGTCAGATGTTTTTGTGTGGGTGTTTGTGAAGGGTCATGCATTAATCCATTCCAGGAAGTGGGAGGGCCACGACTTTTTAAGCCAAACATTTCTAAAATACCCTCCCCCCCCAATAAAAGACGTGCCTTCCCTTACCGCATTTATTCTAAAGGTGCTTTTGGATTATAGCACCCTGGCGTACCACGTACCAAACTACAAATTTTCACCCCTAAAAAGGCGAGAAGACGAGCACCCCCGTCAATTTATATGGTTGTACCCCCTCCCCCCGGCGGAAGGGGGGGGGAGGGGGGTGGGTGGGGTTAGAAACCATAAAGACCACTCTCCGTTTCTTTAGAAAACGTTTAGTACTCCTTGATATTGTTCAACTGTTGTTCAATGCGTTTACAATACGCGCACCCTTAGTACCGTTAGCGAGACCAGTTAAACCGGTTTGGGGTATTATAAAAGCCCCAAAGGAAAAATATGATACAGTACTAATGATCTGCCCAGATGTCTGGCGGGCGGTCTTTTAGAGGTGTCGGCTAAATAAGTCATATGCAAAAACAGAAAAATCTCCGTTGTGAGAATAGCCTGCGAGAACCCCTGAGCCCGAAAGCTTGCTCGCAGGCTATTGTGAGAATAGAAATGCTGATCACAATGTTAAACAGCTAATGTTTCCGGCATCGATGTCATCCAGGAAAATCCCTTTCTTCTGTGGTTGAATTTTGTCCAGGAGTTGTTTTGTCGACTTTTGTCCCCTCCGTTACAAAGCTTGAGGGCTCTGATCCCCAAAATCTCGTGACTCGCGTTTCGTCATCCGATGAATGAACCAGAATGGCACGCGTTATGGCCTGACGACAACCGACCAATCAGAGATCAGCATTCCATATGATTGATCAATGTATTTGCATATAGCTGGCTTACATATCTTCGGTTTCTTTCTCTTGACCGGATTTGACCGTCGTTCTTTCGTCGTATTTTTACCAGGATTTGTCGCAAACAAGAGAAAACGTTACACAAAAAGAGCTAAGCAGTTACCGTTTAAGGTCTAATCTTCGCAAAAACACAAGAAACATGCCTGGAACTACAGTGTTTCTTCGTTCGATCGTAATGGTGTTTATCTTGACCGTGTTCGCGGTTCAGGTAAGTCTTCGTGTTTGCCGGCCTATTACATAACGTTACATCTAAGCTAAGCTGTTTTTTAGAAGTAACCTCCCCGATTTATTAAAAAAATAATGCTTGATGCATTTCATGTTTTATTGGTTTAATCATCGTGCATTTGTATGCATGCAAAAATTGCAGTTGATGTTTTGGGAGGTGAAAAGGCGGGTTCCAAAGGTTGTTTCGTAATAAAAAATTATGGTTTGTTAGCTTCGTGCGTAAAGTTGAGACTTGTGCTCGGAAAACGTGTGCTTGTATTACGTTAACGTTTGTGAAATTGTTTGTCAGCATTAGTGAAAGCTGTTTAATTTAAGCTTTTACCTTCAAAGAGAACCAAAGAAACTATCGTATGCATATGAGATGTACATGTAGAACTTGTGAATTTCCGACACTTGTCAGTGTCAGAAGTTACCTTCAACCGCCTTGCGCAATATAATAAACAACACTTCTTTATTCATCAACATCTTAAATTGAAGTGATCGCAATCCACAGGCCCAAAATTTAGAACGACCAAGGTTATACATCATATAAGTCCTATAAGCTTATATAAAGTTCAAGTTGCACACATGTAAGCTTGCATGTATGGAAATTCATACATGTACATGTACATGCCATAAACCACACCACAGAAAAGTTCTACCGGTAGCTTTCATTTAAGTGGTCACACTGACTCCATTGACTGGAATTTTACACAGGATTCTACTACTAAGTTTATTTACATGAAGCTTCCATTAATTTAAGGTAGCTGAACACAGTTTGCGCGCGCTCTTCAATTTCAGCTGCTTACGTGAGTCAGCGCGCGCACAGTTTTAAGAAAAACAAACATGGCGCCTGTTCAGCGATCTTTTTATTTTGCTCAGCGTGGATCGCGAAAGTGTTGTTTTTCGTCTTAAAATCAAACAATTTGTTGTTCGTAAAAATGTTTGTTGAGTCAATAGATAATTTATAGAACCATTGAAGAAATACACTGCCTTTTTGGTCGTTTTTGTCTTTGGATCGAGAACCCAGTCAAATGCAACGCATGCGCAGTTGACCAAAAAATTGTGACTGGATGTTTTAGCGACTTTCCTCGGAAACGTGCTGATTTCTACGGAACCACTCATTAGCATTTCACGAAATTTGGCAGAGTAATAATTCCAAATATGCCGAACTCACTTGCCATCAAAAATTTGAAATCTAACAGAGGAGATTTTTACTAAACGCAAACATATTAAACCACAAATTACGGAAGATCCCTCTGTCAAAATTACACGAGACCAGTGTTAACTTGCGAATATTTTTGCGAGTTAACTAGAGACAAATGATGAACAAAATCTAATGACTAGATTTTCTGAAAATAAACGAAACCAAATATTGCAGGCTGATTTACAATCCACCGTGTTGCCATGGCAACACCCTAAAAGCTCAACAAAAATATCAAAATATATAGCTTGTTGCTTAATCGTATGCCTCACCAATTTTGGACGCCCAGACGTTAGTGGTTTTAAAATGACAATGAATGACGCATAGGTACAGTGAAACTGTGTTCAGCCACCTTAAGGATTACAAGCCTTGAAGGTTAAGACTGTATAACAAAGACCCACACTCCCATTACATTATACATACATGTACATGAGCCCAAGGTGGAAGCTATCCTGGGTCGGATCAAATTAAACATTTTAACTCCCAAGTGTGCCAAAAATCAAAGTACAAGAAAAATCCTGATATGACAAATCCCACATTTCATTTTGTAAAATATTTGAAAAACAAAAACTGGTATCATGCAAAAGCACTGCAAGAGGCTTACACCATGTACCAACATTGAGACAGACTCAAAAGTTAGAACTGCCCTATATGTGTACACGTATCCATACAAAGCCATGGAAGCCATGCATCCTTTATCTAACTTGCCAGTCCATAAATCAGCCTGGTAGTGTTCAGTTTTAGTGCTACTGAAAATATGAAACCGAAACAGCTCTGCATTAAACCTTAAAATAAACACACCTCACAACAGGGTAACCTACATGTAAATTCATGTAATTTTGAAGTTGTAAACTTAAACTCATGCACAGCAACCACTTGGCACTGTCACTCTAAATCGCCGTAACGATCAATGGAAAGAAAGAAAAACTTAGTAAATTACTTCAATTTAAAATGTGCCTAATGCCGGGCAGGGAGGGAAGGAGGCAACCAACAGCAGTGTAGCATATTCAAAGGTGAAAGCAAATGATCTGCAACAATCAATGAATGCAAAGCAATAATGGCTGACAGGAAAGGTCCCAGCAGAGGTGTCTGGGGTGCCTCTGGGGATTGTGCACATGAAGGGGTGGACCACTGGCCAGCATCTGCTTGTGTTTTTAAAAGCTCACTTAAATTATGTTTAGCCACATTTTGTGACAGAAACCTGAGCCAGGCTGGCATCCAACTTAGGCTTAGGTAAAGGCTTCAAAGTGCCACCATGATCAAAAATATACATTTTCTGTTCTCTTTATACAGTATTTTGAAAATATAAGTACTCTTTACTTATCTTGCGAAGTTTCAAGTCAAAACTCGTATGGGAAGTGCCATTATTTTAACTTAACATTTCGAATTCGGCTTGCCGCCATTACTCAATTAAAAAATGACCAGGACCGAACCCTGAGAGTTGGATCGAGTTGGCCTAAAGATTTTGTGACGTCAACGACTCAACATGTGCGTTTTGGCTTTGTTGTCTGTGACCCGGAGGGAACCGCGTTGAGTCATTGACGTCACAAATCAAGTCACATGTACCAGATCGCAAACCAGTAGAACATGGGCTCGGATTTATGAACGGAGTAATGGTGGACGGATTTTACGTGATTTTCGTGGGTTTTTGGCCAGCTATTTCTCGGCTGTGTAAGAATACATGTATATCAATCTAATTTATAGCAGTTCGCATTTGTCTAAGCCTATTAGATACATTTGCGTTAAAAAAGCGGAAAAGAAATATCCAAATTTTCGTCATAGTGGCACTTTAACAGGGCTGCAAATAACAGTCGGTCATCAGACAATGGCCGACCAAAATTTACCAATGTCCGACGAAATCACCACCGTGGTCGGACATTATGTCTGGAAAACTTGCAAATGGCTGACCGTGTTTGAAATCGCCCTATAATGCATTGCAAACCCTTAAGCATTGAATACGTCATGTATGCCTGCCTGTAATGCATGGTAAATAATGTGATGTCCGACCAAATTTTTCGTTTGTCCGCCCAAAATGGTGCCCAAGTCGGACATATGTCCTTTCAAGAAAAAATAATTATTTGCAGCCCTGCTTTAAGGTTGACACAGTTGACTGATGTCTGTTTTGCTGTTACTTTGTTTTCAGGGAAATTCTAAAGACGTTGTTAAAAAGCATGCAAAGGGATACTGTGTGTGGTATGGTCAATGTACGAATGATTCCAAACCATTGAACTGTCTTTACAATGGACCAGCCAAGAATCTAACTGATCCACATGGCCTAGAAATATTGCACAGTAGATGCCCAGAATTAAGAGGTCAACCTACGTGTTGTACAACCAAGCAACTGGAGGCGCTGACCTCAAATTTACAAACTATGGAGCAGTTAACCTCGCGTTGTCCCTCATGCTGGAACAACATGAGAAGGTTGTACTGTCAGCTGACCTGCAGTCAGGATCAATCAGTTTTCATGGATGTTACACATGATGAGCTGAAGGATAAAACAAACAAGACTATAAAGGAAGTTGATTACTATGTAGATCCAAAATTCAAGCAAGGCCTCTTTGACTCTTGTAAAGATGTAACATTCCCAGGGAACAACGAGAAAGTACTTAGTTTCCTTTGCGGCACATCAGCAGAAAAGTGTACACCGCAGAAGCTGCTCGCATACATGGGAAGCACGTCAAATGGGTTTGCCCCATTCACCATCAATTATAAGACTAAACTTGCCAAGAATCTTTCATGGATGAACGATACAATCTTCAAGTGTAGCCAGGAATTTGTTGATCCTGTAACTAACAGGACGGCGAACCCCTGCAGTTGTCAGGATTGTGTTGCTTCATGTCCCGTTCCACCCCCTCCACCGCCACAACCAACGCACCGAGAAATTTTGGGACTTGATGTACTCTCATTTAGCCTTCTCATCGTGTACATAATCTTCATCCTTATTTTCTTTCCAATTAGCATCTTATGTTCAATGAGAAAAAAGAACAAAAACTATGCTGTGGTGCCAGACAGTGCCCAGCCAAACTTAAGGTATAGTGGGTTGTACCCCCAGGTGTCAAGTTCTCAGCCTGTGCCTGTCAGTTCATCCCCAGGAGTGTGTGAGCGTCTGGGAAGCAAGTTGGAATCTGTGTTGCGTTATTGGTTTACCAAATGGGGTGTGTGGTGCAGTACCCATCCATTTTATGTTATGGGGGCATGCGCTGTTGTCATTGGCATTCTTGCTTGTGGGCTTTTCTTCTTCACCGTAACAACAGACCCTGTGGAGTTATGGTCTGCACCTGACAGCGAGGCCCGCAAGGAGAAGGAAAATTATGACTCCAAGTTTAACCCTTTCTATCGCACTGAGCAGCTTATCATTCGACCAAAACATAATGTGCCTGCTGGATACCAACAATATCCATATGATAACTTTATTCCATTTGGACCAATCTTCCATCTGGATTTACTAAATCAGGTATTTTTTGGTGTTCTGTCTTTCTGGTAGTGCTACAACACTGTACATGTGTACATGTATGTGTAGACAATAGCAGACTCTTTGTGACAGCATTGAAGTGTTTGTAATAGGGAGCTTAAGCAAACAAGACAGTGACAGCCATGAGAATGTCGCAAAACAATAGTATTAATTATTAACAAAACAAAGTCTTTGCACCTTCATTTTACATTTCTGTACATTTCTCTGCCAATCTCCACAAAGCAACAATGCCAAATGACCAAAGTCAAGGTTTTGTGGAGAATGTGAACACACCAATGCTGTATTCACACTAGGGCGAAACATGTTTAGCATAATAAATTGTTTTGTTTGTGTTTATTCCACAGTCTCTCGACCTACAAAATACTATTGCCAACATGAAGGTGCCATATGAAAACGGTACCATCACATTGCAGGACATCTGCTTTCAGCCATTAGCGCCACAAAAAAAAGAGTGTGCAATCCAGAGCGTGTTTCAGTACTTCCAAAACAACAAAACCAAACTGAACAAGTGCCTCACTGATAATAGGAAACTCTGCAGTCCTGAAAACCTTAAATTTCACTTTAAGGCCTATGACTTCCATGATCACCTGCTATTTTGCACGAGGTACAGTACAATATCTTATAAAATTCATTAATATTTCATAACAGTTATGACAAATCAGTAGGTGTTATTTGAGTCACATGTACACCTCTGTAAACCCCAATACAAATCAACTGAGTTGATGAATTATTAAACAGTAGAATTAACTTTTGATACAGACACCTGCTCAGCTAATTAGTATTCATACAGATCTCTACTCATTGTTTCATTTCATAAGTACAATAAAATATTCGAGTGAGATCTGTATGGGCGTTTACAATGGCTCACCATTGTAAACGCCCATACAGATCTCCCACTCATATTTTATCTACTACTTACAAGGGATCTTAAGGTGGTATTTACCAGTCAAATACGTCCTAAATTGGCCCTTTTTTAAATATTTTATTGACTTAATTTCAATTCCTGATTGCACTTCCCCTAAGTTAATTTTGCCGTAGAATCCGATTTTAAATAAAAATTTTCAATTTCCTGTCAAAAAGGTGTGAAAATTAGCACCTAAAACTGTCACTCAAATCAATAACTATTTTATTTTCTTCCTTGCTTTTCTTTTAAAAGCTTTCTTCTTTTTGCTTTTGAATACTTATAATAAAAGGAATCTTCTGTGACTTAGCCGACATCAAAATGTAAATCCTGCAAGAAATAATTGAACTACTCCAAACCATTCACGTGACATACCGTAATATTGATCCGAAGTAGCGATACATGTCGGCTAAGTCAGGAAACATAGCTCCATTCGTGTTTGTTAAGTCTGCCAAATTTCAGCAGCTTTGTGTTAAAGCTCTTGGAAATATCTTGATTTTCGTCTCATGCATGCTGGGAATCCGTCCAATTTTGCACAAAATCAAGCTAAACTGCAAAGAAATTGCTCTGAAAGCTCACATCAAACTGTTTTTCAATGGCAGCCAGCCAAACCAGCTAGGAGAGGGGAGGGTCAGAAGGTAGCTGAATATTTTATTTAGAGTTGGCTCATATAGGAGCTTTTGATTTAAATTTAAGTTGCCTTGTTAAAGTGCTTTCTCACACACCACTAGTAGCCATACATGTACCAAGCCGACTGCCACAGCATGACCTGTATTTTAAACTCATAAAATCGTATACTGATTATCATAACCCTAACGAGCAGGGGCACTAACAAAATTACAAGATTGCACATTAAATTTAAACAACAAAAGCAACTGCCTGCCTTTTAGGTCACATGACCTTTGCCCAGGCCCCCAGCAGTGTGTGAGAAAAACATTTTCCACTTACAGTGTATTTCGTTGTACTCAGCCAGTGGAAAATTACCCACTACGATCAAAAGGGGCCCCTTTTTATGGGCGAAAATTACATTCCTTAAAGTTTGCTACAGGTGGATATGTTGTGGTTGAAATTTTTCTTTGGTTTAAAAATTTTCAAACCCATTTAGTTTTTATTTTCCTTTGTCTCAGATTCATTATCATACTTTGAGACAAGGGAAAACAAAAATCAAACTGGTTTGAAAATTTTCAAACCAAAGAAAAATTTGAACCACAACAGATATACCTATCTGGGTCACTAAAATGAAATTTGGGCTCCGCAAAGGAAAAATATCGAGCTTAGAAAATAAGTGTTTTTTGAGTCTGCCATTATAGATTTACGCTCCAGCAAGCCGTTTGTTTAGTGCTGTAATGGTGGAGTTCATTTAGTTGTTGCTGGTTGTTGTTTTTTTATGCTTATGTATGTTAACACCTTTGCCCAAAGTGGGGGCTGGGTACCCATGAAACCCACAGGCTGGATATACATTTTTCTTGTAACTGCAATCTCAGCCCCAGTGACCAGCGCTATTATGTACATGTACAGGTACCTGCGACCCAGCCACGCCTTCAATCATAATAATAATCACAATAACAAACAACAGATTCTGGCAATGCTAAAGAAAAAGATACAAAACGGATCAATATCTATACATGTAAATCACAACCCATGAATTAAATCTGTGCCCTTAGTACACCCCCCCCGCCCCCAATTTCTAGGTACCCCAGACAATATCTAAGTGAGTAATTCTAGTGCTATCCCTGAACGAATAACTTTTTTTTTTTCAGAATAAAATATTCTAGTGCCATCCTCAAACAAACTTTTTATTCACATGTCAGGGAGCAAGAAATTATAACATTTGCATGATTTTTTTTTAGTTCGCCAACATCAGCTGATAATCAGAAATTGGAAGAACCCTGCCTTGGTACATATGGAGGTCCTATCAACCCAAATATTGCATTAGGAGGCTTTGAAGGGACGGCGTACCAGAATGCTTCCACGTTAATCATCACGTTTGTTGTCAACAACTATCAGGACAAAAGCAAGCTAAGTAAGGCAATGGCATGGGAAAAGGCATTCATCAAATTCATGAAAGATTACGTGAAGGACCCTGGAAATCTGACAATCAGTTTCTCTGCAGAACGTGCTATCGAAGACGAGTTAAATCGAGAGAGTGACACTGACATTGTAACTATTCTTGTCAGTTATCTTATTATGTTTGCATACATCACAGTGGCATTAGGACAAGTTGATTTTAAGGATTGCAGTAGACTTCTGGTAAGTTACATGTAACCCTTTTATGTTTGATCATGTTTTGTTACATTGACCTCAAAAATGGCAGAAAAAGACACTACAGGTGTAGTTACAGTTGCACTTTGACCCTTTCACTCTTAAATTGTGGGGTGTGGGGGGCAGGGATGTAGCTAAGAGCAGGCTACCGGCTAATTTTACCACCTGAAAGAGAACTTATCACCGGCTGAAATTTGACTAGAAAACAGACTTCGGGAGATTTTGAAGGTGTACAAGCCAGAAAAACCGGCTGAACTTGTTAATGAGCCTGCTAAGTGTTTTCTAAGTACTGTAGCTACACCACTGGGGGGGGGGAGCCAAACATGTAGGAGAGAGGAGGGTCCAAAGGTTGTTTCACATTGATGAATTGTTGGAGCCTTTGATTGATTTCGATTTTAATTTCATTTTTAGATTGACTCCAAGGTTACACTGGGACTTGGTGGCATCTTTATAGTTTTATTTTCAGTTGTCTGTTCACTTGGTTTCTGGAGTTACATTGGTGAACCAGCGACACTTATCATCATCGAGGTGATTCCTTTCCTTGTTTTAGCTGTTGGTGTGGACAACATCTTTATCCTGGTCCAGACATACCAGCGCTATAGTTCTAAAGCTGATGAGGATATTCCACATAAAGTTGGACGTGTCTTGGGCGAGGTCGCACCAAGCATGCTATTGACTTCTTTGTCAGAGTCGGTTGCGTTTGCACTTGGTGAGTTGTGATTCCATTCAAAAAAAAATATTTCCAACAACTTAATAATAACAAGAGGCTACACATAGCCTATACTCATGTGCATGACACTCTAAGACGCGTTGATTGAAGCTACCAATAAATTTATTTTACTCGCTTTGAATATATATTTAATTTATTGAATCCCGATCAAACCCACACTAGTGTAATACTTCCTTATACAGTTCTGGTCAAATGTAAGTTGACAGTCTTGACTCGATCCTTGATCCTCTATCCTCGAAATTCAAGTCACTTGAATTTCGATGATCGAGGGTCAAGTTTCGAGGATCGAGAATCTAGAAATCGAGAATATGCAAACTCGAAAAGGCTTTCAAGGAAACGATTTATTCCTTGTAGAAAGAATAATAGCTGTTCGCACGTCATGTGTACAAGTATTTGGCATCGACCGTCAAGCTCAGCGTATGCACTTATTTATAAGATACTGTAGACAAACAATATGTGACCTTCCACGGGAAAACGTACATTAACGCTTTTCCGTTTAACGGTTTAAAGCGTTCGTTAGTCGTTTATTTACCGTTAAAACGGTTTAGAAAATCGTTAGAAGCGTTAGAACATCCATTAGAATTAACAGCCAAGCCGTTAAAAGCGTTAGAAAAGTCGTTTGAAACGTTTTCGCATGCCGTTAAAAGCGTTAGTAAAAAGCGTTCAAATTTCCCTTCAAAGGCGTCTACAAAAGTGTTAGAAAAATCGTTGAATCCAAAGGTTTAACCGTTTAACTAGCAAGCAAACACATCGACAGCACTTGAGATGTTTTAAGCGTTCTGATATGGTTTATTTCTGATCAATAATAATTACAAACATACCTTGTTTTTCGGATGTTCGGTGAAACTTCTCGCTCGTGTGAGTGGCGTGTGTACTCGAGAAGTTTGACAAGAATGAAGATCATTCACGAGACACACGATAGCTACATTTTGAGTCACGTTTTATGATTCCTTTTCGTGCCTTTAATCCACACTTTGGTAAACAAGCACATTTTTCGTCTCAGCATTGGAGAATTATTATTTTATCAAATCTCGAAAATTAATGCTCGCATGTTTTCGATCGATCGCAGCGAAATACTCGTCACCAGGACTAGCCGCGCGATATGTCGTT
This sequence comes from Dendrophyllia cribrosa, assembly GCA_024195265.1. Taxonomy (NCBI): domain Eukaryota; kingdom Metazoa; phylum Cnidaria; class Anthozoa; order Scleractinia; family Dendrophylliidae; genus Dendrophyllia; species Dendrophyllia cribrosa. The sequence goes on along the minus strand of JAJLRJ010000011.1, from coordinate 5,452,817 downwards.
ATAGCAACGACCGCTTGTTATTTCATTTCACGAGAATCTCGACAACGACAATGGCGGAAGAAGCAGAATTAGATATTGAACGATGCGAAAGAGAAACACAAGTGATGGAGAACGTAAAAGAATTCTTAGAAGGTGGCTGTAAATGCTCCAGAGGTCCAAAAGATAGTGCCTGCTCATCTCAGTTTACAGAGGAAGAGATCATCACAAATTTGAGCAATTGTCACAAACTTTCTTCGAGAGAACTAGACCTCATAATTTTGGCTAACATACAGGCAGTCACCCGCGTCGAGACCGTTGGACAGAAAAGAACAAGAAGTCCTCGCTGCAATTTTCTGTTCCAGTCAAAGCCGATTTGCCGTGATATGTTTCTTATCATGTATGGGATAAGCGACTCCCGCCTTCGCCGGTTACGGGAACATTATGAGAACAGTCGCCTCTCGTCGAGGACACCTGGAAACACCAAAAGGCTTCCAAAGAATACACTTCCGTTTGCGGTAGTGGAAGATGCAAAACTGTTTCTAGCGAACTATGCAGAGGAACATGCAATATGCCTTCCGGGTAGGATTCCTGGCTACAAAGACGAAGACATCAAACTTCTTTCCTCACATGAAACAAAGATCGGCGTTTAGCGCACTTTTGAAATCGCTTGCAAGGCCACAGGCAAGCAGGCTGTTAGCTACTCAAAGTTTGTTGAACTATGGGAACAATTTCATCCAAACCTCGTGGTAGCAAAACCAATGACTGACCTCTGCCTGACGTGTCAGCAGAATACAACGAAGCTACTACGAGTTGCAAATCTGCCTGATCATGAAAAATCAGATGGCGTTCGAGAACAACAAGAACATTTGAACTTAGCGTTGACTGAGAGAAACGTTTACAAAGACGCGTGTAAGCAGGCGACGGACAAATTTCAAGCAATCGAGGACACGATAGATTTAAATGAAACACATGCACCGTGTTCGACTGAAGGAACAATACATTACTCCTTCGATTACGCCCAGCAGGTGCATTATCCAAGCAACCCCATGCAGCCTGGCCCCATTTATTTTAAAACTCCTCGCAAATGTGGGATTTTTGGCATAATGTGTGAGGCCATTCTGAGGCAGGTTAATTACACAGGAAAAATAAGAGAATTCCCAGTGTCTTGAAAATGGGTTTATATTGGTTCTAACTTGGGCCTAACTTGGGTCTAGTTTGGAATTAAACTTGGGAACTGTTCATTTCCCAAAGTAATACCTTAAGTTGGGAAATGGGAACAACTCCCATGTTTTTCCCAACCTGTGTTGAAATAGGGAATTGTTAAGTCCTCAATATAGACCCATATTGGACCCAAATATAGGGTCTCATTTGGGATATATTTACCCCAAGTTAAACCACATTTAGACCCATAGTGGGGTTTATCTGAACCCAGGCTTCTCCCAAAGTCATATCCAAGTGGTCCCAAATAGGGTCAGAATTGGGAAAATTAACAAGGTCCGTTTAGCCTCATATAGTCCCACAGTTGGGTACATATAATCCCTAACTTGGGTCTAGTATGGAATTTAACTTGGGAACTGTTCAATTCCCAAAGTAATACCTAAGGTTGGGAAATAATAACAACTCCCATGTTTTTCCCAACCTGTGTTGAATAGGGAATTGTCAAATCCCCAATATAGACCCATATTGGACTCAGATATAGGGTCTAATATGGGATATATTAACCCCAAGTTAAACCACATTTAGTCCCATAGTGGGGTTTATCTGAACCCAGGCTTCTCCCAAAGTCATATCCAAGTGGTCCCAATTGGGAAATTAACAAGGTCCGTTTAGCCTCATATCCCATCTTTGTTCCAAGCACTGTTCAAGTTCCCCTCAAAAGACAGGTTTTTCAAAATCAATCAAGTCATCAGTTTCTTGGCAGAAAACAGCAACAATTTATTTAAAAAGCCTGTGAGGAGGTAAGCATATAATTATTAAACTACATCCATAAATTTCAATAACCATAATTGCCAGCTTGTTACTTTTACTAATATTACTGACAGAACTATTTGTCCTAATATCTTCAAACGTATTGTTTATTTATTATTATGAACAATAAATTTATAACAGGTACAATAATTATCTTTTTTCTAATAGAGGACTGAAATAAGAAATTTAACGATCATCTTCTGTATGCTACAGCTTGCACAATGTTCTGTAGATGCAGAGCTGAATAAAATTTGCATTTTTGCAGTATTGTGATTTATGGTAATTTATGTGTAATCTGAAGGGAAAGTCCAAACGCAATGATACTAACATATTAAACATGTGAAAGACATCCATGTCTTTTTTTTAACCCTCATGCATGTTATTTAAACATCCCAGCAGAAGAAAAAAAAATCAAACCTCATTGTTACAAACATGTTTATAAAGTTCCCAAACATCTGCTTATTTTTGGATTATATCAGAACGCTTGAGATTTGCCAAGCTTGCTTCCGGCTTGATCTTGATACGACCATGATTAACAAGTTTAACTGCAACGGCTTTAAAAAGAGCATCTCCTTGCAGTTGTTTCGCTAAAGACACTTTACCCCCAAGCTCTTTAATTATTTGACACAAATATTCTCTGCTTATACTTTCTATAGCTGATTGACCAGAATAGGACATTAACAATACTTTAGCACTTTTGCTACTTAAGTTAATGGCTGATACTTCTTGATCAGGATTTAAAATACTGGACTGACTCCGTGCTTCTTTTGTTTCAGTTTCATCAACATTTTTCTTTGCAAGTTTTGTGGTTTTCTTTAGTAGCTGAGTGAAATCATTTTTGCTTTGTTTTTTTCCCTTTGTTTTCTTTGATTTTTTGAGCACTGGCTGTGATTCATAATCAGATCCATCAGAGTTTTCACTGGTAGAATTCACAATTTCAGTGTCTCCACCTTCGAATTCCCCACTACTACCATCATTACTAATATGATCATTGTCTTCATTATTTTGGTTGACCTCTTCATTGTCATACTCTGACATTGTTGGCAGTGGAGGTTTTCCGTTGTCCTTCCCTTTGAGTGACATTCTTTTGTCAGGCTGCAAGATATAGGAAATATAAGTTCAGAACTGATACTTGAAATGCATGAAATCAAATTCTCCAACTAAATTAAAGACACACCAAATGCATTTACCAGAGACAATTCTTTAAAGAAAATTAATAAGCCACTTCATTGAAAGTTGTATGTTCCAACTGACAGACTAAGGAGAAACTGAAATAATGATACCACGTTTCGCTTTAAATATTTTTTGAGAATTCACTCAAAACTCTTGAGTGTTTATTTTATCAGTCTATGTAAACAAAGGGAGAAAAGTTTTATTGCCTTTAGAAAATACCTAGGATACTACCAGTAACTTTGTCATCACAACCAGCGAGTTTACAAAGTACGTACGTACTAAAAACTGCCTTCAGGAGAATGGTATATTTTAAGTAACTACCTACCAAATCGTAATCAATTCTTTCTCTTTTACGAGAACGCCTCCTCTCATTGAACACGCTTTGTATGTGTTTTTTTATTCCTTCAAAGCCAAAGTTAATCTCTGGGATTGAGCATTCCTCTTTAAGAGAAGCTGCGAGTTCATCTAGTTTTGTCTTCTCTTCGGCAAGCCTAAAGTTAGGAAAATGGTTGCCTGGCCACTGTTGAACAGCCGCCCTCTGAATGCGTCCCCGCCTGTCAAAACAACAGAAATAAATAACATTTTGACAACTTGAAGAGTTTTGTTTCTTCTTAGTTAAGATGAACCCTTGCAGTTCAAACATCTTTAAGTTGTATTCCACATTACAGACGCTTCGACGGTCGAGAACGAAATGTTTTTTAATTTACATGTCACAACTTGAGGATCTTACTTTTTTGCATCTACAGATGTACGGGCGAATTGCCAAGGGCAGCTCCGGGCACTTTGAATAAAAGCTAAACAAAAGAGCCACAGTATCTAACTCGATAAAACAAGAATCTATATTCAGGCAATGTCCAAAAATTGAAGCCTTAGATTCCAAGAACAACAATAAAGGACAATTTAGGCGACCTTATTAATGATACATTGAATTGTACATGAACATATTATTAAGCAAAGAATGTTTACTCACTTTGCCTTGTACAGCAGTTGAATGTCTTTTGAGTAAGTGGCAATTTCACTCAGAGAGGGCTTCGGGGAAGACTTAGCTAGACTAGCTATAGATGAAGATGGAGTCGATGATCTTGAATTGGAAATTGAGTTGCCCAGATGATCACAAGGCAAAAGTGATTCTGCGATTTTGCGAAACTTGCATAGTTTACCAAATGTTGAAAGACCTAGCTTCGCAAATATTAAATCGTCGTCTAACTTGCGAAGAAGGCGCATTAAACTGTCGCCATCAATGTCTTCAGCTGTAAGTAAAAAGAAGGGAAACCAAACGAGGTAAGCATCGACAAATGAAGAATATTGCAAATCACGAAGACCAAAATAAACTTTATAGACATGAAGAAAACATTAAAATGTAACATACTAAACTGAGACAACGTTTCTGGTTATTTTATTCGCTGTTGCTTAGCGAAGGGCGGGAAAACTTTCTTGTTACCAATCAGGCAACTTCGAAATATAATACTTTACCTTCAAATTTGGTCGCTACATCGTTTGAGAAATGATGACTAATAAAAGATTTCACTTCTTCAACATTCCAAGTATCCAAGGTTGTATCCAAAGGTTTATATTCCTCCGAACAACTCGATCCCTGCGCCATTGTTTCACAGCTCCGCGCCAGAAATCAGGACGACTCGAGGCGAGGAGGTTTTCGATTGGTCAAGCGAAGCTCGGTGCCAGTCTCTATCAGTCGAAATAACCAAAATGGCGGGGGCGAGAAAGCGAAGTTACGCATATGCAATTAAACCTACCTGGGACCGTGTAGATATAGTTGCTTGTTCTTGTTGTGAAAAATCCTATTTACACGTTCATTGCCCCTGTGAGGAATGTAATGGAAGAGCGACCTCAAGAAAAGTGGAATTGGAACATTGGAAACGCAGTCAGTTGTGTTGCCCGGTACACAAAGGTAAGCGTCCAAACAGATCAGAGTGAGATTAAATTCTTTAAAATACAATAATAATGCCTTGAGATAAGAAAAACTTTTTCGCTTACAAAAAGCCTTTTTAATTAAAAGGTCACCTTGCTTAAAATTATTGCATTTTAAAGTGGAAAAAGGTCTCCGTAACCCTTTAACCTCTCCAAGTGACAAACATCTTTAAGCTTAAATTCCTTCATCGAAAGAAAAAATTAATTCTCAATTGAAATTGTAGATTTAAGAGTGGAAAACTTCCTTGAAAGTGAATTAGATGTCACTGTTGTGGAGGACCTTGAACAAAGACAAAACCTTCAGGAAACCAATGAAGACTGCAGTGGGGAAGAAGGCCTCGAGTCTCCTGCAGCGTTTAACGATGAAACTGTCACAGGTGATAACAGTGAAAGAGCTAATGATGAAATAAATGATACAACAAGTCACTTAGAGAGGACGATAGTGAAGGCAGTCTTACAAGCCATGCAGATAATTGAAAACACAAAGGTTTCACAAAATAGTTTCCAGGACATCCTTGATTATGGGAAAGAGTTATTCTGTGAGGGGTTAGGAGAAGAATGTGACATGGACATTGTCAATTCTGTTTGGCCGACCACTTGGGATGAGGCTCAGACTATCCTTAAAAAAGAAGGTTATGAAAATCCTAAGGAGTACTATGTCTGTTTCTGTCGAAAAAAAGCTAGAAAATCAAGTGGAAAAGGGCATGTTTACAATGGCAAATGGGATATTATGGAAAACAAAAATCAGACATGCAGCCATTGCGGTAGAAAAGGAAAAATTAAATACTATTATTTGGGATTAAAGAGTAAAGTAAAGCTTTGGTGCAGTGACATGGAAACTTGCCAAAAAACAATGGCTCATTGGCAAGAGAAAGATCATTGGCTGGTGACAGAGGAAGGACAGAATTCACATGACAATGAAAGAGATACCTTTTATAACGAAATATGGGATGGGGAGCGATTCTCCGAGTTATCTTGGTTTTGGAACCCCAATGCTTCCTGGATATTGCCAGCACGGTGCCCTGAAAGTTGGTGCAGTGGAGTTGTGTCTTCTCAAGATATAGAAGATGCTCCAGTTGGTGACAGGACAGATGAGAAAGTTCTTGAATGTCCAAATTGCTATTGCGAATTTACTTACAAAGTGAAACATGCAAAAGGGGACCCTCGTAATTTGGCATATATTGGGCACTGGGATGGCTGGTCACCATATAAGAGTGGAAACCACAAATGTGGTGCAATTGAAGTTTCTGTTGCAACTATGAGGAAACAAGAAAGGTGCTCAATAGATGAGGTGTATGTGATTGGTTTTGTGCCAAGCAATTTAGTTCCCACAGATAATCCAAATGCTCTTGATCCTTTTCTTCAGCCTCTTGTCAGAGAAATCAAGGACGGTTTCATTGATGGGTATGAGGTTGAGCACAAGGGTGGATTACCAGGATTTCAGACTGAAACAGTGCTCATCAGACATTTGCTTCTTTGTTGGACAGGAGACTACCCTGCACACTGTGAGGTAGGAAAATTCTTAAATGGAGGAGTGTCTCCATGCAGAAGGTGTAAGCTAAAAGGAGTTGATCTTCCTAATGCAAATCACCACCAGAAGTATTATGGAAACTGTAGATACCACGCTAAATACCCATGGGAACAAAGAGTATTACAAAGTGAGGTTTCTACTATGGAGGAGATACAACATGAAGAGAGAAAAACTGTACGTAAGAAACTGTCATCACAACATGGCTACACAGGGGTGTCTGTACTGCATGAACTACATCCCCTCTATGGTTTTGATGTAATCAGAGACCTGGTATATGATGTTCACCACAACTTGCCTTTAAATGTGGTTAAAAACCAGATTGATAGGCTGATTGAGACTGGAATATTGAATCCAAAGCAGGTGGAACAGCATTTGCAGAAAATTCCTTGGACAAATGAATTTACTTGTGGTCGTCAACCTGTGGGATTTGACACTCGTAGAGGACATTGGAAGGCAGAGGAGTATAAAAAATTTGCCTTTCCTAGCTCTGAAGTAGTGCTGGATGGACTTCTTCCAGAACCTGAGTTTGAAATTTGGACTAACATTGCTAGATTAACTGAGATGCATTTTTACAGTGGGCGCTCTGGATGGTCACAAGAAGATATAAGCAATAGCTACAAGTTGAGTGCTAGATTTAACATTTTGGTAGAAGAAATCCAAGGACTTGGAATGTGTGTTGTTACAAACCACAACTTACTTCACATACCGGAAGACATCAAACGTTTTTCTAGCACTGATAACTTCTGGTGTTTCCCATTTGAGAGGGCTGTAAAAAAGTACACTTCCAGGTCCAGCAACTGTAAACATATTGAAGTGACCTACGCAAAAGCAGAAGCCAGGAGAGAGTTCTTAAAAGTAAATCCTTCTATTGGACCTCTTGAGGGGCAAGATCAACCTGTTTCTGCAGATTTTGATAGGGTATGTCAAAGCAAAACAAGCTACTACATAGTTTAGAAGTGTTAGAAAAATACATGCATTTAAAGTACCCTTAAAATTACTCACAGAAACATTCTTTTTTTATAGGTTATTGCAAGTTCTGAGAAAGACGCAAGAAAATTGGCTAAAGAAGAGGTTGATCCATGCAATGCTGACAAATTTAATGAAGGGATCCTAGTTGGAAGCTGTAAGAAGATGAAAGTGGCAGAATTGTCGCAGGCAGAAATTGAAGATATTGCAGACTGCTGTGTTGTTCCCAGCATACATGTGTCAAGACTAGCTATTGTGACAATGAAAGCATTCCTCCCTAAATTAGGCCATAACGGACTGGTTATAAAATCTGATGAAACGGTAATTGGCATTGATCCAGGAATAGGTGACAAAGTTGTTATCATTAACAAATTTCTCAGTGTTTTGGCTAATGATCAGTATTACTCGTTAGTCAAAGCACAAGTCTGCAATTATGTCATGGAGGATGGGGAAGTTCAAACAAAGTACTGGAGCGGATTTCCACTTGTTCAGAAACCAACTGCAGACATTTACTTGAAGCTAGATGAAATAAAGCGCAAAGTTATGTTGTATCCTAACAACAATGGGGAGAATTTTGTAGTCCTAGACTATTTCCGCTCCAGTTCTCTTCATTATACCCCCGTTGTTCCATGTTTTCCTGAACTGGGGGATGTTGTTCAGATTCTTGGAGAGGAGGAAGAAGAAGAAGAAGTGTGGTTTGGGGAAGTCACATCTATAAATGAAAGAAGCAAAACTGCTCAAGTACAACCACTGATTGCCAATGCAAGATGGCCGGGTCGAAACCTATATTTGAGGGAGAAAAGGATGCGTATGTCATCGGAAAATGTACACTGGAACAGCATTCTAGAAGTGGCAAATGGCAGGTGGTGTTCTGGGAGTTGCTGGGAGTGGATTCCGTGAGATCCTACACAGCCAGCATTAAGCTAAGATGATTAAAAAGCAGTCTTAAGGCTGGACAATATTTATTATTTGGGTAGTCTCCCACAGACTTTCTTGGGACTTTGTCCTTTTATTCCTTCCCCAGGAACCTCTGCTAAACAGTGCACCTTTGGGAAGGAAAGTGTGACGAAGTCCTAAGAATGTCTGCATGGCAGGCTATCACCTTCCCTGTAAAAACAAACTGAGCACATACTATCCAAAGTTTCAAGTTTGTTTATTTTCTTTCTTATTTGTTTTTTGTTATCTCCAGAGGTAACATAGTACAGTTAAATAATATTAGGAAAGGAAATCAAAATGAATCCTGCATATATAAGTTGTAAATTACAGTAATGTGTAGTTTCATCTACACTAGATCAGGAGGACATAAAATGAAATACCTATTATTGCCCTCAATACCACCTTGAAACAAAACTTAATGATGCTGGAGATGGATTACATGTACAATACCAAATATAGACCAATATATAAAGTAAAGTTATTAGACTTAAATTAAAGTAGCCCCATTTGCTGACATAAATGTTGGTTAATATGCATTGATTTATTATTGTTTTGTTTAAGTGAAGTGTGATTTCCTTACAAAGCGAACGCACTCACCAAGTCAGTCTTATTTGGTAAACAAACTTAGGGAGTACAGAATTGGGACTACTTTGTGAAACATGCATTGGGAATTACAAGTGGTGTAATCTACTCTACAAGTAAAACCCAACTTTGACCCAATAATAAACCAAGTACACCCCAAAGCAGTTATTGTTGGGGTGAGCACGTCCCAATTTTGACCCATAAAAAATATGTTTGCACGAGATAGTCCCAAAGTAGGTTTGCCTTAACTTTTATAAACCCAAGTTCTTCCCAACGTTATCAGCTAAAAAGTGCTGATTTTGGGACTACTTTGGGAAACATGCATTGGGAAATACAAGTGGTGTAATCTACTCGAACAGTAAAACCCACATTTGACCCAAGAACAACTGAGTATTCTCCAAAGCAGTTGTTATTGGGGTCAGGACGTCCCAATTTTTATCCATAAAAAATGTGTTTGCACGAGATAGTCCCAAAGTAGGTGTGCCTTAATTTTTATAAACCCAAGTTATTCCCAATGTTATCAGCTAAAAAAAAAAAAAAAGCTGATTTTGGGACTACTTTGGGAAACATGCATTGGGAATTACAAGTGGTATAATCTACTCTACAAGTAAAACCCAACTTTGACCCATGAATAACCAAGTACACCCCAAAGCAGTTATTGTTGGGGTGAGCATGTCCCAATTTTGACCTATAAAAAATGTGTTTGCACCAGATAGTCCCAAAGAAGGTGTGAATAAATTTATGTAAACCCAAGTTATCCCCAATGTAATAAGCTGAAGAACCTGGTTTGGGGTCTACTTTGGGAAACATACATTGGGAATTACAAGTCATCCATTTAACTCTCAAGTAAAACCCAACTTTGCCCCCAAAAAAACCCAACTTAAAAAGTTGGGAATTATTATTTCCCAAGTTCGAACCAAGTTTGACCCAAGTTGGGAATTGTCCGATATTTCCTGTGTTACTTGATCGACGAAGCGTCCAGTGTTGGAAAAGGAGCGAACTCGACCATCAGCATGGTTCATCATCATTTTAACCATCACGGACTTGGCGAAACACACGCTCACCTTCACGCAGAGGTCCGCAAGTTAAAGTAGTTTCAAATTTATTTTCAGATGTATTGTCTAAATGCTGCAACGGTATTGGTCTGTTTACCAAAAACTTCAGCATCCTTTTTTCTCAAAACACGTTCTGATTGGTGAATTTTCTTCCAAGTGGCCCGGTTTGAGTGTCCGCACTGTAAAACCTTTCTATGTGTTTATGAGGGGATGACATTACCAAATACAAAACAACATTGTCTAATCTATTTCTCGAGAGATCATTCAAGTAACAAACTCATTACTCCTTGAAACTTGAAACTCAAAACTTGATACTCGAAATTTTCGAGAATCGAGTATTCAGGTCTCGAGGCGCAAGGATCGAGTTGCGAGGGACTGTCAAGTTACATTTGACTGGTACTGTATTATTTCTATGCTGCACAAGGTGGTTCTAACTTTTGAGTCTGTGAGGATGAAATCCTGACTTGTGTATTGATATTATTTTCGTTATTTATAGGTGCAATGTCAACTATGCCAGCAGTAAGGGTATTCTCTTTGTATGCCGCCATAGCAGTCTTCATCGATTTCCTACTTCAGGTTACTGCTTTCGTGGCGCTTCTGTCGCTAGATTCCAAACGACAAGAGAACAACAGATTTGATATCTTATGCTGCATCAAAGAACCAAAATTAAAAGAGCCATCTGTCGGCTGTAGTGTATACTCCATTATGAAACTCTTTGCTGAGGCTTTGCTTAATGATTATGCACGACCAGTTATGGTGAGTACAAGTAATTAATAGGGAGTTAAGAGTGTATTCTTCATGTACTTACATTGTACTGTCTTTCATTGCAGGCAACAAAGGAGCACCACTTCCTAATTTTGTTGTTCTTGTTTTGTACAGCCAAGAAAAATCGAGATTGTTGTCCAAAATATCCTTCTCATCCTACATTTTTGGGGCCAATCCGCACACATTCCGCCAGCTCAAACAATAATTCACCATACACGATCTTTCAGTTGCACAAAATGCTCTTGAAAGAAAGTAAAGACAATAATATTTATTATTGATTATTTCAATTTTCTCTCAAACTTGTCTAATAACGGGGTGATTTGCTCACTATATTTTCACTAATGTGTGACTGTTTTACAGTCAAAACCGAATATTACACATTTTTAAAGTCAGCTGCCACGAGATATCAGTTATATCATTTTCTTATAACTCCATTTGTTATTTATAGCTTTCAGTAAAGGGTGCATCATGTTCCCACAAAGTTGACCCTCACTCAAAATTAAAACTGTGTGGTACAGCTTATGAAAACACTACTCATACACAGACTGGGTCTCAATGAATTACAACTTTACTTTTTTAAGTTCTCGCATTAATTATTATTTTTATTCCGAAAATGGACTTAAACAGACCATGATTTGTTCCTCTTTCAAGAACTGGATGATTACTTTCTCATGGCATTCTGGTATTATTTTGTAAAGGTATAATTATAGAGCAGTTTTCAATTGAGTGTCGTAAAATCAAAACCAAAGTAATTACTCTGACCAATCACAGCAGTCGTAAACAATCCAATGAACCAATCAGAGCTCGCCAAGCGCGGGAAAACTCATGTGAGCAAGTCACAATTGGTTTTGGTTTTATTTCTGATTGGTCGAGAAAGTGGCGCGAGATTTTTTAGCCAATCACAAAGCGTAGCAATGCAAAACCAAAGCAATTGTGTAATTACTTTTGACACTCAATTGAAAACTGCTCTATTATACTGTAGCTTGGTTATAATAATAATAATTTATTAATTTCTATTGTGCACATTCCATGAAATGATCACATGCGTATTACATGTATTACGTTGGTTTTGGTTTTGACCAAATAAGGTCACATTGACCTTTTAGCTCCTTTGTAACTTTCTGTTTTCTGTTTGCTTTTAGATTGCCCTTTTCACGGGTTTGCTGTTTTGTAGTATTGCTGTTATTCCCAAGATTGATGTGGGGCTTGATCAAAAGCTTGCACTACCCAAGGTCAGTACATGTGTTCCAGGTTGTTAAAACCCATGTAAAAATCTATGCGTGATGGGTGCCGTGATTGGCATGAGATTGCACTGTAACAAGCATGATTGTGCCATTGTACATGTGTGTGTGATGGCGCCGCAACAAGCACAATCTTGCTGTGATAAGTGCGATCACATAGCAGTGGCTAAAAACGCAGCAGGGATAGCGGGGTAAGTCTGTTTGAACTACTTAAAATAACCTCTGTTAATGAGACATTCAATAAACTTAATTGTTTACTTGTTCCTCTTGTATTGCATTGTTGAGATATAAACTCTTAAGAATTAAGAAAGACATTACAGAAGTGCATTAAGTTAGTAATATATCAAACACAAAGAAGTGTGTTTCATCAGGTTTTGTAAACACAGAGAAGTGCGAAGCGCAGCCGAGTCTTTTTTAACCAACTTCAAGGTGTTTGGATACCTGATGAATTGCTCTTCCTCCTGTTTGATATTTAAAGCTTCTCGAAACAAAGGAATAAAATCGGCAAAATGTATCCTACTTAGGGACGGACCATTTAATTTTTGTAGTGGGGGAGGAGGGGGGGGGGGGGGGGGGTTGGGCAATTTCTTCTGAGTATGAATTTGTTTTTTCAGCATCACTGTTTGCAAGAATTTTTTTACCGAAATGCTTGAATGGTTTTTTTTTTACGTGCTTTCTTGTGCAGAATTTTTTTTTGCTAATTGCCCAACCCCCACCCCCCTCACACACAAAAATTAAATGGTCCGTCCCTTACTTAAGACTGGAAATTTAAACCACCATCACTGACGCCATGCAATTATGATTTTCTTTGTGCAAATTTCATGAATAATTAATGAGTTTGAGAACTTAAGTATTAAATTCAATTGATTCGCTCAGTGGTGTCTGCTTTTCCCTCAATAATGCGTGGTTTAGCCAGTTTCGTGCATAATTAACTGAAAAATAATTACATTTAGGATTCCTACCTTCTCAACTGGTTTCAAGACATGAAAGAGTACTTACATGTTGGTCCCCCTGTGTACTTTGTTGTCAACGAGGGCTATGACTATGAACACCAGAAAGGGCAAAACATGATCTGTGGCTCTGCAGGATGCCAAATAGACTCACTAGTGGGGCAAATCTACCTTGCTTCTGTTAGTCCTCAACAGTAAGTGCTTGTACTTCTGACTTAGTTTGTGGATAAAATCCTGTGATGTGACCATTTTAAAGTGCTTCTACATTGTACGACAAACATTTTTGTTTTCATTTTTTTACTTCAATTCATTCAATTGGATGGGTTCATAATTTCAGCTTACTGAGCCTGGAAATACAGTACCATTGAAGTGATGACGCCACAAAAATCTAATTTATGATTACATATTAATTATGGGATTGGATGAGATATTCGGAAATAGTATGATGAAAAATGCTCCGGTTTGCCAAAAATCAGCATCCTTTTGAAATTTGGGTTGAGATATTGGCAATTTTATGCTCTGATGAGTCCTTCTAATATGGACACCAAAGGAACCATGGAAACTGTCCGTATTAATGGGCTGTCTGTATTAAGTACGTTCTTATGAATGACGTAATTTAAGCGTTCCATTGTTCTTACAGAACAGGGGGTACGAACAAGGGGAGCAAAGGGTGGCACAGTGGTGATAGCACTCGCCTCCCACCGATGTGGCCCGGGTTCGATTCCCAGCCCGGTGTCATGTGGGTTGAGTTTGTTGTTGGTTCTCTCCTTGCTCCAAGAGGTTTTTCTCCGGGTACTCCGGTTTTCCCCTCTCCTCAAAAACAAACATTTCCAAATTCCAATTAGATCTGGAAAGTGTCCACAATTAGTATTCGCGTACTACAGCACACTGTAAATACTTTGACAATTAAATAAATTGATTTGATTTTTTTTTTGCAGTAAATTTTCACATACATCTTACCCCACCAAGACACTTGAAAATAATAATTATGACTACACAAAAGCATTGTGTTCAGCTATATATGTTTAGTATTATGCTTGCACATTTGAGACATTTTAATAGCCCTTAGAATTAGCCAAATTGTCTGTATTAACAAGGTTAACTTTGTATAAGACTGTTTTAGTCTGAAGAGGAAAAGCTGTCTGTTGCCTGTGTTAATGGGGGTGCCTATCAAGTGGGTAAATTTTATAGAAACTGTAAGGGCTTTTCGCCAGAACCAAAATAACTGTCTGTAATAATGGGGTGTCTGTAAAGCACCCCAGGTTCAACTGTAAATTCCTAATCTTCTTATTTTGTCCTTTTAGAACTAAAATAGCAATGTCAGCGTCGTCTTGGTTAGATGACTATTTTAGCTGGATTGAGCCCAATGGTAAGGACTCGTGCTGCCGTATGAAGTACAGACATGATGCGCAACACAACAGAACAGTGCCACTGAAACCTCCTGTCTTTTGTAATGCTACAGGTCAGTGTTGTCATTAATATTGTTATGGGATGTTCCATTTATTATCAAAACCACCCTCCACCCAAAGGTGAAGGCGAAGTGGGCTGTAAGCAGTGACTGGCTATTATGTCCACCAACTGCGGTGAAGCTGCGAACTCAGCATTTAAAAATGACAGCCATGGAAGGCTGTCTTGAGTGAACCCTTTTAACTCCCAAGAGTGCCAAAAATTAAAATTCAGGAAAAATCCCAAATTTCATTTTGTAAATACTGAAAAACAAATAGCACCATGTGAAAGTACTGCTGAAGAGGTTTCATTTGAATGGTCACACCATAGGATTTTATCCACAGACTCAAAAGTTAGAACAAATGGTACCATGCAAGAGTACTGCTGAAGAGATTTCATTTGAATGGTCACACCATACGATTTCATCAACAGACTCAAAAGTTAGAACAAAATTTAATGGTACAGTGTACCATGCAAAAGTACTGCTGAAAAGGTTTCATTTGAATGGTCACACCATAGGATTTCATCCACAGACTCAAAAGGTAGAACTAAGTTAGAACTGCTGCTTTAAGCCTGATTTTTTCATTTTCTGGTTTCTTTCATACTTCTCTAATGTAATACAGTAGTTTTTGCTTTGTATGATTTATTTGCTGCTTTAAGCTTGATTTACTTCCTTTTTTCTTAGGCAGATAATAGTGCGTGTGTATGTTGTGTCCTGTGTCTTGTGCCATTTGTGTGTGTCTTCCGACCCTAGTATTGTAAATTAGTTCATGTAATTTGGCTTCCTAGTCTCTTTAACTTCCTAGTTATTTTAGGAAGCCAATACCCTTTTTGCTATTTTTCATGTACATTTGTAAATTTCGTTTTTTGATTCTTTGGGTAGAAAAATAAAGTTCTTGTTGTTGTTGTACATCTAACTGTGTCTCCATAACAATAGTTAACACCATAATTGACTCTGGAGGTGAAAGGGTCAGTTGTACGGCATAATAAACTGCACCTCAGAAAAGTATACAGTCGAACCTCTCTACGACGGACAGACCTTTCTGGCCATTGTAAAGAGGTGGCCGTTATGGAGCAGGTTATCAATAAGAGCATTTGAGTGAGTGAATGAGAAGGCGGGACAAGAAAACATGGTCATTATAGAGAGGTGGTCTTTATGGTGAGGTTTTCAGGGGTGTAGCTAAGAAAAAACTGAGCAGGCTCATTAACAAGCCCAGCTGGTTTTTCTGCCTTGTGCACCTTCAAAATCACCCCAAGTCTTTGTTTTCTAGTGAAATTTCAGTCGGCGATAAGTTCTCTTTCAGCTGGTGAAATTAGTTGGGAGCTGGCTCTTAGCTACATCCCTGGGTTATCAATTAGAGCATTTGAGTGAGTGAATGAAAAGGTGGGACAAGCAAACATGGCTGTTGAGAGAGGTGGCCGTTATGGGTGTTTATCAATTAGAGCATTGGTCTGAATGTCAATGAGAAGGCGGGACAAGAAAACATGGCTGTTGTAGAGAGGTAGCCGTTATGGGGAGGTTATCAATTAGAGCATTTGAGTGAGTGAATGAAAAGGTGGGACAAGCAAACATGGCCGTTGAGAGAGGTACGTGGCCGTTAGTAGGGATTCTACTGTAGTGTACTGCTCCAATAGCTTTCAAGCAAAACAATGGTACAGAAGGTTGCAAAAAAAGAAAAGAAAATGCGGTCCATCACTTTTTTAATGGACTTGGACCCAATGTTTCTGTAGTGTAAAATAATGCACCTTTTATGTTAACAATTATTTTTTGTTATTCTTTTCTGCAGTTGATGATCCTCTGTGTTTGCCATGTTTAAATGCAAGTCAGAAGGGACTCCGACCAACATCAGCGCAGTTTGATAAATATCTGCCATATTATCTCAGTGATAATCCGGAAACAAAATGCACCAAAGGGTAAGGAACATTTTCCAATTTCCACTGACAGTTAACCTTTTACTTTCAGAGTAAAATCTTAATTATGATTTATTCTTTGATTTCAGTGGCCATGCAGCATATGGTAATGCTGTTAAGCTGGGTAACCCAGGTGACAAGAAGTTTGTCCAAGGTAATGCATTTTCCCACTTACAAGAGCGGCGAATGCATGGTTGATTGGTCTTTTTAAAAATATTGGTCTATATAAATTTTTATCTTTTTTTTCAGCATCTTACTTCATGTCTTACCATACAATCCTGAAGACGTCACCTGAGTACACTTTGGCTCTAAAAAATGCACGGGAGATTGCATCAAACATTTCAAAGACCATTGGAGTTGATGTATTTGCCTACAGTGTATTCTATGTGTTCTATGAGCAGTACTTGACAGTAGTTAAGGATACATGGGAAAATCTTCTTTATTGTGCAGGTTTGTGTGTGTGTTTTTGTTTTTTTTGTCCCAGTCTGTTTAAGCCTTACTGTCCCAGTGGAAGTCAATTTTCCCTTAGTAAAAAAAGCTCTCCAAGAAAGCACCTCTGCGCAATGGCTTCTACAATGGAACCTCTACTTTGGGACTACACGTCCATTAAGGAGACACTTCTCCTGGTTCCGGCCGGCAAAATGCTCATATAATAGTTAATTATTCTTTGTAATTATCTCCTCTATAAAAGAGACACCTCTATTAAGGGGACACTTCTCCTGGTCCCGATGGTGTCCCCTGAATGGAAGTTTCACTGCATTTGACCAGTCACACTTGAGAATTTCAATAAAGACTCGGGCATTAGGACCACATTAGCAAAGGAAAGAACAGTGCACAGTTTTTATCCACCAATCCAAAAGTTGGAACCACTTTGTACAGCATAATAAACAGTACCACAGGAAAGTACTGCTCAGTAGCTTTCATTTGAATGGTCACATTTTAGGATTTCATCCACAGACTCAAAAGTTAGAACCACCTTGTACAGCATAATAAACAGTACCACAGGAAAGAACTGCTCAGTAGCTTTCATTTGAATGGCCACACTTTAGGATTTCATCCACAGACTCAAAAGTTAGAACCACCTTCTACAGCATAATAAACAGGATCACAGGAAAGTACTACTCAATTAGCTTTCATTTGAATGGTCACACTTTAGGATTTCATCCACAGACTCAAAAGTTAGAACCACCTTGTACAGCATAATAAACAGGATCACAGGAAAGTACTGCTCAATGGCTTTCATTTGTATGGCCATGCTTTAGGATTTCATCCACAGACTCAAAAGTTAGAACCACCTTGTACAGCATAATAAACAGTACCACAGGAAAGTACTGCTCAGTAGCTTTCATTTGAATGGCCACACTTTAGGATTTCATCCACAGACTCAAAAGTTAGAACCACCTTGTACAGCATAATAAACAGCACCACAGGAAAGTACTGCTCAGTAGCTTTCATTTGAATGGTCACACTTTAGGATTTCATCTACTGACTCAAAAGGTAGAACCACTTTGTACAGCATATAAACAGTACCACAGGAAAGTACTGCTCAGTAGCTTTCATTTGAATGGCCACACTTTAGGATTTCATCCACAGACTCAAAAGTTAGAACCACCTTGTACAGCATAATAAACAGCACCACAGGAAAGAACTGCTCAGTAGCTTTCATTTGAATGGTCACATTTTAGGATTTCATCCACAGACTCAAAAGTTAGAACTACCTTGTACAGCATAATAAACAGGATCACAGGAAAGTACTGCTGAATGGCTTTCATTTGAATGGCCACACTTTAGGAATTCATCTACAGACTCAAAAGTTAGAACCACCTTGTACAGCATAATAAACAGGATCACAGGAAAGTACTGCTCAATGGCTTTCATTTGTATGGCCACGCTTTAGGATTTCATCCACAGACTCAAAAGTTAGAACCACTTTGTACAGCATAAAAAACAGGATCACAGGAAAGTACTGCTCAATGGCTTTCATTTGTATGGCCACGCTTTTAGTTTAGGATTTCATCCACAGACTCAAAAGTTAGAACCACCTTGTACAGCATAATAAACAGCACCACAGGAAAGTACTGCTCAGTAGCTTTCATTTGAATGGTCACTCTTTAGGATTTCATTTACTGACTCAAAAGGTAGAACCACTTTGTACAGCATAATAAACAGTACCACAGGAAAGTACTGCTCAGTAGCTTTCATTTGAATGGTCACTCTTTAGAATTTCATTTACTGACTCAAAAGGTAGAACCACTTTGTACAGCATAATAAACAGTACCACAGGAAAGTACTGCTCAGTAGCTTTCATTTGAATGGCCACACTTTAGGATTTCATCCACGGACTCAAAAGTTAGAACCACCTTGTACAGCATAATAAACAGCACCACAGGAAAGTACTGCTCAGTAGCTTTCATTTGAATGGTCACACTTTAGGATTTCATCTACTGACTCAAAAGGTAGAACCACTTTGTACAGCATATAAACAGTACCACAGGAAAGTATTGCTCAGTAGCTTTCATTTGAATGGCCACACTTTAGGATTACACCCACAGACTCAAAAGTTAGAACCACCTTGTACAGCATAATAAACAGCACCACAGGGAAGTACTGCTCTATAGCTTTCATTTGTATGGCCACGCATTAGGATTTCTTCCACAGACTCAAAAGTTAGAACCACCTTGCACAGCATAATAAACAGCACCACAGGAAAGTACTGCTCAATAGCTTTCATTTGAATGGTCACACTTTAGGATTTCATTCACAGACTCAAAAGTTAGAACCACCTTGTACAGCATAATAAACAGCACTACAGGAAAGTACTGCTCTATAGCTTTCATCCTGACTTACATGTATTTCTCTCTTTCTTGTTTCAGCTGCCATTTTCGTTGTTACCTTTGTTCTCCTGGGATTCAACTTGAGCATTGCTTTAATTGTAACCTTTACTGTCTCCATAATCATTGTTGACCTGCTTGGTTTGATGTATCTGTGGAATATATCTTTGAATGCAGTGTCATTGGTCAACTTAGTTATGGTATGTTAGAACAGATGTTTCGTAAAGTAAAACTTAAAGTGCACATGAAGTGAAATTTCACTACCACTTTTTTTCAGTAATCTGAAAATAGGTGTTTAAAGGATTATTTTGATGGGACAATTAGTCACTTGAAGTGGCAGTAACATATTTTAACAAGTGACCCAAGTTGGGCATATTAGACAAGGCAGTAACTGGGTTCTAGTGATGTCATTAGTGTGTTAACAACTGAGCACGTCACTCGTTTTCCAGTAAAGTTTTGGTAACTTGTGGGAGAATTATTTCGATTAAATATGGCTGAAAGCTGTACACATACATTTATTTTTAGCCCCAGGTTCATCCCCTTCTCCGCCATGTTTTGTTGTGATCGAACACACGAATGACGTCACAAATACCTTTTGGGCCGTGCTCAAAATACCTGTAAATTTCAGGCCCTGGCGGGAGTTTTCAAACCGCTAAAAATAATGGATCCTCTTCGCACAATTAAAAGAGGAAAACGACTGAAAATGAAATAAAGGTGATATAAACAACATAAACCCTAAAACAAAATGTAGTGAAATTTCACTTCATGTGGACTTTAACATAACCACAGGACATGACTGCTCAGTACATGTAGCTTTCATTTGAATGGCCACACAATACAGTTTTTGATCAATGGACTAAAATAAGTCGGGACCACCTTAACCCTTGAATTCCCAAGAGTGCCAAAAATCCCAAATTTCATGTTGTAAAATATTGAAAAACAAATGGAACCATGCAAAAGTACTGCTGAAGAGGTTTAATTTGAATGATCATACCATACATGCAGGATTTCGTTCAGACTCAAAAGTTGGAACTACACTTCATGTCTCCATAATGGAGTCTGGGAGTGAAAAGGTTACTTAATCATTTTTTTTTTAATTATTTTACAGGCTGTTGGGATATCAGTAGAGTTTTGTTCCCACATTGCACGTGCTTTCACTGTCAACAGACAGGCCTCCAGAGTAGAGAGAGCTAAAGAAGCCTTGGCGAAGATGGGCAGCTCTGTAAGTTTGTTCTTTGTCAACCTATTAATTCCCAATATCAACATACAGATTCTCCTTCCTCATGATCCACATACCTGTCTTGTAGAAGTGCATGTAGTGAGGAGAAGTTGTTAAAATATCAAGAGAATTCAAGGCTGTACTCTTAGAAGAATCACAGGGAGCCCAAAGGCTCCCAACTGTGAAATCTGGGGAGCCCAGCACTTAAGCTTTATGCAAAAGTAAGTTTTTCTAGTGGCCCGAAGATAAAAGTGAGGAGCCTGAGGCCCCTGGGCACTGCTAGAGCACAGCCCTGAAATTAATCTTGAGTGATCATGTCCTTAATTCTCATGACCTCTCTGATTGATTAAGCACTTATTACAAGGATAAAATTGATGCTGATTAATATTGGGGCTTACAGGTTATGAACCCTTTGTCTTCTAATTGTTTCAAAGTTTAAAATTGAAAAAAATAGATCAGTAAAACAATCAAATTTTGTTTCCTTATACAAGTGTGATCGCATTTTCAACCCACATGAAATTTAACCCTTTAACACCCAAGAGTGCCAAAAATCAAAATTAAGGTATTTAACCCTTTCACTCCCAGAGTCAATTATGGAGACATGTAGTGTAGTTCTAACTTTTGAGTCTGTGGACGAAATCGTATGGTGTGACCATTCAAATGAAACCTCTTCAGCAGTACTTTTGCGTGGTACCATTTGTTCTAACTTTTGAGTCTGTGGATGAAATCCTATGGTGTGACCATTCAAATGAAACCTCTTCAGCAGTACTTTTGCATGGTACCATTTGTTTTTCAATATTTTACAAAATGAATTTTGGGATTTTTCTTGAATTTTGATGTTTGGCACTCTTGGGAGTGAAAGGGTTAATAAACAATTGATACCTTTATACAAAAGCACTGCCTAAGAGGTTTTTTCCTACATGTACATGTATATGATGTATACAGACTCAAAAGTAAACACTTCATTCCATCTCTCCATAATTGACTACAGGAGTGAAAGGAACCCTTTCACTCCCAAGAGTGCCAAACAACAAAATTTACGAAAAATCCCAAATTTCATTTTGTAAAATATTGAGAAACAAATGGTACCATGCAAAAGCACTGCCGAAGAGGTTTCATTTGAATGGTCACACCATAGGATTTCGTCCACAGACTAAAAAGTTAGAACTACACTACATGTCTCCATTATTGACTCTGGGAGTGAAAGGATTAAATAAATGAAATCTATTTCTATCCTGTAGGTATTGAGTGGAATCACCCTAACGAAATTTTCAGGCATCTTGGTGCTTTATTTCTCAAAATCTCAAATATTTCAGGTACGTGTGCATCACCTCTGTACAATCTCTTAAATTTATGCTGGTCCTTATTATCAAGACTCTGTGTTAGGCCATTGTAACATAATTCAGTCATGTTGGGATTAAGCTGGACAGTGTCCGATGACCAACTGTAAAAATTATTTCTTCATGTAGCACTGCAGTTACAGCTGTACATAACTGTACATGTACCTCTGCTGACGGAGATGTGAGATTCAAGCTAGATTTTGTATTCTGATGTCTGTATTTTCCTGATCAAATTCGTTTAAGCTTGTGTAAAATGACATAACTCCTGAAAGAAATAATTATATGCAGAAATTCAACTTAGGAACCACATTTGCTAGCAACAAACGTATTCTACAGTGTACTTATACCAGTGCTCCAAGAGGAAACATACAATGTATTAAGTGTCTTGGGCTGTAGATGGCCAGGATGGAAATAATGGACTGCAACTTAACAAAATTGAGCCAATTTTTAAGTTTATTACCTCAGTTGTGGAAAATTGGCTAAAACTCTGATTATGGTTGATCTGAGCACCTGTGCTGTCTGACCACCATTGCCGGGTTAGCTAGCAAAAGGCAATTACACTAATTAAAGATAAAGATTGTTTCTTCCACAATTCACCTGATGATCTTCCTCTTAGTGTTCTATAAGCATTTCGTGTACGACAAAGGAACTTAGTTTTAATTTGGGGCAGTTTTGAGCCCAAAACCTCAAAATCACCATGACATAGCTCCTTGACATCTTTATGTGGCTCCACCCCTTCCTCAACCACCTGAGAGACAGTGTGGAGCAAACGGTTTTGAACGGAAGCGCTGTGATGTAGCGGTTAGCACATTGAACTTCACCTTGTGAAGGTCGATGGTCGAGGGTCTGGTCTTTGCCGTCGAGTTGTTTCCTTAGACAAGAAACTTTGCTCCACATTGTCTCTCCACCCAGGTGTATAAATGGGTACTGATGACATAATGCTGGGGGTCACCTTGTGATGGACTAGCATCCCGTCCAGGGGGAGTAGCAATACTCCTAGTTGCTTCATGCTACAGAAACCGGGTTAATCTCCTGTTGAGTGGGCTGCCTGTGCTATGTGCAATGTTTACCCTTTCCCTTGGATACAACAGATACAGCAGACCATGAAGAATAAGTCTTCTAGCACAAAACCACAGCGTCTTACAGCGGTTACCATTAACACGCGACCCATCGCACTTCATTCCAGAAGGTCAAACTGGAGTTTGGTGGACGTCAATCAATCAATCAAAATATGTTAGCATTGTTTTTTTAATTCTGACTGGCTTTCAAGCAAGTTAGTAAAAGTTTTAAAACAACCAAATTCGAAGTCATTTACAGTTTTAAAGAGAAAATTTCATTCAACATGATAAAAAACAAATGGCACTGTGTGCAGTGGCAGCTTTATGATAATTTGTGATCCGCCTACTATTTTTCATGCATCACTGAGTTGCAAATTATCATGTGGAGTGAAATTTAAAAGTTTTTTTTTTTAAATATGGTTTCTGTCAACAGCAGCTTTCTTTTTGTTTAAATTGGCTTGGAAATCAATTTTGATTAAGTTTTACCTTCTTTTTGCTGGAAAAATTGTTTATCTTTTAGCTCTGTTTGCTAGAAATCCTGTCAGAATCAAAAATAATTTTAACGGCTTTTCTTTCATTGAGGTCCACTAAAACTCAACTTTATCCGCCTCTTTTGAATCCGGTGGGTCGCCTATTATTGGTAACCGCTGTAACATGCTTTCCAGGGAGGGGAGAAAAATTGTTTGTCATATTTCTTGTTGTTTCGTTTCGTTTCATTTCTACCCATACTTTGCCAAGTATCATACGTGCAATTAAAAAAATGCCAATTTCTTAAATCATATATGCAAGCACCGTAAAGCAAATCTCGAAAAACATGCAATTTGTTTCTATTTTTTTCAGGTTTTCTACTTCCGTATGTATGTTGGCATAGTAATATTAGGGGCGCTACATGGCCTGTTACTCCTTCCAGTCCTTTTAAGTTACATTGGGCTATGCTTGTCAAATAGGCTCAAAATGTCGAAATATCAATATATATGACCAAATTTCCACATATATGTCGAAATGTCAATATATATGTCCAAAATTCAATATGTGTGTCTCCATTTCAATATATATGTCCAAATCTCAATTTATATGTCCAAATCTCAATATATATGTCCAAATCTCAACATATATGTCTCTAATGCTTCGTCCTCGTTTTCATGCAATTCTCGACATATATATTTTGCCATGCAGTTTCTACTCGGTGTAACAACGGCACAAAATATGCAAATGATTGACCCGTATCCCGCGTAAAATGAAAGCAAGGCCGCAAACAACATGGCGGCCCAGTGGATTCCAAATGTTGATTCTTTTTTTGATTCTCTGGTGGGAGTCATACGAGGAGCAAGAAGTCACTTGTCTACCAACCAAGTGGACAGTGCTGAATTCTGGTGTCGCAGACTTGACGCATATGAACGAACTGTGCGATTATTGTTAGCTAGAGTGGAGGAATCAAGGCCTGATCGAGTAACTTTTGTTCGAGATTTGGAAATCTTAATGAATACAATGGGGAATCTTCGAGAAGCGCTTGATGCTCTAAGCTTTCGTGGACAATTTGAGACTGAAAGACAAGATGGTTTTCAAAATCTTTCCACAGTAGACCGTACAGGGAGGACAGGAAGACCTAGGTATATCATAACCGACACTCAAATTAGAATGCTTCGAGAGGAAGGATTTCGATGGGCAGATGTGGCACGTTTATTGGGGGTTTCTCCCATTACTTTACGGAGAAGAAGAACAGAATTTGAAATGCCCCTTGGCAACAACTTTGATGACATCCCTGACAATGTGCTGGATAATCTCGTGGGTGAATTACTTCATATAACACCTCAAGCAGGTCGTCACATGGTGCAAGGAGCTTTGAGAAGTCGGGGTCTTCAAATACAGAGGGAAAGAATTCGTCACTCTATAATAAGAGTTGATCCAATTACTTCAACCTTACGAAATGCGAGGCGTGTAGTGAGAAGAAGGTACAGTGTGCCCTGTCCAAATGCTTTATGGTAAGAAAGGACCAGGGAGGGGGCGAGGGGGGGGGGGGGGGGGGGGGGGGCACCCATATGAAAGTGACGAGGGTGCTTATAGGATATTTTGAAAGAAGGCTCTAAAGGGCACAACTTGTTTTGTAGGCAGAGCTGCCAGTTATTTTTACCAAAAGAAAACATAACCTGACGTGTTCATTATTTGTATCAGGACAGAACATGCGATTACATGTAGGTTAGTTCTATTGCAGTTATTACTTTGGAAGGTTAAGGTTAGAAAGGACTCTCATAAATCTCTACTTTATTTGAACCCCAAAAGATACTGCAGAAGAGGAGCTTTTGAAACTGGATACCCTAAAAAAACACATTTTTAAACCCTAAAAGGTACAGGCTCCCCGTCACTTTTATATGGAAGTCTAATTTCCCCCCCCCCCCCCCTCCAACACATACACACACGCATATTGGATATCTTATTTTTCGTGCTATGCCTGTGGTTTTTATCTTTATGGGGCACTGTCATGCCAATTTTCCTACTTTTCATATATTCACATTTGTTCTTAATCTGTATTTTGTAAATTTGCACATGCAGGCATTTGGATGGTAACCACAAACTTATTGAACCCTACAGATTCGTTGTGCATGGTGCCATCGATGGTTACTCACGTTTGATAGTTTTCCTCAATGCTTCAACAAACAACAGAGCTGAAACTGTGCTTCAGTTATTTTGCAAGGCAGTACAGCAGTACAACCTTCCATCTCGTGTCAGGACAGATTTGGGGATGGAAAATGTTGATGTGGCAAGAGTTATGCTCGAGCGGCGTGGTTTGAACAGAGGGAGTATTATAACTGGCACCTCAGTTCATAACCAACGAATTGAACGGTTGTGGCGCGAAGTTAATCGAATAGTCTGCAGTCGCTTTGTAAACATTTTCTCATTCCTAGAAGTCAATGGCTTGTTCAATCGCCTAAATGAGATCCATCTTTGCTGCTTGCACCTGGTTTACCTTCCACTAATTAACAGTGCATTACAAGAATTAACATCTGCTTGGAACCATCATCCTGTTACATCTGAATGTAATTTCAGTCCACGGCAACTTTGGATCAGAGGTATGGTGGGAATGAGGAATAGTACCTACTCAGCTGTGCAAGATGTACTGGGAGGCAATGATTTTGCTCAATTACATGATTATGGTATTGATGAAGATGGCCCTGTACCACGTTTACAAACAAATAACAATGTTCAGGTTCCAGAAGATGCCTTTCAACCAGGTGAGAGATCCTTACAAGAAATCCAACAGGTTTTGTCTAATTTGGGTGGCAGGCAAGACATGGATGGTATTCTAGCTTATCAGTTAGTACTTCAAATTCTGCAAACTCCTTAGCGCCAATGGGCCAATGCTGGGATCTATGTACATATGTAAATGATGGCTGCCTCAAAAGGAGGGCCTTAGTGCAGTTTTCAGTGAACCGCTTTCAATTCTTTGAACATTTAACAATGTAGTTTTCACTAAGAAGGTAACTAGGTCTACTTGTGCATTTCATTATGCTCTGACGTTTAGGGTCCGTTTACATAAAGCAACTTAAGATAATTTACACATTGGCAGTTTCTGCAACAGTACCCTGTGTTCCAGCTGATAAAATTATTGTTGCACCATCATTGTGTTTCCTATACCCTTTAGTCTGACTTAGGCCAATTTGTCAATAATAGTGTGCAAGAGAATCCTCTGGAACACCGGGCCAAGGGCCTTGGTTGTTTACAAGCCAATTAACACTAATTCGAGATAAGCTTTTTGCATGTATAATTGTACACGTGTAATCTGTCTTTTTGGAGTATTTCTCATTAATAATTTTATAAGTTACAGTTTTATATTGTCTGCAGTTTAAAAGGTTGGAGAAATGAGAGTATGATCAGCTGAGTGAACTAAAATAATACTTTGAACAACTGGGCCCAGGGTGATAGCTGAAACAAAAAAATAATAGTTTTGTCTTGTTAATCACAGAAATCATTGCTTTTATTTATTGCTGATAACCAATAAACGTTAATACAGTTTCATAACACTAGTAGCAAATCAATGCTAAAGAACACCAGTGTAAACAGAAAAGCTGTCCATATGGGCTACCACAAAATTTTGTAAAATTATCGTGACATTTTCCCTCATTTATAAATGATTTTATTATTAATAATTAATACAAATGGTACCCCATACATGAACATGCAAGCAATAAAGTTAAACAAAATGTAAAATGAACAGTCATCAATACTCTTTCTTTATGAATAATTCATATAATAATTAATTATCATTGATAATTATTAGGGACTGGTCAATAAGTACCGGGGGGTGGGTCGGAGCATTTGGAAAAGTGGCGGCTGGAAAATATGTGACCCACCCCTTCGTCTTGGCTCAAAACTGACTGACCCACAACTGATCGAGGGTTGAAAATTACATGACCCACCCCCTTTGTAAAAAAAAAAACATTAAGGGACCAGTCATTTTTTTATCGTCTGCGGTGGGTTAGAGGATTTTGATTTGACATCAGCTTATAAAATCCGATCCCCTCTCAAACAATTTTTTTTATTTTCATGCACCACCGCAATGGTGATGCCATGTACATCTTCTTCTGCTTCTTTAAATACACCTACGAATGATGAATCTCTCATGTCTGATACTGGACTAGTGTACGTTTTCCACATGTTTGTGTGTGAATTCCGTGGGAAAATTTAGACACAAACATATGTAAAAACTGAAAACCCTTAGTACGTAATCATTCATAAATATTGCAGAATTCCTATTTGACAGAAATTGACATAGAAATCTATAACAACTGTATATCACACTATTTATGTTTGCATCGGATCTAAAGTGTCGGAGAAAGGAGCGAACTGGTGAAAGTGTAAAGTCCACAGTGAATCTATTTTGGCTGGAGTAAGAAGGGAAACTGCGACGTATGATCACAAGCTATTTAGGGGGGTCCGGGGGTATGCTCCCCCGAGAAAATTTTTATATTTGGGTCTTCTGAAATGGCTAGAAATACATCTAAAACTGCTCACATCAAGAAATTTATCAATTTATACTCTGACTATGAATGAGTGTATAAATATGATGACCCACCCCCTATGTGTAGATCAAAACTACACGA
Source organism: Dendrophyllia cribrosa (assembly GCA_024195265.1). NCBI lineage: Eukaryota > Metazoa > Cnidaria > Anthozoa > Scleractinia > Dendrophylliidae > Dendrophyllia > Dendrophyllia cribrosa. The sequence continues at coordinate 5,424,838 of JAJLRJ010000011.1, read as the reverse complement.
CCCACCCCTTTTCGAGGGCTCAAAAACTGATGACCCACCCCCTTTTTGCTCCGACCCACCCCCCCTCTACTTATTGACCAGTCCCTTATCCGAAAAATCAGGTGACAAACAGTTTGTAAAGTGACATTCATGTACTCATAAATGCAGCGTTACAAAAGGGTTTAAAGAACTTTGCAGCATGCCCCAAACTAAAATAAAGGACACTGAAAGTCTGGAACTGGAACAAATCTGAAACATGTCATAAATGGATGATTTTCAGCCTCTGCCGTAACCAACATACTGACAATTGATGCACGTATTCATTGATGCCTTGAATGAACCATATTGTTCATGCTGCAGTGGCAAGTGAACAATTCCAAAACATGACTCTGCATCAGGGAAACAGGTAGCTCTAAAACCGATCTTGATGTTGGTATTTCTGGGGAGAACAGGGTCACCAAATATGAATTGAATCAGCTGCTTCAGCGTTGGTGAGGCTGACAACTCTGACCTAGTGGTGTTGACAGTGGACTGTTGCTCTGCTGACAACTCTGACCTAGTGGTGTTGACAGTGGACTGTTGCTCTGCTGACAATTCTGACATAGTGGTGTTGACAGTGGACTGTTGCTCTGCTGACAATTCTGACATAGTGGTGTTGACAGTGGACTGTTGCTCTGAAATAAATATATGAACATTTTTATCTGACCTACATGTTCAGTGCAGCCCTGTTTAAAATGTGCCAGCTGCTGGCCATTTTGCCGCCTACAGTTGGTAATTTGCCCCTTACTTCACACTGAACTTATTTGAAAGACCTAAAGTTATAGGATGTCCCACCCTATCATATTCCCCAATTTGTGTAGAGCAGTGTCTTTTTGTGTGTATCGTAACACACACACAAGTTGTGTCACCCTATTCTTGGGGGGAGGGAGGGAGGGGGGTTAGTAAATGTGCCCATGTTGAGTTCAATCATTCATATTATTCAAGCAAAAAGTTATCTGCCAACAAAAGTTATTTCTTATGAATGTCACTGTTCACTGAATTTGATGTTAGCATGATAACCATACATATTTTTACAGGCATGTTTTTTTTAATATTATGATTTCGTAGGGTTTTAATACATTGTAAAGGTTTTGTCACAGTTTTACAGCATGTCTTTATCATAATCAAGTCAACTTGATAGCTTTCTGAGGTTTTAGATAAATTGGAAATTATGACTTGATTCTCACCTCAGTGATGGGATGTCATTACCTACTATTCCAGACCTCAATTTTTGAACATACATGTACCATAAGTTTCATTGTCATAGCTTTAATGTTATGCAGAATCTGCCAGGCTCAGGAAGTCTAAACAGGGTTAGACAATAATGAATTGCACACAATACTAACCACACTCCAGGTCCTTGATGTACATGTTGAACCATTGAACTACTTCTATTTGCTTTGTAGACAAGGTGGCTCTATTTACTTTGATGCTTTTCAAAACATCTTCGGCTGTGTATGCCACATCACTTGCCAAAGGGAAGACCATTGGAATACAACATTCACTTATAGAGAGAAATTCTGTCAGGTTCACAGAATCCATCCCCTTTCTTATTTCATCTATTTCATCTCTTCTGGCCTTAAAGACTTGGTGCAGTAATATGTGTTGTACTGCTCTTGCTTTGCTTTTCATAGTTAAGAACTCATTACAAAAGCCAGCTTGGGTCAGTAAGAGTTGGATGTCATCCCTCCCTTGTAGATCTTGCAGACTTGTGTCATCAGGGGCATTTTCTAGCTTTTGGTTGGAAACAAACAAACCAAAAAGTGGCATCAGTAAAGACTGCTGGTGTTTTGAAGTAAATTTGCAAGTGCACTTGTGGGTATTCTAAAGGCCAAGTCTGGTCAATTTCAAGCATTTACAAAGGGACTTCAATGTTGCATGGATAAGTACAGTTAAACCTGTATGAAATGGTCACCACTGGGGAATGGCTTACTGACCACTTAATACTGGTCCACCATTGAAACCATAGTACAACTGACTGAAAGAGATAAGAACAAAATAGAAATTTGACAAAGGGGAAGACGGGGAGTTGCAACAAGGAGCTGTTGCAACAGGGAGTTGCAACAAGGAGATGTATAACTCTTGTTGTCATTTTCCAGAAAAATAGAAACAAACAGCTGCATTCTAGGAGACTAACCTGCATTAGGCTATCAGTTTTCAAAGTAATGAAAATTACCATTTAGTAACATTACAATATGACTATACTATCAGTATGGTCATAATTTAATGTTACTAATGGCAGGGAGGGGGGCAATTTTCATGACTTTGAAAACTGACTGCTTAATGCAGGTAAGTCTCCTATGCAGCTGTTAGTTTTATCAAAGGGTACAGTGGTATAAAACTTGAAAACTATTGTGAGCGAGCAACCTTAAAACAAAGCAGCACAAGTAAAATGAGTGAGTGGGCCATCAGCATACATGTACCTCTTCCAAACACATCTGAATAGTCAAGTCTGGAACATCAGACATTGTCAGTTCAGGTAATGCAGTTGTTATGTCTCCAGTGACCAAGTAATGTGCCAAAGCTCTGGACATGCCAAGAAATCCAACACCTCCTTGTACAGCTGATAAAGCAATTGCTTTTCCAACATAACCAAAATATCCACTTTGCAGATACTCTTCCTTGTGCACTGGTAGCAAGTGGTCTGGTGCACCTTATGACATTAAAAAAAATTATCTTACTACATGTAATGTTAGTAATGTACCATCAATTCATTGTTTAAGAAATATTTCAGGCAAGGAATATTAAATTAACAACAATGCTTCAATCTTCAACTTAAGGTAAGAGTTATTTCTACTTATTTTCTCTGGCACTGGTTTTGCAGCACTATCTTGCTCAGATTCCAAGAAAAAAAAGAGACAAACACTGCAGGACTGGCTAAATGCAGTTGGAGTGTTCGAAGTACACCTCCATTATGAAATTCTATATGTACGAAAGAGCATGCTATTATCATACCTAAATTTCCATTTGCCAACATTGTGTATGACTTGTTAAAATCACATTGTTGAATTAAATATGGCGTTTTCTATAAATTCATGTCCTTGTAAGAATAAATTTATCCTTTCTACTTTAAGACTTTCCTCAACCTACACTGTACCTTCAAACAAAACAAGGCCTCCTTTCCCAGTTGCCATATTGGTCATTACAAGGTCAAGGTATTCCTTAGTCAGCCCATTTGCATCTAATCCATCTTCATTCAGAAACTCTACATCAAGTTGTCTCCTAACGTCAATCTCTCCTCTTTTCATCATTTTAAACAAATCCTTCACCACCAAGCCAGATTGTCGGTTGACAGTCACATACTGCCTAGGCAGACTAGGTTTCAATATTTTGTTTCGAAAGATCTGCATTGCAGTGAAGGGGTCCTTGGCAACAATTAGTGGCAAATCATCACCTCCATCAATACTGGATTCTTGTCTTTCTGTAAATAAGAAACAATAAATGATACACTATCCCAGTTCATGCAAACTTACATTCACTACAAACTGTATATATACATGTATAATAGAGAATGTTTATTTTATTTATTGCAGAGGCCAGAATTCACTAGGTTATATGTATCTGGTTAAGACCCAAGATGTAAACATCTCTATACACATGATTTGTTCAACATATAAATTTGTCAGTCTGTTTAATAGTACATGATTATAATGTTCCACTCTGCTTTGAATGCTGTGCAGTGACAAGGACATTGATTTAATTAACAGGTATGGCCGGGAATATGTACCTCTTTCATGCAAGACGTTTTCTGCATAAATGCAATCCAAAATTCGATTTGTAGCCTCTTCAAGACTTGAAGTGGACCTCATTATTTCAGCTAGCTCATCCCTTGACTTGGAGGGAAAGATCTGTTGCAGGTTTGCCACCACACTGTCCGCCTCTGGGATGCACTCAACTGCTGTGGATGGTACATTAGCATTTCTGGCAAATGGGGAGCTGCATTGTTGCTCACTGACAGTTGGTGGACTTGGCTGGCATTCAGTGCTTTCCTTAAGAAAAGAAAACAAGAACAATAATTATTTATTGTGAGTGCCTTAGGACACAGCTAATACAAACTCTTGATTTTTAACCTTTCCTCCCAGTTCCTGTTTTCAATTTTTTTTTTCAATCTTGCCCCATTACACTACATTACACTCCATAGGGCCTGTTTCCCAGATACAGGGTTCGTACTCTTTTCAGATTTTTAAATTCCATGACTTTCCATGACCTTTTCCATGACTTTTTCAAATTTTTCATGACCAAGAGTTCAACAGTTGTTTTCAAAATTTTATCAAAACGATCATTTTTTAAATTTTTCATCTTGCCTTATTATTCCCACAACGTATGCTGCCTTAGTGATTTTGGACCATGAACATAATTTTCCATGACTTTCCATGACCCACTCTTAAATTCCATGACTTTCCAGGCCTGGAAATTAAATTATACAATTCCATGACTTTCCAGGTTTTTCCATGACCGTACGAACCCTGCAGATAGGATGAACCTTACCATTTATAAAGTGTTACTCAGGTCACACAAACTTGATTGATTTTTAAATTTAACTCCAACAGGACTAGTCCACAGTGAGCAAAAGCTAATCTAAGCAGGTCAATCTAAAGTACAAAAAACTTGCATAGCCCTTCCTTCTAGTTCTTGGAGGAGGGAGGGGGGTGTTCAGTCAATTGCCCATCAATCTATGAATCAATCACTTTAGTCATCCTTGTCTGATCCACCTGTCCCTTACATGATTGTATGTAATTGAACATGCACAGGCTATTTGCAGGGAGAATTTCACTCTGACAGGCAATGAATAAATGCACAGATATGGATCTTTCTGTCACAAACTACATGGAGACTTAATGTGAACAGGGCAGCCCTTTCTCTATGGCCCCCCTTAAGTTTAATTTACTGCAACAAACCTGATTCCACAATGAAAGTTTTTCAGAAGCCATGAGAAACACAGCACCTTGTCCAGCAACATGTTTCAGGATGTCACCTGACATTTGCTGAGAGCTTTCCATCTTAACACTGACAATGTCATTCCCACAAGATTTGACAAAGGTAAAACTACAACAAAAGCCAGAATTAATATATTTTTAGCATGACATCATAGTGTTTTAATCAAAATTCAATGCATTTTTACCATGATGTTGGATTTGTGGACCTGGGGAGTAGGAACAAAAGTTCCCCCTCCAGCAAACACCTTTTGTATTTCCAAAAGAATCTTTTGCATATATTTAGCATCCAAAGGTGTTTATTTCAGTGATGGTCACTTCTACGTCATGATACAACACCCTAACACAACAAATGTCATAAATTTCAAAATCTGCCATCTTGAATTTTAAAATTTTTAAAAATGCCAGAAAACCCCCAATTTGATTGTAGCAAGTACAAAAACAATGTAATATAATATATAGAAATATAATTGAAAACAAAGGCTTAATTAGAAGAAAAAACTAACATATGGAACAAGAGGTTATGATAATGTCCAAAAAATTTTGGAAGAGTCACCAAGTTTAGCCCCCCCCCCCCCCCCCCCCCCCCCCGACCCACACACACACACACAACCAGGCAAAAAAGGGTTACTTACAGGATTCCCACTGGCGTCCACAAGTTGCTGCTGAAACACCTGTGTTATTTTATCCCCCCCCCCCCCCCCCCCCCCCCCCCCCCCCCCCCCCCCCCCCCCCCCCCCCCCCCCCCCCCCCCCCCCCCCCCCCCCCCCCCCCCCCCCCCCCCCCCCCCCCCCCCCCCCCCCCCCCCCCCCCCCCCCCCCCCCCCCCCCCCCCCCCCCCCCCCCCCGACCCACACACACACACAACCAGGCAAAAAAGGGTTACTTACAGGATTCCCACTGGCGTCCACAAGTTGCTGCTGAAACACCTGTGTTATTTTATTGCTCACTGGAAGTTTGGACTCTATAATTTTTATTGTTGTTCGTTGTTGCTGTCAAACATCATATAACACACGAGCGTATATAAACTTAAGCTTACCTCACTGGATTTCCATTGGAGTTGACAAGTTGTCTCTCAAACAGGCTGCCCAGCTTTTGCTTGATCTCACTCTCAGTCATCCCTTTGTTTAACCGAACCGCGTCGACATAGCAGCCTTGTCTTTGCAGGTCTGCTTTACCTTTACCACGAGGAACTTTATTCCAGTTTGGAGAAGGCAATAAAATAACATCTTTGTTGAACTCTGAGCTCGAGCTCGAGGACGAAGAATTTGTACTTGTACTTGTGGTTGTACACGACGGACGCCTGGCATACGGAATTGTTCCTTGTCGACGGCTTGATCGTCTTTGACTCGCCATTCCGCCATAATTTCCAGCGTGGTTAAAGCTTGAGGCAATTTGTGACATTTCTCGCGAACAACTGTTGGCGGGAAAACCTCTTGGCAAGTTGAATCTTGCGGATAACTCTTCATTAACTCCTTGAAAAGCATTACTTACATCAACACGCGGAAGAGCGTTGTCATTGCCTCGAAAATGTTCATTTGAAGTTATCTCTGAACTGACAATTCCTCTGACAATGCGCTGTATTCGTTCTTCCTCGGCCGCCATTTTGGTTGTTTGCAGCAGTACAGCCTCGTGCGGCCTCGCCTTCATTTTACGCGGGATACGGGTCAATCATTTGCATATTTTGTGCCGTTGTTACACCGAGTAGAAACTGCATGGCAAAATATATATGTCGAGAATTGCATGAAAACGAGGACGAAGCATTAGAGACATATATGTTGAGATTTGGACATATATATTGAGATTTGGACATATAAATTGAGATTTGGACATATATATTGAAATGGAGACACACATATTGAATTTTGGACATATATATTGACATTTCGACATATATGTGGAAATTTGGTCATATATATTGATATTTCGACATTTTGAGCCTATTTGACAAGCATATTGGGCCGCCGCCTAACAAAGCAAGACCCTTACACATTGCATCTGTCTATACCACCACTACTTCAACAGCGTCTGAGCGGACGCCCTTAATAAACAGTTAGACATAAAGAAAAAAAATGACCATTAAAATTAACATTAAATTAACCCCCTCTAACTGTAACACTTTTCTGGCTTAGGTGTTCTACTTCCGCATGTATCTCGGAGTCGTTTTGATTGGAGCGATTCATGGCCTCATATTTTTACCTGTGCTCTTGAGTTACATTGGACCGATGTCATCGAGCTCTTTGAAGCTGGCAGACGATTCCTCCCTTAGAGCTCACTTTCTAGAGGGCACTGAGGAAAGGCGACCGCTCCTGGGCTCGGGCCGCACTTCTATTCAATAATATTGGACTTAGAGCGGGTTTCAATTGACTGTCGAAAGCAATCGGCGTTTGCTTTGGTTTTCATTGCTGTGCTTTGTGATTGGCTAAAAAAAAAACCACGCCATTTTCTCAACCAATCAGAAGTAAAACAAAAACCAATCTTGGCTTTTTGCATGTGTTTTCCCGCGCTTGGCGCCGGCTATGTGTGTTTGCTAAGATCTGATTGGTTCATTGATCTGTATCTGTTGTGATTGGCCAGCGTGATTACTTTGGTTTTATGACACTCAATTCAATACCGCTCCCTATATAAAGTTTTATAATAATTGTATATTGTTCTTTTAGCCTGCTGTGCATGGCTCTCTGTATACTCAACACATGGCTCTCTATATTTACTCAACAACATTATTTTAGTATTTAAAATAACTAAATTTATGCAAATTATAATATGAACGAAATGACTCTGGGCCGGACGTGACCTACAGTAGCAATATTTGAATTAACTAATTTTCTGAATTGACATAGTGTTAACATTGTTAGACTTAATGGTATAATAAACCTGCTTTTCCTTTTTCTCTGCTTTGTTAATTAAATTATTTTGTTTTAGTGATAGTTCAAAAGCACTGAATTCTTTAACCCTTAAGGACGTTCGCGCGAAAATCTTCTAACATTGATTTTTTTATAAAACTTTTGCTGCAGTTAGGCAATGAGTTACTCGTATCAGAAATGCAAAAAAAAATGGGGGGTCACCGGCTTCGTTTCGGTGATAAGATATCTGAAAGGTGACCCTAATTTCGAAAAATTGGCCTTCCCAACTCGATATGGCCCCAATGTCTGTTAGTCCAAAAATATTGTTAATGAATCTCTAAAATGCAATTTTCTGTGCCAAATTTTGTATGAGTGGGTCTATTAACCAAATTCGTTCAACTGGTAACGTTCTTTAGAGGATATCTAATCTGTAAACAACAGCATTTGCAAACTCTGACAGCCGCAAGTTGCGAGGATTCGATATCGCGCGGGTAGAAAAATGGAAAAAATTTAAACTTCCTACATTGATTTTTTGTTCATTTTTTTACAATCTGTTGAGAATTGGCAAAGAAAACTATCTATCCAAAAAAAATTGGGGGTCACCGACCATCCAAGCGAGTTAAATCTAAGCAAAGTTAACAAAACGGCTACCAGCCGTTCATGTGCTTAGGTTTCTTCTCTTGCGCGCATGCTCGTGCATGACGTAGCATGGCGTTGCGACATGAATTGCGTGCGCAGTAAGGATGCGCATAAACAATTAGCGCGAACGTCCTTAAACCCACTAGAGTGCCAACATTCAAGAAAAATCCCAAATTTTATTTTGTAAAATATCGAAAAACAATTGGTACCATGCAAAAGTACTGTCGAAGAGGTTTCATTTGAATGGTCACACCATAGAATTCAATCAATAGACTCAAAGGTTAGAACAAATGGTACCATGCAAAAGTACTGCTGAAGAGGTTTCATTTGAATGGTCACACCATAGGATTTCATCAATAGACTCAAAAGTTAGAACAAATGGTACCATGCAAAAGTACTGCTGAAGAGGTTTTATTTGAATGGTCACACCATAGGATTTCATCAACGGACTCAAAAATTAGAACTACACTACATGTCTCCATAATTGATTCTGGGAGTGAAAGTGTTAACTTGCGGTGGTTTCTACGTCGGCCATGTTGGGGTTCAAAAACAATAGAAATTGTAACAATTTCATTGTTCTGACCCCCAACATCGCTGACGTGCAAACCACCAATACGCCCCTTTGTCTCGGCATGTCAGTTACAGTTGTAAATGGAATATGACGCCGTTTACCCTGCGAGCAGTGGATTCTCCTACGCCGCGCTACGCCGAACGAGAGAGAAACCACTGCGAGCATCCGCTAGTTCCTTTGATCGAGCCGCCATCCAGCGCATGGATGAATAAATTAATTTTGAACTGGTAAAACAAGACAAGACACAATTTTTTATTTATTTATTTTTTTTTGGGGGGGGGGGGGGGGGGGGAGGGAGGGGGTAGATCGCTGCAACTATAATCAAAGCCTTAATTACACCAAAAGGCTCATCAAAAACTATTGGATTCGCTATATGTTCCATTAAATCGCTTATAAGCTTCTGTAATGCAAAAATAACTTTCAACTGGTTCAATTTTGTTCATTTTCACGGCTTTATCTGAAATAGCGTGACGAATTGCATGACGCATTTAAAACCTTTACAAATCGGAAGCAAAACATCGTCAAAACCTGAAACTTTTTGTAAAAAATTTTAACACTGGTATCCACATACCATGTTAGAAACAGCTTTGTATGATGCATAGTTGAGATTTTTTTAAATTTTTATGACACCATGTGCAAACCCAATGCGTTTTTAATCCCACAATGCCCCAGGCTCCCTGTTTTCCCGCGCTTTACCGGTGACAAAACACTTCTCGATAGCTTTCTTCGACAGTCGATTAGGACAATTCAAAGTACTCGGTTCATGTCACTTTGGGAAAAGCCGTCTGCTCTTGCCGGTTAATGTGCTCTTCGCAAAAATAAATGTGGCTTAGAGGAACACTGTCCCGCTGAAACAACACATTTTGCTTACCTTATTTCCACGTTATATCGCCAAATGCCACCAACTATAGTCTCCTAGCTACGCAGTTGTTATTAGGGCTCGTCACGCAACGCTCCTCCCCGGGAGGAGCGTTGTGTGACGAGCCCTAATAACGGCTGCGTGGGAGACAACCAAATATACGACTTAATTGGATAAAAACATTATGGAGAGCACAACGAAAACAGCGTTGTATTGTTTTTTCATTTCAATGCATTTTCAAACGTTGAGAATGCATTGGAGATCATTTGTAATGCGTTTTAAAACATTGGCAATTTTCTCCAACGAAACCGAAATACGTTGAGAACCATTTCAAAATCGTTTCAAAACATTTGCAACGCGTTTTCAAACATACACAATGCATTTCAATGAAACGGATTGCGTTGAGAAGCATTCACAAAAACGTTACCATCAGTTCCGAAACGAGTACAACGCATTGTAAAACGTTAAAAATAATAATACCCATTCTTATGGAAATTTACCTCTTTAGTCGTTATTTTAATAATATTAAATACTATCTGAAAAGATTTTAAAAAATCTATTCAGTTAATACTTCTTTTCTTTCATCGCTTTTGTCGATTTTCTCTTCCTATTTCAAGATAATTTGCTGGCATCAAGTGAACAAATTGTTTTGCTCAGGCTATGAGGGCTAAGCGACTCTTCCGGGACGAGAATAAGGTTTAACTCTCATAACTAAGACTACGTTTACACTAGAGAAGATTTCTCCGGATTCGTGACGAATCCGGAACATTTTGGTACCGGATTTGTTTTGCCGTTTACACGCAGATGGGTGAATCCTAAATAAAACGTCCCAGTTTGGTCGCGTGTCCAGAGATTCTGAATCCGAAATATAAAGTGAATACTTTGTATCCGATTACTGTGAATCCGCAATGTTTTAAAGTGTAAACAGTTGTTCCCATGAATCCGGATACTTTTTCGCCTGCTTTGTAACCGTTCCCGCATGAATGTCCTCGGATTTATCGATGTGTGTAAACGGTTGGGAATCCGCATGCGCATACCCTTTAGTATAAACGCCTGCGAATCCGAATACCCTAAATTTAAAGGGATAGTATCACGAGGTCGAAACTTGAAAACATCGGCCCACTTTTCAAGTTTGATTCCGCAAATTCAAAAAGGCCGTCGAGAAGTGGAGGTATTTGTTGAATCAAAAAATCCGTTTTGATAGCCAGAAGAAAGAAAAAATCACTTTTAACAGTGATATGTCCAAAATTCCGGTGCAAGAATAGTGAACAGTGCCGCGCGTGGAACCTCGTGATACTATCCCTTTAATAAATCCGGAAAGATTTATGAATCCGGAAAAATCTCCTCTAGTGTAAACGTAGTCTAAGTGAGGCGGGGAAACCTGTATGGGGTTCGAGTTATACGGAGTTATAGTCATGGAGATTCCACTGTAATTTCACTACTTTAGCTATAACACGTCGGGAGTTTGTGGGCTCAAATCTCTGCCAAGCAAGTTTTCAATTGTCTTTATTTTGATTGTTATATTTACCAACATTTTTTACACAACATGATAAATACCGCGGCTTCTCGGAATTATTTCGTACTGGCTAGCAATCTATTCATTATGATCATCTCATTAATTTAATAATAGCATGTACGAGAAGAATACAATAAGTACCTATTTCCTGTTAATAAAATTTGTAAGAATTACTGTCATTACCACCATATTGGATCAAAAAAGGCTATAACTTTGGTTGAATTTTAAAAACCGGTATGCATGCTAGTTTACTCAAGCCTAGCATAAAAAGTAGTTTTACATTAGGACCCATGACTATTTAGGACCTATGACTGCTTATCCTGTTTATCTGGTGGTAAATTCCCACTGCATTGTTTTAGCCCTTGTGGCGAATAATTTAAAAGGAACGATAAACTGCTAAATATTCTATTGAAGCAAGCACGTTTCATCCATTACTCTTGCCAGCAATATATTTAGGTTTTTAATTTTGTTGCCTTATTACTTTGACTTGCATTTTTAATAAACAACTTAATCACTCTTATGTATTAAATGTTCCTGCAAACGAGGTCGCGTTATCATGATTACTTTAAGCAATTTTCCATGCTCTGTTTAATTCGCATTACAATTCTCTGTTTTGGCATTCAGTCGTCACCGAGTGTCCGTTCTATTTGCTTTCATCGGCAGTGCTAGTTCCAGGAGGCACGTTGTAGTACGGATGGGATTCATCATGCTTTCCTAGGTCAAGGTACGGTGCATCCTTCTGCAATATCACCTCCAGTTTTTCAACAAGTTGCAGGAAACTGGGGCGAGTATATGGGTCCTCCCTCCAGCATTGAGTTATCAGTTCATGTCTGTTATTGATGAAAAAATTTGAAAAACAAATTAACAACCGTGTTCAATAAGCTCTATATTCCCTTATCAGTTCATGGATAAAGAAATGAAAACAAATGAAAACTGTTCAGATGAATTCTACAGCGAGAACATTCCATTGAAAATTTAACGGAACGTTTTCATATATCGGCAACCGTGTTCCTTTGCATACTTTTCATCTTCCTTGGTTTCGTGGCCTCCAGTAACAAAATTTCACTATCATTTTCCCATGGTATAGCGCCAGATGCCACCAAATATACAACTAAATTGGATACAAATGTTCTATAGAGTAAAACAGATGCTGTAGTTTGGAGATAAAAAGCGCTGGATTGCAAGGATGGAAGTGGATTACACTCATCAAATTTGGTTTCGTGACAGGCGGTCAAGAAATCAAAATTGCCATTCTTTTGAAATTTTGACTTTTCTTAGTCGTTATTTTGTCTCTGGTTAATATTTCTTTGTCTTCCTCACTTTTAGCGACGTTTTCTTCCTATTTTAAGATAAGAAAGCAAACTTAAATCATGAAAACGCGATATATGAGACGGGGGGGGGGGGGGGGGAGGGGGGGGGGGGGGGGCAGAGCACTGCCCCTTTAACCGTCAATACAACGCTGGATTGCTAAATAAGGAACTTACACGTCATCGCAGCACATGTCAGGCCTTTCCATGCGATAACCAGTGTTGAGCAGTTGATACAGCTCTGTATTGGTTAGCAAGGGGTATGGCACACCTCCTGATCATTAATTGAGCAAGAGAATAAAAACGTTACTGCATGAGGCCACGATAAACAACACACCAGATAATAACTTATTTTTTTTAGATAATGACTAGGCTTTCCTTCATCGATTTTTAACTGCATTAGTAATTGAATTAAACGGTGACGAGTGGGAATGAAACGATAAACGGTAGCAGTGAGGTGTGGTGAGGCACCTTGGAATAGTTTGGGTCCAGGCGTAGCAATAATTTTGAAAACAAAAATTATATTACCATATCTGACCACCTCCTCCAATTTTCTCTTTAAGATGACCTTTCTTTTCTTAGTTTTAATTGCATATAAACGTCATAACTCCATTAAAAAAAATAATAACCGACTCAGGGCAAAAAGGTCCAAGACCAACTTCAATTTTACTCTCCGGTATTTTTCAAATCATTCCCGTCAGAGTTGCAGTATCTGAAAATGTGTTTTCGCCGCTGCAACAGCCTTCCTCCACCACCCCACCCCACTCCCACTACCCCCTCTTCCCCACTCCCCTCCCCCCCTCTAACCAGCCCTCCAGACAGGGACATTGATAAAATGAACTCATCAATAAGGGTTGTAAAAAGGATTATAGAGGGAACTTTAGTACAAACGGGGTTCTTTACACAAACCATTGCTTTCAAGGCAATAATGTATCAAAGCCGATGCAATACTATTTTTGTGAGGCTTTTTTAATTATTAACTGAACCACCATAATCATGTTAGAAAAGACAAAAAGACAAAAAGACAATAAAAAAATGTACAGAGCGATAGTTATAATAAACGCAACTGGTTTACGTACCTAACGTAGCCATTTCCCAGAGTAGAACACCAAATGCCCAGCTGTGAAAAAAATACAAAGCTAGTTAATGACCAGAATACCTCGAGTGAAACCTAGACCAAGGGCCTCGCTTCCTGGTCCGGAGAGCGGTGCTGGTGGAATTGTGGGAGTGATGCTTTCTTCCCATCGTGCTCCTCGCTCCATGTTTTCCACACTCTTTATCATCAAAACGACTACTGGGATGGAGGCAGTTAATCGAGTGTCTGTCTGGAGGTTGGGGCAACCTTTAGCAATACAAATGGCACCATTTTAACTGAAATTCTGTTTGTGTCTTTGTCATTTGTTCAAAGATTATCTAATGTGGCATGATCAACAGAGATCGACGATTTCTACTCACACATCACTCTTGATGGTAAAAACACCTTGATAAAGTGATTCTGGGGACATCCATTTCACAGGAAGCTTTTTCGTCTTCTCTGATCTGTACACATCTTCATAGATTTGACGCATCAACCCAAAGTCTGACACTTTCACTCGATTATCACGGCCAACCAGGATATTACGAGCTGCGAGGTCTCGATGAACAAAATCGTTTTCGGCGAGATGATTCTAAAGGAATAAAAATGGGATGTTACTAAAAGCGGGAACGGGGAACCGGGAACGGGGAACGGGGAACGGGGGTCTGGGAACGAGCATTCAGCGGTATTCGCCATAAAATATAGGTCCTTCATATATGCATGGTTGTTATTGTAAAGAAATTTCAAAACGGTGGTCGCGACGAGAAAGCGAACCACGGAAAAAGCAAATTATACCTTTCATCTCAGGTAATAAGATTTAAAAGGAACTTGGAATCGTAACGTTGTGTTTATTTGTGCTTTGTACCGTCTGGCAGAGGCAGTGTATCACCGTATCGAAACGAATAAAATCGAGATCAATCAAACTCAAAGCAGTAGTGACACCCAGAACTATGCTTTTATTCCTGATCACATACAAGTATTGCTTCTACAAAGAATTCAAAGGTAAAAAAACAAAGCCTGATAAATGAACAGTATATTTATTCAAGATCTGATACATACATGTATGTTTCTGTACAGATCAAAAACAGTTTTGTATTACAGCCATGCTCCGTCACGCGTGACCAGGATCCACAAGGCTGAAATGAACATTTGACTATTTCTTTGTAAAGTCCGAGATTTGAATGAAACCTTGAAGATCTTTCTGGAAAACACTTTGAAAGTCACGAGTTAACGGAAAAATAACTTCGCTACACGTATAAAAAAACTAATATTGTTCGGATATGTAACATTTCAAATAAAATGATATTTTGTTGCTCTTTGTTTCCGAAATGCGGTAAAATTCTCACGGGAATTCCGAATCTCGGATTGAATTTACAAAGCCTATGCGTAAACTTGAAAACTCCATTCAAATTTTCAAAAATACTGGTCACGCGTGACGGAGCATGGCTGTAAGAAGTTTTTTCTTAAAAGTTTTAACAGTAATAACCAACATATTTTCTAGTCATTGCTTTATTTAACAGAACCGTGTGCAAGTAGAGTTTAGCTTATTATGTTAGTGCAATTTTGCCCTTTGTGGAAATTTTGTGTTATTTTGCAATTTTGTCATGATCATGTTAATCATTTGTATTACCATAGACTGAAGGGAATATTGCAAACAGCATATGTTTACCTTACCTTTCAAGAGTCCCTTTATCTCAAATAATATGTGCTTTTTTTACTATTGAATTTTCCGGATTTGACTATAACAGAACATGACAATGCTTTGTATTCCTTATATGCAAAGATATCATGTACGGTGCATTACTACAGCATTATCTTGTAATGTACTCATCTCATCTAATTTCTGTCATGGCTGTGATTCAGCTAAAATTCCAAAACCTTACTTAAACAAGCATCTCAAACTTGGTGTGTTCAATTGTTCATATTCATCACACACTTTAGTGTGTTTTATGTTAGCATAAAAGTAGCAAAAATGAAGGTACTTGTAGGGTACTTGTTAAAGGAGTTCAGTCATGGCAATTTTCAGTTTTTTTTTTTGGTCAAAACTGCCTCCAATTAGAATTAAGTATCTTATAGAACACTAAGTGTAAGATGTCAAGTGAATTTTCGAAGAGAAAATAAACCATAATCTGAGTTTTGAGAGTTCTCCAAGACAGAAGTGATAAAGTTGAAAAAAATTGGCCTCATTTTTTCAAGATGTAATCCATTTCCATCCTGGCCATCTGCAGCCCAAGACACTAATGGTTACTCTAAGAGCACTAGTAGAATAATTTTAAACAAAACTGAACCCTTATTTTTGGGTTTCCAGTGATATAAATGTCTTTTGACTTTTTAAAGTAACACTAAAAATGATGTTATATGCCCATTTAAAGCACCTTACTTAAACAAGCATCTCAAACTGGGTGTGTTCAACTGTTGATATTCATCAGGCACTTTAGTGTGTGTTAATGTTTGAATAAAAGTAGCAAAAATGAATTCAATAGGTGTTCTGCTTTCAGTTTCAGAAATATGTTCATAGTTTAGTTCATTTTTGTCCACTACTTATGCAAATGCTTTTGTTTATCATTTCAACAAGTACATGGCTATAAAAGTTTAAATCAATCAGCTCTTTCAAGGCAGCCTTAAATATCCAGAGGTGCATACATGTCCACAGTACATAAGACTTCATTTTAGAAGTTAGTTATCCTTCTGAAAGTTATTATTTGTTTGGCACCTACAGTCAAGGCACAAAGTAAATGTCAGTTCCTAAATCTTTCCCTATAATTATGCTATACCTTACATTCAAAAGTATACAAGACTTTTTCTGAAAAGTGCATTATCAAAAAAGTCCTAAAACCAGACCCCAAAAAAGTATGATGGCCCAGAACGTAACCCAAAAAGTTCCTTTTTTTCACTCTATAAAAAAGTTAATACAAAAAAACACATCAAGATAGTTACAGACAGTTTTTGCATTCACCTTTCTTAATTCACGATGTATCTGTCAGTGATCTATGACAAACTTTAGGCAGACTGCAATCATTCTTGAAACTGATACAATTTATTGTTTGATACAATATATTGCTTGTTTTAGAACCCTGGGTTTTGCTTTTGGTCAACTCCCAATAAAGTCATAACCACAATCTTTCACCCAAAACAAATCAACACAAATTTTTCTAACCCAAAAAAAGTCCACAGATTGCTAATTTCAAACCCAAAAAAGGTCTTCACACTTCCCTGTCACTAATATACCCGAGGACACCCCCCCCCCCCCCCCCCCCCCCCCCCCCCCCCCCCCCCCCCCCCCCCCCCCCCCCCCCCCCCCCCCCCCCCCCCCCCCCCCACTCCTCTGTGAATGATCCACAGCATTATTATGCAATGCATCAACATTATTTTAATTACTTTACTAATTGCCACTTTAACTTTTGGTCAGGTTTTTATACTGTTTTTTTTTCTTTTTGTTTAGTTTTTATGTTAAGCTTTCAAAAATAAGATTTAAAAGGCATTTAAATGGCATGTTTCACAATTCACAGGCTTGGATACAATAGTCCAGCATTCTGTAGCTTGCCTGCAGATTTCCATAAGAATAGGTATATTTCCTTGTCAACTGATTTACATCTGGTTTGACATTGTTAGATTTCATGTAAAGATCATTTGGATGTGCAAGAAAATAAGGGGGGATTTGGGGAGATGAACAATACAACTTATGTCCCTGAATTGTATGTTCTTGTCAAGTTTTTGTTACATGGTAGGCAATTACTGCGCCTTTCAATAACATGCAGAATTCCACCAACGGTTGCGTTTTACACTGCCGTCAATCATCTTAGCTTACCCCTCAGGAAACAGATCTTCACTTCAATGAGTTCAAAAGGACACGTCCGTGCGTTATGATTGGTAGATTTCGATCCATTTTGTTTGTTTCTTTTTTACATGGTCCATTGGCTTTCGTGTTAATTATGATTGACGGCAGGGAATAACGCAACCGTTGGTGGAGATTTGAATTTTAAATTCCGCATGTTATTGAAAGGCGCAGTAACGGTGTACCATCAAATGTTTGTCTTTGAGCAGTTTTTTTATATGTTCAGTTGACATTCGATAGTTGATATTCTATTTTCCCTTCAGTCTATATATGGTAATATAAACTAGGCATACCTATCGATAGAGTGCCAACGAGGAAATGATTTTGATTTGTGTGGCAACGGAATTATGTTTTTGACAGTTTGGTGGCCCTTTGACCACACTCACCGAAGAAATAAAAAATGTCATGCTTTGATCGGCTAACTGAAATCAAAATCGCTGTAATGTTGTAGTAAACATTTCATATCAGACAATAAAGCAGCCAAGAAACGTTTTAAAAGCTATTGAAAACGTTTTAAAATGAGTAGAACGAGTAGAAAAAGGTTTGGAAATATGAAGCGTGCTGCAAAAGTTGAAATGGAGAATTCTTGTTCAAAGGCTAACCCTTTTACGTGTTTGTTCAAGCGTGAAACATGCAAGTCCGTTGCGTTACCGCCTTCATGTTTCTGCACGTGTAATCAAGATTTATTTTGTACAAAAACTTGTTTAGTGCCGGTTGTTAAGCCTTTTCACTCGTTCGAATTATCGTCAGTTTGCTCGACAGAACGAATTTCCCTTGTTTGTGTGTGAAGAAGCGCGACGGTTTGTCTAGACAAACAAAGTTGCATATTTTACGCTTGAACAAATACCTAAAAAAGCGAGCCGTTCACGATGCTTTGTTTGGAAGGGAATTGTTGCAACGAAACACGTTAATTAAAATGAAGATTCTGACGCTGACATTATTTTAGGAGTTTAAAACATGCGATATGTGCAAAATCTTTTTAAAATCAGTTTGTAATTTCAAGAATTTCACTTCAGGAAGATTTTGGTCACGTGCTAGGCAACGGGTTCTTGGTGTGCAATAACACGTCTTTTCATTGGCTCTAATAGTTCCCGCCTTGCAATTGGCTCAAACCAAAGTCTACATTACATTACATTACCTTAAACTTTTTCAGGCTCGATCGAGAATTTTTCTGCCTTAGCACTTCCTCGCGCGGCACTATTCTCTGCCGCCTCGCCAGCCTCGCGTCTTCGCTCGGCTGGCTCGTTGGCAATGATTAACACTGATTAACATGACACAATTGCAAAATAACACAAAATTTCTACAAAGGGCAAAATTGCACTAACATAATAAGCTAAACTTTACTTGCACACGGTTTCTGTTAAATAAAGCAATGACTAGAAAATATGTTGGTTATTACTGTTAAAACTTTTAAGAATTCATGTAAAAAACTTCTTAATACAAAACTGTTTTTGATCTGTACAGAAACATACATGTATGTATCAGATCTTGAATAAATATACTGTTCATTTATCAGGCTTTGTTTTTTTACCTTTGAATTCTTTGTAGAAGCAATACTTGTATGTGATCAGGAATAAAAGCATAGTTCTAGGTGTCACTACTGCTTTGAGTTTGATTGATCTCGATTTTATTCGTTTCGATTCGTCGCTGCAAAAACGGTGATACACTGCCTCTGCCAGACGGTACAAAGCACAAATAAACACAACGTTACGATTCCAAGTTCCTTTTAAATCTTATTACCTGAGATGAAAGGTATAATTTGCTTTTTCCGTGGTTCGCTTTCTCGTCGCGACCACCGTTTTGAAATTTCTTTACAATAACAACCATGCATATATGAAGGACCTATATTTTATGGCGAATACCGCTGAATGCTCGTTCCCAGACCCCCGTTCCCCGTTCCCCGTTCCCGGTTCCCCGTTCCCGCTTTTAGTAACATCCATAAAAATATCAATTATTGCACATTAATTAGCTAAGAACATAGCTGAATTTTTAAAACGTGGTCCATGATAATTAGAGCAATTTCACTAGAATTGCAACTAGCTCTAACAATGGTTTCTCTGACCACAAACAGCCCGAAAATCACAGAAAGGAGGGAGAAAAGGAAAAGGGAGTACGGAGAGCGAGAGAAAAAAAGACTAGCAACGTTAACGGTCTTTCGTTTTCTATATTGTGGACTTTAGTTTTTGAACGGCAAAAAAAAACAAGGCGAAACACGCCCCCAGACGCTTACTCAGGGAGACATGGTTTTTAAAAATTCAGCTAGATAAATATAATTATGTAATTATAATATTGACATTCAACTCCTCAAAAATGGCGCGGCTTTTGGCATGCGAGAAAATTGGCATCAATTTGAATTCAACTGTCCAGTTGAAAAGTTGAGTTTGATGTCATCTTTAATTTCATTTTAAGCTTGGCTTTCACGAAAATATCAACCCCTATAAATAGAAACTTCTTGATATTCACAGCAATAAACATTATGTATGTATGTATGTACTGGCCAAAGTTCAAGTCAATTCTGGATTAGTTCACGTACTGCAATACACATTGTTATGTTTAGTGCCCCTAGTGCTACGCAAAAATAAGGCCGCAGGGGCGTAGCCAGGACTTTTTCAGAGGTACGCACAATCACCAAATCTTCACATAAATTTTCAACTAGACTGCAAAACAGTCGGGTTTTTTTCGCTGGCTCGCTGGCAAAGGCGCGAAGTGCCAAAAGCGTCTGAAGAGTGGATACCCCCGCGCGAAGCACGCGAGCCTCACACGGGCGTGTGAGGCGAGAAAAAAAACGACTGTCACCTTTCCATACAACGAATTCGTTCTGACCAGGGGGTTCAAAATTATCGCTGAGATGTCAAAAATTGCTTGACAGCTCCACCCACGTTGTAAATTTCATACGGCTCGATGTCTTATTTTCGAGGGAAAATACATGGTAGCGTGTCATGTTGATTTCAACGCTTAACGAGAGCTAACGAGGGCTTTAGAGTTTTGGTTCTACAAAATGTAAGCGCGTTCGGCTGAACCTAAATGTATGTTTGAGGTTCACTAAAGAACCGAAATTCGAATCCTGCTTAAAGAGTATACAAAAGTAACCACGGAGATTCAAATATTTCAAACCGGATGCAATGCAATGAGTTATGCTAACCGCAGACTTGGGCTCACATTAAATCCCCTGTTAAATCACGGACTGAGAAATGTACTGTGCAGCGAATAATTCCGATTTAAGCGGCTACTACTGATCTTGCAACTCTTTCAAAGTGAGCCAAAAAAACGCTATTGTCATGCCAAGAGCTAGCGAACGAACGACGCATAACTAAATATTCTAAATGGCTCTGGAAAGTCGGCCGTTTGACCGGTATAAAACGAAGAAGCTGCAACATTTGGCGAGACCGAATTTTTTGCCAAAACAACAATTGATAAATTAGGCTTTTTCCAAAGCCGGTTGGTAGCGCACCAAAAACATCTCTTCCACTAAGATGCGAACGAACTGCCTCCTTTTGCTCTGATTTTAAAGCAAATCCCAAATCCCTGGCAACGTCTTTCATTTTCTCGCGAAGAGCTCATTTTAACATGAAATTGACACGGCTTCGAATATCTTCTGATGAGGTGTGATGACATCTTTTTTGACAGGTAGCGTCATTAATCAACCAATGGGAATTTCTCTTTTCTGGAGAAAAAAGAAATTTGAACGAATTTTTTGGCGTCTCTCCCCAGTCCCACTCTCCATGTTCACACTCGCTCCAGACCTTTCGTTCAAAGACCGCGCGCATTCGTATGACCAACGCAAAAAATACGACTGTTTTGCAGTCTAATTTTCAACTAGGTCGTATACTTTTATTCATTTTTACTTATTTTTTCGACTTTTTCAGGTACGCACATGCGTACGTGCGTACAGGTAGCTATGCCCCTGAAGGACCATTGTTATATGTAATCCAGAATTAAATAATTACAAATTACCATTCCTTTTGCTATTTGCCAAGCAAATTGGAAAAGCTGTTGAGTGGAAAAGCTCTCCTCATCTTCAATATCATCCTCATCAAGGCTTTCAGTTGAAAGCAACATGGCGGCAGTTCGACTGTTTCCCTGTGATGTCGATGGGACGGTTAACAATTCTTTGTCACAGGTGTTTTTGAACTCCTCATCCTAAAAATAAACATACACAAAAAAGAAAGTAAATATAAAAATTGCATTTAACATTCAAGAAATATTGCTCAAAACATGAGCTACAGAAGCTATATTAATAATAAACATACTATTAATAACTGAAACACTTACACAAAACTATATAGCTAACTAAGACCCGGTTCAGACGCCGAACTTTTCATGAGCCGAACCTAATACCGTGAATTAAGTACATGAAAAGTTCGGCGTCTGAATCAATTAAGAACGGGTATTTGAATTTGGAACGGCTCAGCCGTTCTTTCCGCCTGGCTTAGCCGGGAATTTCGGCTTTGGAACGGCTTTGATTCAGACGCCGAACTTTTCATGAGCCGAACCTAATGCATAACTGAAATTATTATAACGACTGGTGCGTGTTCTGACATCTTTGCCTGAAAATCGCTGACCTTTCGATTTGTTTCTCTTCAAACTGAATTAAGTTCGGCTAATTAGGTTCGGCGTCTGAATCAACAGGCGTACTTTTGTTAATTTGGGTCGGTCCAAATTCGAATTAAGTTCGGCTCATGAAAAGTTCGGCGTCTGAACCGGGCCTAAGTTATAACTTCAGTTACAAACTAGCTACCGAAATATGGTTGAGAAATATGGAAATAAATGTTATAGCCTGTATGGTTCAGTTATAAGGTGAACTTGTAACCCGGTATTAAATGTTAATTTAAAATTAAAAGTTTTTGAATTCTCTTCTTACTTTACTAGTCGACGAAGTCATTTCAAGAAAGACATCTTTGTTGTCTTGTGGCGGCAACACAATATTCACTGAAGTTTGACCTGCAGTAAGTTCATCTCCATCAACTTCTTTGTTAGCTGCGCCGCTTTCCTAAATGATTGAATAACATTTATACATGTTACGCAACGGGAGCAAAATGGTTTTATTTTCATTTCCATATTATATAAAAATGGAAATATTAACAACAAATGTTAACGAGTAGTCATTAGCAAATAGCCAAAACCGTTAAAAAAGAAACTGAAATAGACAAATTTAGTAAAGAAATAAAAAACGCGCCGAGTGCATTATTGAGTTATATAAGCACGCGGGAATTTTTAAGAACACGAGAGAAGCGCAGAGACTAGCACGAGCCAAAGGCGAGTGCTTCTCGCACTTCTCGAGTGTTCGTAAAAATTCCCAAGTGCTTTTATAACTCAACAATGCACGAGTAACAATTTTTTTTTATTTCTTTTATAAAATAAAAACGGTTATAATAAACCTTACGTCACGCGCGTGCTTTATCGAGTTATAATGAATTAACCAATCATAGCGCGCATTTCCTTGAGCATTTTATAATAATGTATATGCACTTCCTTCTTACCTCAGTGAGATTCTCACAAGTCAATGTCACGTCTTGCCTAACGTCACTGTTATCTTGTAATTGCTCCAATTCTACGTTTGCTTGGGTCTGTTCTTGGGTCTGTTCTTTCTTGACCTGCTCCTCAGCAACTTTGCTTTCCTGTGTGAAAAAGGAAAAAAAAAAAGGATTTGCTGTCATTCTATCAGTCGCCGGCGTTTTCCTGCCTAGAAAAATACCATGAATGCGTTTACACACGCGATTTTCGATGCGATTTTTGTCGTGCTCTCCAATGCAACTTTTATCGCAAGTGTAAACTAGCAGCGATTTCCTGTGCGATTCGG
The DNA here is from genome assembly GCA_024195265.1 of Dendrophyllia cribrosa. NCBI lineage: Eukaryota > Metazoa > Cnidaria > Anthozoa > Scleractinia > Dendrophylliidae > Dendrophyllia > Dendrophyllia cribrosa. The sequence goes on along the minus strand of JAJLRJ010000011.1, from coordinate 5,401,442 downwards.
GTGCGACATTTGCTTTGATTTGCTGTGATTTCCCAAAAATCGCCGCCAAGTTGCATCAGGTTTCGAACATGTTCGAAACTTCTGCGACATCGCGCGACAAATCGCGCTGAAATCGCCGCCCGTTTACACATGTCAATTTGAAGATGCAACTATCGCGCGACAAAAATTGTATCGACAAGTGCGACAAAAATTGCACAAAAAATCACCTGTGTAAACGGGCCTTTTAGTCCGTGGGCCAGTAGACGAAACGCTCTCCCCCCTCGCGGGGAATTTTGGGGGACATATACCGTTTTGAAGCATAGCCCGAGGGTCTATCAGGTTGTTCAGCTAATCAGGTTATTCTGAGATAAAAAAAAAACCACATGGTACCCAAGTCGTTTTTTTTTTAATTACTCTTAAACCGCCCAGAAAAGGCGCATAAAACTCTAAAATGAGTATGCTAGCTCAATATGTTATAGTCGAGATCACATGTACACACACCAAAGTCTCGCATATAAGCACCAACAGGGCATTTCAACACAATTATGCTCGACATACCACAGTCTTCCTACTCATTCTTCTCAATCTGGAAAGCACCCACCCTGGAGCCAAGGAACTCCTTACAAACAATGGTTTCAGTGTCAACCGATCAGAGGTCCCTTCCAGTAGGAACGCAGTAGACATCACATCAATGCTGTCACTATGTTTCATGAAAATCAGATATACGATACTTTCCAACTCGGGAATCCGTTAATCGTCATCATCTTCTCCTGCTTGATGTCCGGACACTGATATTTGCAGCGTTCTTTATCTGCCAATGTTTCTCGGCCATTGACACTTGTAAGACAAACTACATCCTCTTCGCAAGCAAAGCCGACCTCCTTTCGTTTGTGCAGCTTCCTTGGCTCCAGGGTGGGTGTCTTCCAGATTGAAAAGAATGAGTAGGTATATGGTGGTATATTGAGCATATATTGTGTTGAAATGCCCTGTGGGTGCTTATATGCCATCATGCGAGACTTTGGTGTGTGTACATTTCAACTATAACATATTAAGCTAGTATACGCAGTTTAGAGTTCTATGTACCTTTTCTGGGGGTTTTAAGAGTAATCTTCAAAACTAATGACTTGGGCATTCTGTGTTTTTTTGCCTCTGATAAAGAATGCGGCCGTACCGTTAAACGCCTCCACTTGAGAAGTGCGAACAACCTGATTTGAAACACCCTTCAAAACGGTATATGTCCCCAAAATTCCCCGAGGAGGGGGGAGGGTTTCGTTTACTGGCCCACGGACTATTTAGGCAGATAAAGAAACAGCTTGGGAACCAGAGAGAACGGATTTAGTAATGTATATGCACTTCCTTTTTACCTCAGGGAGACTCTCAGAAATCAATACCACGTCCTTCCTGACCTCACTGTTATCTTGCGATGGCTCCAATTCCACGTTTGCTTGGGTCTGTTCTTTCTTGACCTGCTCCTCAGCGACTTTGCTTTCCTATGTAAAGAAGAGAAAAACTGATTTGCTGTCATTCTATCAGTCGCCGGCGTTTTCCTTCCTAGAAAAATGTCATGAATGCGGTATCAGGTAGATAATGAAACAGTTTGAGAACTAGACAATTCGTAATTGCTGCAGAATAGAGAAACCAATTTCATTTTAATTCAAAAACGTAATAGAACAATAGTAAATAGTTAATAGATCTGGAGAAATATAAGTAGAAGCTTCTAAAGGAAGGACCTACTTGATCTCTGGTCTCCTCTTGATTGTTTAAAACGTCTTTGTCAGCATAACATTTCTCAGAGGCTTTATGTTTGTTGATCTAGAAATTCAGCAACCGTACTCGTTAGCACAGTTTTGTCATGACAAATATGAAAACCTACGAGCAATTAATACTTATACATCAACTCTTCGAGCGATTTCCAATTGAGTGTCGAAAGTGATTGCTTTGGTTTTGCGTAAGCCGTTATCACGGTTGTGCCTAAATCATACCGTCCAGAAGGACGTCGGACACCTTATTGAGACTTATATAGCGTAGTAACTGGTTAGCTTTCTGTTGAGGTTGGGGGTAGCAGTTTATATAGTTAAATTTAGAACTAAGCAACCCGAGAAGCTAGGTGGTACAGTGTACGGTAGGCTATATAAGCCTAAGCCTAGCTGAGGTCACAGGTTCAATCCTGAGTGGGGATTTTAGATTTTCTTTTTTACGCTTAAAAGTTTATTGAAAATAAAATTTCAAGTGTCGACATTACGTTATATAAGTCTCAATAAGGTGTCCGACGTCCTTCTGGACGGTATGATTTGGGCTTGACCCTTTATCACGCCCCGCCATTTTGTATAAAAACAAAAGATTTTTGCCCGTCCAACCTCGTTTTCAACTTTTTCACTGCGAGGTTGAACGACGGGTAAAAACAAAGCAGTCAACATGGCCGCCGCGTGATAAAGGCCTATTGCTACGCTTTGTGATTGCCTAAATTATCTCGCGCCACTTTCTCAACCAATCAGAAGTAAAACCAAAACCAATCGTGACGTGACGCGACTCGCTCGCACGTGTTTTCCCGCGCTTGGCGCCGGCTAGTGTATTAATGACGTAAAACAAAAGACTCAAAAGACACTAAACAATACCCACACCACAACACAAAAGCTAACCAACAATGGCTTCCGCAACACCAAGAAACACCCATTTATTGTTAACCGCGAATACTTCCCGAATTTGCACGTGAACGTGAAGTTGTGGTGGCATGATGTCATCAGCGCGTTTATAAATTAAGTGACAACAGTTCCCCCCCCCCCCCCCCCCCCCCCCCCCCCCCCCCCCCCCCCCCCCCCCCCCCCCCCCCCCCCCCCCCCCCCACTCCTCCCTTACCAGAGTACGCCAAACCAGTGAAAATGAGGCGCTTCTCCCGCTGTGTCCCGCTGATTCCCAGAGGAAGTACCATGGGTGTCAAATGACTGGTGTATGACCATGTGTATTTTTACTTTTTTGAAAAAACAAATGTACGCACGTGCAGAAATCATGTTGTTCTCCTAATTTAACTTTTTACCGCTCATACAAAGTGTTGTTTTGTTAAATTAAACTATTTTAACGCACGTGCAAATAGTTAAAAACTTTTTATAAAATGCTCAAGGAAATGCGCGCGCTATGATTGGTCAAACCGAGTTCATTATAACTCGATAAAGCACGCGCGTGACGTAAGATTCATTAAAACCGTTTTCATTTTATAAAAGAAATAAAAAAACTTGTTCCTCTTGCATTGTTGAGTTATATAAGCACTTGGGAATTTTTAAGAACACTCGATAAGTGCGAAAAGCACTCGCCTTCGGCTCGTGCTTTTCTGCACTTCTCTCGTGTTCTTAAAAATCCCCGCGTGCTTATATAACTCAATAATGCACTCGGCGCGTTTTTTATTTTTTTAATAATGCACGTGTCAAAATGTTGTTTTGATATTAAATTAGACATTTTAACGGACCTGCAAGAAATGTGTCTAATTTCTTTTAAACGTTTGATCTATTAATACCTTTGATCTGCCATATAATTTATATAGTCATTCGTCTCGGGAAACATAGAAATTATCGAGAAAACAAAACTATTTCCCTCGGGACTAGAGATAAATTGCCCCATTGGTGATAATCACCTTTTTCAATCTAAAGGTGTTCAAGTCTCAAGTCTTGATCAAATGGATTGAAATGGATTAGAGCAGTTTTCAATTGACTGTCGAAAGTAATCACACAATTGCTTTGGTTTTGCATTGCTACGCTTTGTGATTGGCTAAAAAATCTCGCGCCACTTTTTCGACCAATCAGAAGTAAAACCAAAACCAATCGTGACTTGCTCGCACGCGTTTTCCCGCGCTTGGCGCCCGCGACATGTAATTGCTTCGAGCTCTGATTGGTTTATTGGATTGTTTACGACTGCTGTGATTGGTCAGAGTAATTACTTTGGTTTTGGTTTTACGACACTCAATTGAAAACTGCTCTAAACCCTAATAGATTATTTCTTTTTCTTCCTTAATATTTTAGAAATGAACAATTATAAATAATTTTCCTCATTTTTTTCTTACCATTTTTCTCCTGCGACGTAACCACTTTAGCAGGTCACCAAACGGAACGTATTCTATCACCAGGAACTTTTGCTCCTGAAGTGTGCAGCAACCAACCATGGATACGATATTTGGATGTGAACCCAACAACTTCATCTGCTTAATCTCAGACATGAACTCTTCTTTCTGTGCTTGATTTGGCTCATCTAAACACAAGTAAATGGAATAGGTCGAAAGGGCCGAAAATGTATTTTCAATCTCTAAGATTTTTGCTCCGGAAACACTCTTTCTTACTCCGTCGACCCCCCATGGAAACTGGAAAATTACCAATAGGCCATACGAAACCGATACATACTAAAAGGCGAGAAAGGAAATCTCGCAAAATGCGCAGAACAGCTAGAAGCACGCTTTAGATCCTATGTTTTGGCTTTTCAAGCTTAATTTTAGGGGGCTCTGCTTAGTGAAGCACCACACATAGAGAATAGGAAAATATCCATAGAAATTTGATGATCATGGCATGGGGGATGAAATTAGTGCATGATTGAATACTTTTAAAATATTTTTAAATATATTTATGTTCAAGCAGGTTGCGTGGCACAGTGGACATGATTACTTCTTCTTGCGTGAGATGTTCGGGATCGAAACCAGCTGTCTATTCCTTTTTTTGTTTTCATTTATGATAGGCTAATATCTAACGTTATTTTTCCGCATATAAAATGTAGTACAAGTGCTTCTATTGTAAAAGTTTGGGAAAACTCCTGAAATAAAAGAAACTGTATATTAAATGACCGTTTTTAAGGTAGATTTTAAAATCTCCTGGACATATTTAATCGCCCAGACGTTTAAGTCCTGAAAGTCATCAGGTCAGAAACGAGACGCAGCAAAGTAGACGGCCAAACAGAAAAAAAGCAAGATTTTCTAAAAAATACTGAGGTCTATTCTCTGTAGAAATGGACACGACTATAAACCCCGATAAACCTCTCGCCAAATAAATTTTAAGAAACATTGCGGAGACTTTGCTTAATTCGCAGCCCTTCTAAAGTCTGTAAACGAGCATCGAGTTCCTTTCTTGTGTCATAAACATTGGCTACCTTTTTGAGCGCCAAAGTCTCTGAAAACAATGCAAATTTAGTTTTGTCATCTACAAGAATTGATGCGAATTTTTTAAGTTTATCTTCACTCCACTTTCTGCTCCGATGCTCCTTCATGCACTTATTCTGCATCTTGGCTGCCATGTTGTTTAGTGTTCAGTGAGCCTCGATTTTTGCACTAAATTTGTCCCAGTTAAGGCCGTCCTGTTTTTATACTAGACGCATTTAACGTATGAGACATTAAAGTCGTCTGTTAAGTGTCTAAACGATGCACTTAAAGAAGACGTTAAAATTTATGCGTTTGACTTATTTTCCGTTTTTATACTAGACATAAAAGTCGTCTCGACTCGACTTAAACGTCTCTAGCATAAAAACGGCCATTATTGGCTTATTTTTATTTCAAAGCCTTGAGAGCACCGCTGCTAGGCTTGGTTATCTAAATATGTTCTAATTGTCATACGATCACCAAAATGCTACTGTCCAAAAGTCTGCGATCATATGGAAACATATTGGCGGTTGATAGTACTCGTAGCGATCGTCCGCGATATTCAACAATCGATCGCAAGGAACACAAACTCAATAAGGCTGGTTGATATGATCGTAAATGAGTGATGCGGACGTGACAGCGCACGAAGCGTTTTCAATTGTAAATCAAAATTTACAGCTGTTCACGGCTTTTTCTTGGGGTTGAATTGTGTGCCCATGTCGCCTGTATATATTAAGTAAAACTACTCGTTGCCTTTTTCACTTAGTTCATATGTGCCTTCAACTTGGTCTATTGCCTTATTTTTTTTTGTGAGATAAACCCTTTAACTCCCAAGAGTGCCAAATAGCAAAATTTCATTGCAGTTCATCAATAAATATCGGTATTTTGAAAGCCAAAACAAACGAATGTTAGCTTTACAGCTGTTTACGTCGATCTTTCAGATCGTTTCCTCGGTTTTGAATGGCGTGGCCATCTAGCTTATCCTCTTCCTGAGTTAAATTACTCCACTTGTTGTCTTTTGTTTTTATCTTTTGCGAGGTTCACTGCATCATCAATAAATATATTTCGATATTCGAAACAAACAAATAAAAACTTGGTCAAACACAGGTCACTCTTGTGTTTTTATCTCTGCCACAAACCATAGGTTGCGAAACTAAAACGCTCCCTTCTACATCACATTTTCTCTCTCTTATCCCGCGTTTGTTGTTTAGAAACATCAATTCCAGCAGTGCCGCCGGACAAAAAAGCTGTGAAAATCCTCCAGGATTTAGTAAAAAAAATAAAGGAGAAAAATTCTTCCAATCTTGACTTATCCAAAAATCATTTAAAGGCAAACTAAGTCAACAGAGCCGGAAGCGTTTCTCCACATTTTTCCTCTAGTGACCGATTAGAGCAAGTTCGCAACAAATTTCTCGTACGAAATAGGGTCAGGATTCTTTGAGGTCGAAAACACGAGGATGTCAAATGCCCGGGGTACAATGAGGGAAGGCTAATGCCCGACTCCAGGGATTCGAACGTGAGCAAATGCCTGGCAATGCCTGGGGGAGTGATGGATAGACACTGCTCGAATTGACTGATGCATTAGGCCAAGAGAAAAAGGCTTTATTTTACCTTGCAAAACTTTGACAGCAACAACCTGATGAAGTGCTTTCTTTCGATCATGCAGTGTCTTTTTTCCAGTGTAAAACACTTCTATCCCAACTCGCTTCCTAAAAGTTGCTTTGTGAACCACACCAAACGCTCCTCGTCCCAGCTCTTCCTCGTATTCTATTTGGTCAGGAAGAATTTCCCACTTGTCGAGAGGAACAATCTCGCGTCGTGGACGACGAGCTGACCTGAAAATTCAAGGCAGAAATTAAATTTGATTATTATAATTCAGCCTACAGTTAGTCAGTACATAAAATGATATGTTCGCATATCCGGCAAACAATTCGCGGCACTGTTTTGAACGCTTATGAGAAAAATAAATTATGTAGTCTGTTTAAAATATTTTGTGTGGTATTAGACCTCTTTACACTTACATGTAAAAGAACAAATGAATAAATGAAACATTCGTTCAATTGCAAAACATCGTGAAATTCCGAAAATAAATCCTCCCTAGTATACGATCCACCAAATCTCAATACTCAGTAATTTGTAAAAATGGTTCTTTTGAAAACAAAATTTCCCGAATATAAGTCCATAATAATGGTAAATATTCAACTACAAACGGAATGAGCTGCGTGAGTCAGTTAGCAGACAGTCTTTGCTTTGCTGTTCTCGATGACCGCACAATTGCACCGTCTTCCGAATCGCTACTGAAGTTAGATTAAAGGGACACTGTCACCTATTTTTAGTATCACTTTGAAAAGCCAAAAAACATATTTGTTTCAATGGAAACCTACAAATAATGGTCCAGTTTTGTTAACTTAACAAATACTCTATCAGTGCACAGAAACTAGTATTCGTTATCTTTGGCTACGGATGGCCAGGATGGAAATGGATTGCAACTTGAAAAAATTGGCCAATTTTTTCAAGTTCCTCCCAAGAGTCGTGGAAAAATCGCAGAAAAACTTATTATGGTTTGTTCTTCCTTGAAGAAATCACTTGATATTATCTTCTTGGTGTTCTAAAAGCAATTTTATGTTTGACTACTTTGTCATATATTTAGTGTATTTTGACCAAAACACAGCAAAAACTGCGTGACAATGCCCCTTTAAGCGTACTGTGTGTACTATGTTCATGTCGTTTCTTTGTTAAATTTTGCTACATTCATTTGTTTTAAAATGTTTCTGCTGCCAGGCTCATGGCATATTTTCCGATATTTAACTGTTTTAAGGTGTAGTCAGATAATATTTTTTTTCTAAAAATTCTAGGGCTTTTCAGTTCCTTTCTCCGTGACAATGAAGATAACAATAACAAAGCGATTTATATTTATGATTATTGTAATTAGTTATATTTGCGATTATTCTTGTTAGTTAGTTTTAATTATCTTTGAAAAGCCCCCTTGGGGAAAGGTAATAAAGTATGTATGTATGTATGTATTTATGTATGTATGTATGTATGTATGTATGTAAAGCGCACAAACAAACCTTTCAATTTTCTTCCGATTTGTCCTTCTGAAGTACCAGAAACCAACAGCAATGACCAGCAAAAGCAACAGAACGAAGGCGACACCAAATGATATGTAAAAAATTTCATTAAAAAAGGTCGAGCTTCCTGGTGCAGATTCATCGCTTTTCTCCACTGCAAAGGAAAATTAGAGCAGTTTTCAAGTCAAAACCAAAGTAATCACTCTGACCAATCACAACAGACGCAAACAATTCAATGAACCAATCAGAACAAGAAGCCTGGTAGAAGGCGCCACGCGCGGGTAAACGCGTGCAGGCATAGTAACCATTGGTTTTGGTTTTTAACCCGTGAATACGCGCAAGCGTAATGAACGGGTTATCGGTAATAACGGCTAATTTACTCACTCACTCAATCCATCACTCAGATGTAAACTTTTTCCGCATATCTACGTTGAAATAACAAAATTTGACATTGGTAATCAACTAAATCCTAGGTAGCGTAGTGGATAAAGTAGTCGGACAATAGGACCGGAGGCAACAAAAGGACGCGAGTTTGATCCTCGCTCAGGACGGGTTTTCTTTTCTTTTTTTCTTTTTTTTTCGAACTGAAAATTACTGATTTTTGTTTGTTTGTTTGCGTTCGTCAAAAATCGTTACATTTAATTTCCAAAAGAAACCCCGCAATATTGCGTTACCGTTAGCATTTCGTATTCATGGGTTGGCTCGAAGGAGCCTTTGATACTTCATTGGTTGATAAAGTGACGCGAAATGTTTTAGCCAATCACAAAGCGTGGCAATGCAAAACCAAAGCAATTGCGAAATTGCTTTTGACACGCAACTGAAAACCGCCCTAAGATAACAAAGAAACAGTAATTAGCAGAGAAAAGCTAATTTCGAGTGGATGATCTGATGATCAAAGTGAACTCATACCTGAGGCTGCCTTCTCACAAACATAATATCTTAGACTATTGCAGTCTTCTTCATTTCTTCTGCCATTGTCCGTTTTCATTTGTACACATTTCTCTTTCCTTTTTTGGCCTATCCACACATACTACAAAACAACAACTGAGTCAGTAATCAAACAGAAATTGTGCAGTAATGGGTGTTAGTCACACCTGCAGCTATAATTATTTTGTAATTTTGACAAACTATTTTTACGTTGCAAAATTCCGAAATTTGATTTCTATGAATCAATGTGCCTTGGGAGTTGTATGCAAGTAACAATATCGTATTCTTGCCAAGATTCTTTGTAAAAAAACACACATAAAACTTGTGCCAAACAGTTTTACAGTAATCCTGATTATCAAATAAACGACAGGATCTCTGAAGAAAGAATGTTTTTTTTTTGACAGGGCAATGGAATTAGCTTTACTACCTAACCAAACTGAACATCTCTATTTCACTAAAAAGCATTGGGCTTTTTCCTTGAAAAAGAAAAAAAAATATGTTTACCCGTCACTAAATAATCACGCGTAGTGTAAATCTATCAGAAAAACCTAGGAAGCCGGTATATAGTGGGATCAGGTTACAACATAGTGTCTCCCCGGTTCCCGGGCTAGACACAAAAATGACGCAATGACCAGCATCTCAAGCATCACATTGTGGGTGGCTCCTCCTAAAATGTTCTGCAATTGGTATAGGATTTAATGGAGCCAAAACCAATTGTAGAATTGCACACATTTTAGGCATCCTACTGATGAACAGTTACGACACAGAGATATATATATATTTAGCAACTACTGTGATTTGCAGTCTGTCCATTTGAATCAACATAATGTTACAGAAGTCAGTTTGGCCTAATATAGCATCAAAAAGTCCATTTAGTGTTTTCGTTGCCTTTCCACGGTTTCTTTTCTATTTGCTTAACGTCTAGTGACGAAAGGCATCAAGTCTATTAGTTGTTAATTGTATTTATTTTTGGACATTTTCTAATTTCACATTTCCCCGTTGCAATCAGTTTCGCTATTTTCTGATGAATTCCCATTTTGGTGTCATCTGCAAACTATACGTTAAATAATTAATTCGTAGTTTCCTTTGTTACCTCCTTTAGGCCTGTCATATCATTATCATTATCTGTCTTCACCAGATCACTTCTAGATGCAATGCAGTTTTGTCGTGCAATATTCCAGTTACCTGCTGGTTTGTATTTGTAGCACTAGTTACAAATTACTAGTTCGGTGTAATCTACATAATTCGTACTTACATGGTGCTTTTGAACTTCCTTAATACCAGTCATTTTAATGTAGCGAATCAGAAATCGGTGTTCATCATCATCATCTATCTTCACCAAATCGCCTCCAGATGCAATGCAATCCTGTCGTGCAATCTTCCATGTATCAGGTGATTTGTATTTGTAGCACGACAAGCCATTAAGAAACCATTTAGCAGGACAAGCCAGTGGTCCTTAAGAAAATTAGAAGCAATCTTAGACTTTAAACCGAATTGATTTTTTATTTGTTAACTAACAAGAGTGTTGGTTTCAAATTTTCTTCACGTACATTTAAGAACTATGGTAAACTTCATTGTTCTGCGGCATTGGCTCTTTCCCCCATGGAATATCTTTGGTTTCAAGAATAGAGGAGGGGCTGATGGCTCATAATTATACTTCAGTATAAAAATAAAGAAAATCCATTTGCGTCAAATAAATTTTAGGAAATGTTCGTGCAACATGCAAAAATTGCATGTCGGCGAATGGGTCTCAAATTACTTGAAACCTTAAAAAAATAGACAAAATGCACCTTGAACCCTTAACTTTTTAGCGGTTTTTGAGTCTAGGGCAATGAGATCACTAGTTGTAACAATGAAACAAAGTTGACATTGGCATTGCCGTTTAGCACTTTCTTTCCTATCCGGTTCATTACTTAAAAAATAACGTATTATATTTGTTGATTAAGACTTCCTTTCTAGAAATGAGTTAGAAACAATCCAGACTATCTTTAATTCATATTGAGTGCTTTAATGCTTTAATGCTTCATAATATTAGTTTTCTTGCAGCATTCATTGCACATGTATTTAAACCGAAATAATCTTATGTTGCTACCGATAATTGTGTTGTATTCACAACTTTTCGAAGTATATTTTGTTGGCAAAAACATTCATTTACCGTCAAACATATCCCTCGTAGAAATTAATTTATTCGATTTAGCTTCCAAATAGTTTATTTCGTGCCACTCACCTTTCGCTCTCTCACAAATGTAATATTGGTTTTCCATGCAACAGTCACTGAGTTTCCAACCATTTCTCAAGAGTTGAACACATTTAATGTTACTTGCCTTCCTTGGTTCGCTCTGACTGAGCCAGTTGAGGAAGACAGAATTGTCAAAAGGTCTACCATCCATCCATATATACACACCTTTCTGGTGAAGCAGCCCAATCCAAGCGCTATTCGCAAGGCTTAAAGACAGCTGGGTATTAACAAATTTCATTTCCTTTTCATTCCCTATGGTTACGAGATTTCCTCCAAGCCCAAGACACACACGTAAAGCTTTTAACCAGGTAAATTTCCGTGAGTATTCAAACTTATCCATCACCTTATAGCAAGAGTTGCCAAACTCCTTCCAGTCCTGATCAGGGCAATCTAAAGCTAAAGGAAAAAGAAAACTATAAAAGGGGGAAGGATAATCTTCAGTGAATACGCAAAGCGTCGAACGAGATTCGGGAAACAAAACAGTGGCTGCGATAAAACGGTGGACACATAAGAGGGGCGGTGATAAGCATAAGCGATCGACAAACGAAAAATATGAAAAAGTACGACCATAATTGACATGACAAGCATTTTTGTCTCACGTACAAAGTTTATAAGTTTTTGGACTCATCATTGTTCCTAGGGCGATGAGAACACAAACTACTCTGGTAGATATTTTGAATTTAACCCTATGGCATTGTAGCGAGATGGTTCCGGCCTCGTTTGAAGTTGCTCTTTAGGCGTAATGAAACTAATGTGACGTGATTCGCCTAAAAGGCCTTGCGCTGACGTACTTAGCCAATTGAGGTATTTCTAACAGGACTTGTGAAGTCCGCTGTAAGATAAATTTTCTATCTTTTGTTATGGAGCTTATGTTCTCTCCAGAAGTTTTCCTCTTTTAATTAAAATAAATATGGCAAGTCTGGGTCTAGGTTTCTTAGTTAAAAATAACCTTAAAGTCTCAATCATGTGTAACTGAAAAAGGTTCGAACGGTCGGCCTTCTTGGTTTGGCCTTATTTTATGTCGGCTCTTAAAAGATACCAGTGAAGTTAAGCACAATGTGCAGGAGAAGTGGGAACCCAAACGAAAACATAATAACTATTTAACGTGACAATTTCATTGGATCGAAAGTGACTTACCAGCGTTAGACATTGTTGTTACCACAAGAAATGAAACGAGGAAAAGAATCCTTGCCATTATACCGTCAGAACTGAAGCTATTAATATGAAAATAATATTGTGTTAAAACAACACAAGAAAGGCATTGAGATAAAACGTTTTCTGTCAAGCATATGGATAATTTAAACACGTTATCAACGCACCTCTATAACAATTCTGTTTGGGCTAGCAGTTGTCAGTGATTCACGTGCCCGTATCCGCAGTTCCTTCTTTAAAGCCGTGTTAACACGACATCTTATTGACATGCAAAAAAAAAAAAAAACTGGGAAGTTGTTGGAGCTACGAACACGGAAACAAAAAAATAAATGAAACAGCCGGCATCACGTACGAAATATGTGATTAGGCCAAATGCCTTCTGTCAAGTATCTGAGTAATTTGTCAATATGTAATAAGCCATTCTGTTTAATTTGTCTCACGGTTTATCAGTTTGTGTTAAATACCCCTAGTCTTACAAAATAACTTCACGTCAAAATCACTTTATTTTAAATTTAAAAAATGGCGTCTCTCAATAATTTTATTGGTTATTATTTTACTACTTTTACTTTTTCACGTGACTTCACGACAGATCCGCCGCCATATTGTTGTACCACTTTCGATTGCGTAATAGCAGTAATAGGGTGCAAATGCAAGTCATACGGTTGTCGCATTTTAGAAATGAATACTTCGGCCGGGATGTGAAGCAAAGTCTGGGGAAAATTTTTATTTGACTTGTTCTTTTCCTATTTCGGAATATGCTAAGAAGTTGGAATCGCGAGTTAAGCTGCGTTATTTGGAGAAAATCTCGGCAATTAGAATCCATCCCATGTTGAAATTTCTTTGAGCCGGACTGGAGTCAGTGTCTACTATTCAAACAGTTGAATCAACAGCCTTTACACCCGCGAGCAGTTTAAAGCTTTCTGAGGCCTATACTAGGAGCTTATAATAAAACTAGAAGTAGTAATCATAGATTATAGTGCGTCTCCTTATCCCGTGGCACCTCGTCTTGACCTAGTACCTTAGTTTCATGAATTAATTCAGCCACTGTTTAAAAGGGATTTGTCGCGAGATAAACGTCGGACCGACATCAAACAAATTCACGATATCGCCGTGGGATCGGGCAAAATCCTGCCGTGCTGTGTACTCCAAAAGGTCTCAGATTTTTACGACATATAAATGGTATATTTGTCTTGATTTCATTTCGGTTATTTCTCCGATTCTGAAATCATACTCCTCAGTACATGTACTAATACCGGAACCGGAAATGAGAAATTTCTGAGAAAAGCCTGAAAAAGTGCTCCCGTGATAAACTTCTTGGACACCGACGATTAAGTCGCACAACATTCAACGTGAATTTCGCAGGATTTTTCGGATAAAATTACAACTACCAGTTGCAAGTAAGACACAAGGCTGTTGAATATAATTCCTTTATTAGCTAGACAAATTTTAGTCACAAAATTGCGAAATCTTTAGTCACAAATGCGTCCGATACAGGCGCAATTTCGAGCACTGTAAAGTTAATCTGCGTTCGCCTGGCGCGGCCGGTCAGTGAATTATTGCTACAAGACATACAGCGAATTGCACCGTACCGTAGAACATCGCGAAGAACGACGTCGGTATTTAGGTGAAAGCTTCCCAAATCAGGCAGAGAACCACAGCAAAATCAAGATAGAACATTCAAAACATACCAGAACGGTAGCGAGGAAAATCTGTAACTTCTTGCTTGATTCCAAAGAGACCCAACAACTTACTTGGTCCGGAGAAGAACCTTCGTCCAATTTTTCCACTGCGTACTTTTACCAGGCATTGAAATATTGAGCCGTACGATTCCAAAATCGGGAAAATATCCTAAACTAAATCAAGACAAATAGATTATTCACATGTGACATTTCGGAACCCCAGCTCCCCAGGATGATGCCTGATTTCCACGCGCTGGGAATGCTGGATACTATTGTGACGTTTCAAGATGGCGCCGATTTGGTACCGACACTTTTCTCGATTCGTTCCGCTTAGCCTAGACGACGCGCTAAGAATGCTGGATACTGTTGTGACGTTTCAAGATGGCGCAGATTTGGTACCGACACTTTTCTCGATTCGTTCCGCCTAGCCGAAAAGATTAGGAAGCGTCTCCTTCGTCGACGCAAATAGTGTCCGTATTTATAGTTAGCGTACTACAAAGCCAAATCATTGCTGCAAACAAGTTTGTTTAGCGAAGGAGACGTTTCCAGCGTACGAATGACTCAAAATCTCGATTTTAATCAACACGGAAAGAGAAGGAACAGTTTCGTCTGCTCATTGTCTAAGTTGTAAGGCTGGGCAAGCAGAGTCCTGTTCAAATTATATGGCTTGTGTTCATTTGGAACTGACCAAGAAGAATAGACAAAACTAAATGATAAACTCAGTAATGTACACAAGTTGTGTAAGCGAGTGGAGAATTTTTAACGATCAGTTTGAAAGAGAGACTAGTCTAGTGGGGAGCACTTGTGAACTATAAACTGCAAAAGTTCTTTATTTCTCCTACATACTTCGTTCAACTATCGTCACTTCATCAGGGAGTTTTAGGTCTGTATCGAAGCCGTAAAAACGGAAATCGCACGAGCACAAACAACAGCCGAGAATGTTTCGGTCGAATTGGCGTAAAAGAAAAGGCGAAACTATGAAATATTTCAGTAGCGCAAGGCACGAAATATTCTTGGGGGCTTCGGTTTTAGCCTTTGGAGATTCGTTCTCTAACACAATATCAGACATTTGCCCTCCGGGTTCATTTAGTTCGCGTTTCTTTGCTGCGATTTTTTCGGCTACAATCGCTTTGGCTTTTTTGTTCCTTTTAATTCCTCCCTCTGTTCTCGCTGCAACGCTTGTTCGACGTTTCTTTTATCTTGTTTTTTTTTTGTCGTTCCCGACTATTAATGAAACCCAGTCAACATTATATCTATTCCTGTTATAGCCGCAGCTGTAGCCGTTTGTCCAGAAGCAAAATATCTGGCTTACACACTAACGTTCAAAACTTGTCCGTAAGAATTCTGAAATGAATATGTTTAAAAAAGTGTTGTTAAAGCGCTTTTGAAACTAAAGGTTCAGACGTTTCGGGACTTATGTCCCTTCCTCAGTGACGCTATTCACTGTCGGTTTCTTTACCTTGATTCATAACTGCAGAACGAACTCAAGGGAAATAAATACCCCTATCTCGACCGCTTTTGCTTCCACATCGAACAATTGATCACACGCGACTCGGGTTTGTTTACACTTTGGTCTACCAATATGGCGGCGTAGCAACGGTTGCCAAGATTTTTGTTACGTGAGTGAAAACGATCAGCTATTACTTGCACGCCATCTGAATGAGGTATAAAGTATGAACATTTGGATTTTTTACGTTTATGCAATGAGCTTATAAAAGCCACGATTCACTTTCATTAAAAGACCAGCTTGTGAAACTAACAGGTCCATTTTTTGCATAATTAGTTTTCAACACGCGCCATTAATTCACGTAATTTCTATCTTAAGGTTTATGTTTATGAAATTGTCATAAAGATCCGTTTTATCCATAGAAGTGTCGAAGTGTGTACTACCACTTATTGTAAAAGCGGCTCAGATCACGCTACTTTTTTGTGGTGTTGTGTCTGAACATACCTTCTTGATAACTGAAAATATTTAATTTACGACAAGAAGCTGTTCACAGCTTAAACTCGTGGTGTTTTTACCTCATTGCAGTATTGATTCCCGAGTGTTTGGAGTGCTTTTATGGAGAACAATAAGCTAAAAATATGTCTAAAAAGTTATTAAAGATTACACATTCACTACATTCAATAGCCGACGCTTCAAATCTCGATCGCTAATCAAATTGCAAGTTATATAAAAAACAAACCTTGCCGGAACAAAAATCTCACAGCAAAAAGCGGCGAACACAATAACAAACGGTCATATCCATCCATGAATGCCTTGCATTGTCTTGAAAACTTGATATTTTACGCTGTTTTGCGGTATGTATTTCATGGCTGAAAGCCATATAGTCGTCGGCATTAACTAAATATGCGTGCATGAATTTGCATGCGCTAATGTGACACGAAGGAAAAAAAGAAAACTCAGAGCCGGATTTACAACTCGTGTGCTTCGCCACGAGTAATAACCAACCAAAACGACACTGAGTTGACTTGTCTCCTAATATAGATAACCAAAAGACAAAAGATACAAGTCAATATAAAGAACAATAGTAATATAATTAAGGAAAACTTTCATAAAAGTGTTCTAAGTTTTCGTTTGAAAAAAAAAAACGATAGTTCTTTGGTGTGAAGCAAGGCTATTGAAGAGCCTTTGGCGCGGCAGCTGTGAAACTAAGCTGTCTCCTGCCGTATGAGGAGTCTTGTTGGACGGAGGTGAAATAAATAGTTCATTGTTTCAGTGTGTTCCATAACCACATTTATTTTTTTTATTGTGTTTCAAGATAAACTGTACATGTGTTTATGATTTGACGAACCTCATTTTGTGGCTCAAATTTCGAAGGTGTATATGTAAATTGATAGCGCCGCACGGTAACTTGTCAAAAATTGTCGAAAAAAGAATAATACGATGTTGCCTAAGGACAAGAAAAGGTCATGATACTGGCATAACTCATGCAGAAAACAGTTTGACTAATTACATCTCGGTTACATTTGTAGCTTATAACCACTCGTACGTTTTTTGAAAAAAGAAAACAAAAAATCAATTGAAAAAAAAAGTTACTCTCCATTTTATGCCGTCCCTGACTGACCAACTGGGTTGAATATTTATTCCACGATTCAAGCCTAGTATTCGTACGGTGGCTTCAAAGGGACATACATTTTCTCCACTTTTTTATGGGCTTGCGACTTAGCTGCGACTTACTTGCGACTTACTTGCGACTTACTAGCGACTTACTTGCGACTTAGCTGCGACTTACTTGCGACTTAGCTGCGACTTACTTGCGACTTACTTGCGACTTAGCTGCGACTTAGCTGCGACTTACTTGCGACTTACTTGCGACTTACTTGCGACTTAGCTGCGACTTACTTGGAGACAACATGGAGTCGTGCGAATCAAAGGTGAGCTGTCCACGGCGTCTTGAAAGTTAACTTTCGCCTGATAATGTACTGTCCCGGATTTGTAGCTATGAAGTTTATCACTATCTTCATTTTAGTTGTTATTTTTACTGTCTCAACAGCGGTACTTTCAAATTACTCTCCTGCAATAAGGAACAATGCACTTATGCCTTGGCGAGATGCGTATGCCGTGCACACTTACGAGAAATAATGCAATTTTCGATGCTGTAAGTCCAAGGTTAAAATAGTTTTGTATCATGTCCTCGCGCATAAGTGCATTGTTCCTTATTGCAGGGGAGTAATTTAGAAGTATTGCTGTTGAGACAGTACAAATAAGAACTAAAACGAAGATAGTAATAAACTTCGTAGCTACAAATCATAGGACAGTACATTATCAGGCGAAAGTTAACTTTGAAGACGCCGTAGACGGCCCACCTTTGATTCGTACGAGTCCATGTTGTCTCCAAGTAAGTCGCAAGTAAGTCGCAGCTAAGTCGCAAGTAAGTCGCAAGTAAGTCGCAGCTAAGTCGCAAGTAAGTCGCAAGTAAGTCGCAAGTAAGTCGCAAGTAAGTCGCAGCTAAGTTGCAAGTAAGTCGCAACTAAGTCGCAAGTAAGTCGCAAGTAAGTCGCAGCTAAGTCGCAAGTAAGTCGTAAGTAAGTCGCAGCTAAGTCGCAAGTAAGTCGCAAGCCAGAAAAAAAGTTGGAGAAATGCATGTCCCTTTGAAGCCACCGTATATTCGTCAAATTTGTATTTCTTTAAATTATTTCCATACCGAAATTAATGAACAAATTCTGATTTGTACAGTTATTTTTCTGTTGTTGTGGGAAATTTGGGTGTTTGTTTAGCACATATAAAGCGTCCCCTGCGCTAAAATAAGTTCGCTGCCTTCTTCGGAATTTTAATTTTGCAATTACCATTCAAAATATTCATCCACTTATTAATAATTAATTCAGTTAATTTCCTCATAACTAGGTGAGAAAATTAACAAGAAGCTGTTAAACACTTTTCTCGACAAATGCTGGTATGTACTGAAATTTTAACGAAACTATGATTCAAACATTCTAATCTATACTAACATCTTTTCTTAGCGTTTTGGTTTGGTATGTTTATTGTTGACATCACAATGTCTTTTTTAAAGCATATTTAAGTTTAGTCATTAACAATGTTTCCTCTTTGTTCGCTGGAAATAGTAATAATTTCCGTCTATTCCCAAATATTTCTGATAAAATAAAACAATATACATTAAAGTGCCATAAAATAAATATTTTTTAATGTTCTCCGCCAATATGTCAGTCGGGTACTGTTGTGGGTAGCGTATTTTGAAGTTCGCTTTTGAAACATTAATTCGGTTTGAGGCAAATGATCAAATGTTCTATCCTATGAAATTACTATAAATGAAATATCAATCTATTAATTGTTACTAGAAATCTGCTACCTGAATGAGAAATTTTCTTTGAAAAAGTTATAAACAGCTTTAAACAACATTTTACAGTTGCTTCTCAATGATTTTTAATAATATATTCAGCTTTTTGAAGGGAGGATCACCAACTACCAGCCTCCTTTGAAAAGAGCTGTTATGCATTTTTATGAAATATTCAATGTAGTAGCGTTTATTTTCAAGGACGGATCCAGGAATTTTTAATAGGGGGAGGGGGTAGGGTGTATAATTTTAACTCGTACACAGCAAACTCTGTTGAAACTTTTTCACAGCTTATTTCTACCCTCCCATGCGGTTCCACAGTACTTTTTTAATCTAACTTCAATGTACGTAAACAATTACCGCCATTGTACGTCGATCCACATGAAATTCTTTCAGACGGGGCATTAAATGAGATATTCAGCTGAGTGGCGAAAGGCAGCACAAATTTCATTTTTAAACAAGCAGTAAATTGGCCTATCCGATTCTTAAGTTGTAAGGTTTCAGGTCTGATGGCGGGTCCCGGAACTTCTGGACCCTCGGATAATTATTAAGTAGCATTTATGGGGGATTTGTTCTCTTAGTTTATTTTCTCTTGCACGAACTTAATTTTTTATTTCCGCAGAATCGACGATGGCTAACAAGAAACCAATCATCATTGTCCTCTTCATCATTTTCCCCGTAGTGAGTATGGCAAAGCAGCCTGAAGGTAATGAGCAAAGTAATAACAAATTTAGCTAAACAAACTGAAAGGATGGGTCAAATCGACAAAATAGTTGAACAAAAAAGTTCAAAAAAATGCGTGGCACTTGTGACACAATAAATAATGGAAAATGTTAATATAGAAAAGTGCCGAAAATTTGAATGTTTTCAGACGTTTCGGGCTTGGCCCTTCTTCAGTGAAATGTCAATTTTGGGTCAAATCGAGTTGATTTGGTAACAGTTACGAAATAGTTGAGTCGATCGAATTCGAATAGTCTCGACGGATTTTTACCTTCGTTTCGGTGTTTTATGACATCGGAGGGATCTTGCATTATCTTATTTGTTCAAGACAATGTATTTTGGTGCTGTAGACCAATTTGAGTTCCTTAAAATCATACCTCTGGGATTTTTTTTTCTTATTTCTCCAAATTACTGACTTGTATATTTCAGCTGCTTTTCGTGTTAGAGGGGAGTGAAATTGGTGCTTAATCTCGCGCGACCGTCCGTCTGTTTTTTAATTTAAACGTCTTTGTCTCATGCATCAAGCGCGGTAGCCTGCAGCTCTCTATTTTATATAGCGAGATGAAGTAGAAAAAGCAATTTTGTTTAAAATGACAGAAAAAGTGGCAGCTGATTTTCAGAAATGTCTTCATATATTTGTTCAATTGTTGATATCAGTTTGTCTCACATTGCGGACACACCGCCATTTGCCTGTTATTTAATGCTCTATGTTTACATGTTTCCTTTAGAAAATGTGATGTCGTTTTCGTTAAAAAGGTAAAAAAAAATGTTTATATCGAATAGCCCGTGAAAACGGAACAAATGTCTTGGATTGGTGGTGACAAAAGTTATAATCCTAGTCGTATATGTCAATGTATTACTACTTAATATCGTTTGCAGCTTTCCCTGTCACTGACGCCGTAAACAAACAAAAAGAACAGGAAAGTGTCCAGAAATTAATCGATGAAGTGACCCGAGAGATTGAGCTCAGTTGCAACTCAGGTAGGTAGAGAAACTAAGATAAATTGTTAATGGTAAATTGTTCGGTTACGTACGTGTCTGCCTAGTTGTTAACAACAATTATTTATTTATTTATTTATTTATTTAACTATTCATTTATTTTCTCTCAATTCTTTCTAATTGTAAAAAATTATAATTTTCTCCGTGTACTTTTTCTTTAATCTGCCCGCCTAGAATAGCCATTGCTAAACGCGGGCAGCTAAAATGTAACTGTTTTTAAAAAATAAAGACTTGTTGTTGTTGTTGTTGTTATACTGTTGTCTCTCCAGTGGAGTGCCATCAATCCAGTAGAGCTTCATGTCCACCGATCGAATTTCTCTGGAACCCAAACCACACATCCAATTGCGGGTGTGGCATGTTTACCTAAATTTCAAATTTTCTGCTAAAATTAACGTTTAAACGGCAAATTATTAACTTCCTTGTAGTAAATTTTATAATTTGAGATCATTTTAGCATTTTTCGTATGATTTTGATTAGTTTTTACTCAATTTTGGGGCAAATGAGAAGCCTACTTTAATATGTTTTCAAGAGTCGTAATAGTCAAAATATAGTATTCTGATTGCCCTGAGATACCTACATCCATATTTTTCTCATACAAAAAGAGCTACAATAGTACATAACGTTCCTTATTTTACGACTGACATAGCTTTCTGGAGCGCAAATACGCCTCAAAACGAATGCAGATGTGACAGATTATCACTCTTTTCCGACCGTGCGCTAGTGAAAACGCTTTCAAGAACTTACTCTGATTTGGGAGGAGATGACTGTCATAAATAAACAATTTATTCAACGGAAAGTTGTGTAACACAGCGGACATTTTTACTACTGCAGTTTTTATTTTTTCTCATTAAAAGGTTCGACTCGAATAACTAAAAACTGACTCGTACAAATATCCAGCCGTATTACACAACTTTACGCTGAATAACCTCTATATATTTATTCCATTATACGCCTCCCTCTATACAGACTCCATCTACAAATCGAGTCGTAAAACTTTGGGACACTCGACAAAACTTTATTTTATTTTTTATTTTTTTTATTTTGCCACACACAATGAATTACAAGCAGAATAAAAACGATAATAAATAGGTTAATTATTATTAAATTTAAAATTTATACATAACTTGGGAGGAGTGACTGTGGCGGGGAAATCTCCGAGAAGCCGAGCTTATGAGGAATAGAGATTTCCCCTCACGGGCAATTTAAATACTAGGCGGCATTTTAAGAAATAAAGAAAAAAGTCGTTTATTTAAGTATATAAGTGTGTTTAGGGGAAAAATAGATGTAAGGTGTTAAGGTATTTAGGTTGCATTCTGTCTGACCCTTAAAAATGGTTTGATCATACGCTTGAATATACTATAAGACGGGGCATTTTTGATGTCGTTCGGTAATGAATTCCATATTCTAGGTCCTTGAAACAGGATCGAAATTTTTTTAATATTTGTTCTACAGGTATGAGGTCGGTAAAAGTCAGAGTATCTTGTTGAATATTAATATTCAGCAGTTTTAACACTTTCAACTTTGCTACGGGGGAGGGCATAGGGGGCCTAAGTGTCCCAACATTTTGTTTGGGGTTGCAGTCCGAATCATAAATCCTTGACAAAACATGTGTCAGCATCTCTCCTTCTTATTCAAAGTTGGAAAATACAGCGTTTTTTCGAGAGAAACAAAACGTTTAGCACTTCCAACTTTGCTAAGAGGGAGGAGCATGGAAGAGGCCACGGTGTCCTAAACATTTTGTCTGGGGTTGTAGCTCTAAGGCAACACATTCGTTAACTCATATAAATACTATAAAGTAAGGGTGGCCGAAACTACACCGTAGTAAAAAAAACAAAATGAAAACGATCATGGTGAAAAAGAAAAAAGGCTATGTTGAAAGTTAAAAAGTTATGTTCTATTCATTCGTGGTAGCTTCATGACTTGGCTTCATAAGACTGATCAGCATCAAATTTCTCCTTGTGATATCAATGAATAGTCGAGCAAACAGGTCATGAGAATCAAGGAAATGATCACCAAAGATGAACTGCCTTCCAACTAGTGCTTAAAGAAATGCAAGGTAGTACGGTGGCCCACAGGGGTCAGCTGCAAACAAATAAAAGTTAATGCAAACAAATAAAAGTTGCTAACCCTAACCCTAACCTAAGCAACCTTTATTTGTTTGCAGCTGCCCTTGTGGGCCACCGTAAAGGAGACCAATAAGGAGAATTTGTCAGTTGACATTTAGGATTAAACAATGGAGCCTACTCACAGAATTCTCACGATATTGAAGAAGAAAAATGAGAGGAATAGCCGATAAAGAAAACTCATCGCAGAACTCCGTATTTGCTATCAGATATGTTACATATATAGCTATATGTAAACAGATATAACTGAGGTCCCTTTCTCGTCTAATCCTTCTTGTGATTCATTTTCTCTCGGTTTTCTTGTTCATCTTGACTGTAAGTAAGTAAGTAACCTTCATTTAAATACGATGGATGTTAAAGCTAAAAAGCTTGTGGGGTCGTGCCCTATATTACATTACGAACTATTTACATCTAAAATAATTATAATTAAAATACTAAATACAATAAGCAAGACTATAGTTTAGATATTAATAAATATGGTTGGGTCAGACATGGAGAATTACGTTATTACATGGATTATAATCTAACCCAGAAACAGGCAGATGCTGGAACAGCTTGCCAGAGTATGGAGGGAGACCTCCTCATGATCAGATCAGCTGAGGAAAACAATTTCATTTCGAAACTCTCATATAAAAATAGACGCAACTGTTTTATGTAAGCAATTCGCAAATGAGGAACCTTAATCTAAAAAAGAATACATGTGTTCTCCCTTAGAAATACTAACAAAATTCTGAGCGTCTCATGCATGATGCTCAAGCAAATTGAAACAAAACAGCTTTAGTTTCATTTATATGATGCTATAATCAATTTTCTCGTATTTGTCTTTTTCATTTTCAGGTTGTCCAGCTGATTGGGTTAGACATGGAAATGCATGTTATTATATCGACGATACACCAACAATAAAATGGGCGGATGGTAGAGCAAAATGCCAGAATATGGGGGCAGATCTCCCCAAAATAAAATCATCCGATGAGAACAAGTTCATTGTCGACCTGGCGGAGAAGCAAGATACAGTAACTCCTCTGGGGGTGTGGCTTGGGATGCAGCGAAAGAATAAGACATCAAAGCTAGACCTCTATTGGATTGATGACTCTTCAGTGAAGAACCAAGCTTATTTAAACTGGTATAGAGACGAACCGAACATGGGACTGGGACGTGATGAGCATTGTGGAAACATGTACTCCAACGGAAAGTGGAATGACCTTCGCTGTGAATGTAAAAATTATATAGGGATCGCGGTGGGCGACTGTCCAGTTGTTGTCTGTCAGAAGCCCCTTTGAGGCGGCCAAAATAGCAAATCTATAAACGTGACTCACCTGTAGGATTAAAACAAAATAAGTTTAAAATTTGCAATGTTTATAACTGATCTGGACATGGTTTATCAAAAGGTGGATAGCGTTATCCATCGGATAAATCACTATCCAGTGGATAACACAAAGCATTTTGTTAATACTTAGCCACTGGATAGTGATTTATCCGGTGGATAAATCACTAGGGCCAGTTTTAACTGAAGATGTACTAACAAATCAATCCCAGATATTTAGTAATAGCGTAAAATTCCTTCGATATAAAGTCAACTTTTGTTATAACGAATGCTAAGATGAAAAAATAAAAATGGTACTGGCAATTACTGTCGTAAAGAATAGGAATGTTCAACTCTATGGGCTGGGCAAAGTTCACACTGAGGGAGAGCGGAATAGATATAAATTGTATGTTCACCAACGGGAGGAGGGGAAGTGGCTGACGTCATGATCCCTAGAGGTGACGTCATGGGTTAAAACAGGTAGAGATGACATCATAATCTATTTAAGTCAATGGGAGGGGAGTGGCGACGTCATGATCCCTTGAGGTGACGTCATGGGTTAAAAATAGGTAGAGGTGACATCATAATCTATTTTAGGTCAATAGGGGAGTTGGGGATAAATGACATCATAATCTATTTTAAGTCAATGGGGAGTCGGAAATGATTGACATCATAATCTATTTTCAGTCAATGGAGAGTCGGGAATAAATGACATCATAATTTATTTTTAACTCGAAAGTCGCACTGGGGTAGAATGACGTAATGTGATTATTTTTAGATTGTTGACTAAATAATTTTTAGTGGTATGAAAGCAGACTTTTTTTTTACTAGTTGTGACAGATTAATTTGAGAATAGGAGTAGAAATCATGGTTGGTGCACACCAAACTGGTGATTTGTTTGTGGATGAGATTGAACTCGACACCCAAATACTGCGAAACAAAATAGCAGATATTATAGAAGATTAATTTGCAAGAGAAATTAATCGCTTGGTGTACGAAGAAGCAACATGCTGTTGTGAGGCTTGCCAGATGGATGACCTCTCGAAACTTCATCACGATTGTATGATGATGGAAGAGGATGAAATATGGGTTGCATATTATGAAGCGGCAAGGAAGTGCATTAATTTAAAGACAATATGGACGGATTTACAAAAAAAAAGTTCAAGAAAGACTTCATTTAAGCTTGGTTCCCACTAGCGACATAAGCGACGTAAGCGGAATCGTGAGCGGAATCGGAATCGTAAGAAGCTTACGACCTAGTGGAAATCAAAACGACGGAAACGAACAGTAAGCGACGGAAGCAGAAGCGGAATCGGAAGAAAAAGGAAACCTTCTGATCCTTCCGATTCCGATTCCGTCGAGCTTCCGATTCCGATTCCGACTCCGTTTTTTAATTTCCACTAGAACGTCAGGCTCCTTACGCTTCCGACTCCGACTCCGCTTCCGATTACGTCGCTAATGGGAACCAGCCCTTACAGCTGACAGAATCATGGTTAAAGTACGTGCTTCATCTTGCTACAAATAAAAACTTTGAACGGAAACAAGATGAGAGTGAAGACGAATGTCTGAGACTCGGATGTTGTGATTATATGTAATAAAGTTGAATACAATTGCACAGTATTAAAAATCGCTTCTTATTCGTATTTACCGCAACATTCTTCACTATAGCTGCTTCATCGCTAGACTCTGTCGATTTTCAGTTTCCCAACCATCACACACTTTAAGTTTTTATAACTTTACTGGTAGCTTCAAAGTTCAAACTTTTAATTATGCGAACACTGAACTCTAAATTTGCATGGAAAATTAGCACCTCGGAAAAATAAACAAAGCAGTCAATTACATGCAGGCCCGTAGGAGTAGGGGGGGGGGGGGGGGGGGGGGGGGGCGGGTAGGCCCGTGCCCCCCCACTTTTCGGGTGAAAATTAAAAAAAGAAGACTGCCACTTAACCGTCGAAAATATTGAAGGGGTCTCGGCCGACAACAGTCGATCGTGCCCCCTCACTTTCAAATTCGTTCCTACTGGCCTGACATGTGCGTGCTAAAACAATAAACCCGCACTTTGTTTTATAAAGTTCAAATAAATTGCGCACTTTGTTTAAGTTCAAATAAATTTAATAAAAACAAAACGCATTAAGGTTACATCAAATCATTATGTCAACAAAAGCTATTTTATTTAGAACAACTCAAAGGAAGGAAAAGTGGGGTTTAACGAGTACGAAAATGTATACATTTTTGGAGCAAAACATGGAAACGAAGCAAAGTGCAGCAGAGCGAGAAATTAATTGAATAGTCAAAACTGCCGTACCGCTTGATCGCGCGTATAAATTAAATATGATGGATTAACAAAGACATACAAGGAGAAACTTGTAATAGTTCTTGTGTAGTTCATTTTTAAAGTTATAATATATAAACAGCAATAAATTACAAGTGCAGCCATTTAGAGCAGTTTTCAATTGACTGTCGAAAGTAATTACACAATTGCTTTGGTTTTGCATTGCTACGCTTTGTGATTGGCTAAAAAATCTCGCGCCACTTTCTCGACCAATCAGAAGTAAAACCAAAACCAATCGTGACTTGCTCGCACGCTTTTCCCGCGCTTGGCGCCCGCGACATGTAATTGCTTCGAGCTCTGATTGGTTCATTGGATTGTTTACGACTGCTGTGATTGGTCAGAGTAATTACTTTGGTTTTGGTTTTACGACACTCAATTGAAAACTGCTCTATTAGAGATTTTGGGTTGTTAGTAAAACGCGTAACGGCGTAACGGGTAACGGCGTAACGATTATCGGCGTAACGAGATTTTTCTTTATTTTTCATTTTTTATTTTTCTCTTATTTCATTTTGAACCCGTGAATACGCGAAGCGTAATGAACGGGTTATTGGAGATGATGGCAAATTCACTCACTCACTTGCTCACTCTCTCGCTCAATCCATCACTTGACATCTGTACGTAAACTTCCTTCATAATTCCACTGACCAGTGCGTAAGACATTCGTGGGAAAGGAAATAGTTGATCGCCAAAAAGGGGACAATTTGAAAGCCCTGCTCTGATGTTTTGTATTTGGTGTCCTTAAATGGAACATTAAAACCGATCTGCAGACTTTTAAATAGAGACACGCAATTCTACCGCATATCTACGTTTAAGTAATAAAAGTTTCCTATTAGAATCAGCTAATTTACTTCGTAGCTCAGTGGCATGGTTCATGGATCTGCGTGCGGAAGGCCCGGAGTTCGAATTTCTTTCAGGACCCAAATTTCTTTTCCTGTTTTTTTTTTTTTGGACTGGACATTATTATTTTTTTCTTTTGCTTTCGTCAAAAGTCCTTGCATTCGCAATATTGCGTTACATGTTAGCAATTCTTATTCGCGGGTTGGCTCACAGGAGCCTTTGATTTGATTTGATTTATGGAATAAACAGAAGTGATCAAGGATTTAATTAGGGCAAAAAAATCGTATTTGGCGCGATTTGTTTCTTGCACATAAAGGAGATTCGAACTCGGGGCATTCCGCGCGCAGATCCATGGCCCATGCCATTGAACTACAATGTAAATTGGTATTCCAATGGGAAAATGTTATTACTTAAATGTAGATATGCGGTAGAATTGCGTGTCTCTATTTAAAAGTCTGCAGATCGGTTTTAATGTTCCATTTAAGGACACCAAATACAAAACATCAGAGCAGGGCTTTCAAATTGTTCCCTTTTTCGGCGATCAACTATTCCTTTCCCAGGAAAGTCTTGCGCACTGGTCAGTGAAATTATGAAGGAAGTTTACAGAGGTCAAGTGATGGATTGAGCGAGCGAGTGAGCAAGTGAGTGAGTGAATTTGCCATCGTCTCAAATAACCCGTTCTTTACTTTTCGCGTATTCACGGGTTAAAAATGAAATGAGAAAAAAAAAATAAAAAATAAAAATAAAAAAAATCTCGTTACGCCGTTACGCCATTACACGTTTTACTAACAACCGGAACGTGGAAATTTCCATGTTCCTTTAGGCAGCACAATGTAAAGGAACGTGGAAATTTCCAATCATGTTCTTTGAGGTTGTCTACTGAAATAGTGCCACGAATGCAAAAAGCATCGACAAAAAACATTCTTTTCAACTTAAGGTTACAGTGTACCTTCAGATCGAAAATTTATTGAATTTTTTTTTTTTTGGCGTCAAAATAAAGTTTACAGAATGAACTTTCATCCAAAAAAAATTATCGAAAAATAGTGAAAATTGACGGAGAAATGACGGTATAACTTTTGTGGGCGGAGTTTGTTTATGAAGCGATATGTTTTTCTTAGCGCTGTTTTCTCAAAGTTAATTTTTCGCTTGTAGGGGACACTTTAAAGAGCTACAACTCAAAGAGAATTTGTTCGATTATCCTCAAATTTGGACACAAGCTAGGCTAACATATAATCAACAAAAAAATTTCGGCGAATTTCTTATTTCCGAAAACTTTTACGTCAAGAGCCATTTCCGTGCGATCACTTCAATTTGTTTTCTCCCTTTTTCGAAAATATTCTGTAACTTTTCACTGCAATTGAATATGGGAAATCGCCGACACGTTTTTTTAGCGCTTCGTGTCCGGAAAGCCGAGAACAAATCAAATTAGCAAAATACAATAATCACTTTGAGTTATAGCGTTTTAAAGCTGACTCGGACGTTCGAATTTAGACGTCGTAAAAAATTCGACAATTCATTTTATTAGCAAATGGTTTCCATATTTAGATCGCCAGTTCTATAAGCTTTAATTTGATATCTGGGTTTAGGTATACAGTGTATTAAGTGTAATCTTAAGACGCTAGAGCTGTTATACTGGAGACACCCCCGAAGGTACACTGTAACCTTAAAATAGCCCACTTCTGAAAAAAAATACGTAGGTATATTGATTGTCTTAAACCATGGTCTAAGTAAGACGGCGTTGAAATAACCAGTTACTATCACTGTAAAAATCAGCATTACAACAGTTTCGCGAGAAGCTTACTACGCATAATCCAGTCTTTCTGCAATTAATGTTTTTCATTTTTTTTGTGTGTCAGCTTATTTTAGATATTTGTAGGTCTCAATGCTGAGCTTGTTATTGCTATTCAATTTAAAGTCTACTAAAAGGATACAACCCAATAGAAGAGTGTCAGTCCAGAATGTTCCATTTCACACAGCCACGACCCTTAACAATACTCTAACTGGATGCTGTTGTTATCTTCACGCGTCCCTGTAAAGTAAAAAAGCAGCCCACTTTGTAGCCGTGGCCCCCCGGGGGGGGGGGGGGGGTACTCCCATATATGAACTATATAGGTATGTGCCGCTGTGAAGGGTATGGTTTTCACGCAGTTTAGTCTGGGATAGGGTATAGTGATCAGAGAGTTTTGGTCTAGAATAGGGTATCATTTTCCGCGAAACTGATCAGTTGCGTGAAGAATTTAGTCTAGACAAGGTTTACTGGCAAATATCATATTTAAAAATCGGTACGGCGGGCAGTACGGCATTTTTACTAAACCCTCACTAACCCCTATTAACTACACCTTTTGCCATTCATTACCGCAAAATATACAATCATTTTAGCCAAACTTATGAACATATGCGCCAATAAACGTTCATTCAAGTGAATGTTCAGTCATTTGAACTAAAACAACATTCATTAACGATTTTTACATAATCAAGTGCATTCATTTGCATTTTTCGGACAATCATTAGCGCGATTAGACATTCACGGATGAGAAATAGATTTTCATTTGCGCGTTGATGCATTTCAATAACATCAACGCAAAATCAATTGCACGATTGGTCAATCGATAACGTGGATTTGATATTCATTAACATTTTTATTACAACTAGCGCAAACAATAGCATTTATAGACAATCATTTGAGTGCTCCTTACAAACGTTACCGCGTCCGTACAAACATTTGCACGTTCATGACATTCAATTGCCAAAAATCTATTCTCAATCACAAAAAAGCTTTTTCATTGGAATTTTCACATAGTTTCGTTGTACGAATTCTTGACAGGAGGTTATCCTTCAATTGCTTCGCCGTTGAAGCAGCGTGGTAAATACGTCTGCATCAACCTATACCACTGAGCATATTTAGGCTGGGTGACTGTGGCGATATTGCGCTGAAGCGCTTCCAGTAGCAATCCACCGTAGGAAAAAAGATGGCGGCTAGTAGTATAGGAGGGACCGAATTAACCTCTTTTTTGCGGGGGAATCTCATTAATTTGCGGGGGAATAAATTAACGTAGATGACGTCATTAGCTATTGTCTTTTATCTCATGAATAAAATGCTGTGGTTTCTCATTAACGTGCTGTGGAATAAATTTTCCGACTGTTATTGCTGTGGTATCTCATTAACTTGCTGTGGATTACATTAACGACCGTTATTGCTGTGGTATTTAATTACCTAGAATAACCAGTTCCAAAAACCGGGTTGACAAGATTTTATCACAATGGAAGAACGAACTCGCCCAGACTTGTCCTATTGTTTCCACCTAACTTTCTACGTTGATTGGTTTATCCAGACATCTATTGTTGTTTTGTTATAAAAAGAACAGCGACCGTGAAGCAGCCTCATTCTTTCAACTCGCTTGCTGGCAAGGAATATTTTATTTCTCTCTACCATATTTTGTTACAAGATGAATCCAAACATTCAAGTCGAATCGAGCTCTAAACCTCTTTTGACAGTCGATGAAGTTGAAAAAGTCCAAAGGCAAAAGATAGCTAGCCTTATTGGTCATGTGTTCCAGCTTACTTATGCTGTTATGTTTGACATTCTCATTCAAGAAGAGAAACTGAATCGCTGCAATGGTTGTGCTATTCAACACCCAAGTCAAAGGCAACATTCGTGTCTCATGATGGATAGTGAAGATGCTTGGATGTATTACCAGCATGATGTAGTAGATAAAATCGATCTCAACATCGTTCTGAAAACCGCCGAAAGTGTGTGCAGCGCGCTTGGTTTCAAGTTAGCCAAGTCGTGGGAAACGTACGTGACCGAATTACCAAAGCTACCTTGGACTAACATCTATCTCACTTCCTTGGAACTCGAAGATTATGGTGAGCTACAAGATCGAATTCTGTATGCTATTTACTACGGGCCTTGTGGACTGAAGTGCAAAGATCCCAGTGCTATGGAAATTGACAACCAAGTTCAATGCCCTGAGACTGTTGTTAGAAAAGAAGAACAACCAATGGACCTTGATTTTATAATTAATTAAAATTCAAAACAAATTGTGTCTATAAAAGTAATAAAACATGTTCATTTGAGTCAGTGTGTGTTTGTCTCTTTCTCAGTTAACATGGGTATAAGACCTTCTTCGCTTCGATTCCGATTTGACCGATTCCGCCTCGTAGCACAAAGTATAAGTTTTACTACAAGTGAAGTTATGTCATTGAAGGAGGAATTTTGCGATCTACCGGGGTCGAAACTTAGCAAGTTAAAACAACTGCATTCTGAAGTATTCACGCAAGTTAATTGGGGAAGATTATTGGTATTTTTAAATTTTGCTGAACAATTAGGATTGACCGAGGAGGACTGGGAACAATTATTCGATTTTCTCGTTCCCACTCTCATCCAGATAGGAGAATAGACATATAAGTGAGCACTGTGGAAAGAATAATCATTTGAGTTCCGATCGTCAAAGAAGTCACTAGTGATGGGTTGCTGTCCACCTTCACCCTCCCTTACACTAGAGAGAATTTTTAATCGCATTCGTTGCGTATTTGCTTGTTGCGGTGGCAAAGTCATTGTACAAAACTCCGAGTTTTGCGATGGAGAAAACTCTCGCCAGCATTTACCTCGATCCGAGTCATCCCGCAAGTTTCGGTGGTTTGGATGCTGTGTACAGGGCGGTCAAAGAGAAAGGAAAGAGCAAGATTTCTCGTAAACAAGTTCAAGATTGGTTGAGTCAGCAAGACGTTTATACGCTTCATAAGCCCGCGCGTAGACATTACAAGAGAAGTAGAGTCATTGTTCCCGGCATAAACGCTCAATTCCAAGCCGATTTGGTGGATGTTCAAAGTCTAAGTCGATATAACAAGGGTTACAAATACCTCCTCACTTGTCTAGATGTCTTTAGCAAGTATGCTTGGGTCCTGCCTTTGAAGACAAAACAGGGTCAAGAGCTAGTCAAGGCCTTTCGGACGATTCTATCTTCTGGTCGCAAACCGCTTAAACTTCAAACGGATCAAGGCACGGAGTTTCTTAATCGTGTGTTCCAGAAGTTTCTTCGTGACAACAACATTGACTTTTTCACAACTAACTCGGGCTTAAAGGCATCAGTGGTTGAGAGATTCAACCGTTCTTTTAAGGGGAAAATGTACAAATATTTTACTGCTAAAAACACTCTTACGTATATCGAGGTGCTACCTCAGTTAGTATCATCTTACAACGATACCTACCATCGCAGTATTAAAATGAAACCAAGCCAGGTTACCAAGGCCAACGAAACCAAAGTATGGGAAACGTTGTATGGAGATGATGTACACAAGCTTGTTCGTTTCAAATTTGCAGTGGGGGATCGTGTAAGGATCAGCAAAGCGAAGCGACTCTTTGAAAAGTCTTACCTTCCCAACTTTACAGAAGAAATTTTTACTGTGTACAAACGAATGTCGCGTGAAGTACCAGTCTATAAACTGAAAGATGATGCAGGGGAGATCTTAGATGGAACATTTTACGAACCTGAACTCCAGAAAATTATCAAGAATGACGATGTGTATCGCGTTGAAAAGATCTTACGCAAGAGAAAGCGTAAAGGCTTAGTTGAATATTTTGTAAAATGGAAAGGTTACCCAGATAAGTTTAATAGTTGGGTACCGGAAAGTAATATTTCAAAGTTGTAAAAGGCATTGTGTGAATAAACTAGCAATTTTAAATGAAATAGTTGTGGTGACTGGTTCATTATAAAAATAACACCTCCCTCTGTATCAATATCATTTGACTACTGGATATCATGGAGGTAACACAGTTTTATCTACATCTCCCCAGCAATAGTAGTCTCGACAAATTTCCAAATAACACATTAACAGAGTATCGGGTTGGATTACCACAGACCATTAATCTGACAGGTGAATGGGAAGTGGCGTTAACCGAAATCCACTATCCACATAGCTGGAATAATGTTCAAGACTTTAGATTTTTCGTTCGGAATGAAAAGCTCCACGGTATGTGGGATACCCTGATAATTTCACCGGGCCATTATCCTTCCATTCAAGAGATCCTTGCAAAAATAAAAGAGTCGATCGATAACGAACAACGTTACGACAATGATGTGTCATTTTCCTATGATACTATCAGTAGAAAGGTGACCGTTCATGTGCAAAATAACACAGACGTTTATCTTGACAACTTCGGATATATGCTGGGATTTTCACCCGAACAAGTGATTTCAAAGACAACCAAGGGTGATAGAGAAGCGGATTTGGAACACAGTTTTCACGATCTTTACATTTATTGCGATATTATTCAACCGCAATATGTCGGAGACACACTTGTCCCCCTGCTTCGAATTATTCCCGTGGAAGGGAAAGATGGGGAACGGAAAGATGGGGAACGGATCAGCAAATCATTCGTGCGCCCGCAATACGTACCTGTCAGCAGAAAGCAGTTCGAAACGATCGAAGTCAATATAAAGCGGGACACCGGAGAGTCTGTACCATTTGAGTTTGGGAGAGTGTTGCTAACACTTCATTTTCGTCAGAGTCAACCTCCGTACTTTTAAAGAGTGACATGAAGAAAATTCATACGCCAAATCACAAGTTGTACGAACAATATTATTTAGATCAAGCCAAACAAAAAGGTGGAAATTTACCAGCCTTTCATGGAGCTCGTTTTCAGCGGGGATATGGCTTAGGGTCCATATTTAGAGGTCTTTTCCGATGGGCGGTGCCTCACCTGAAACAAGGCGCTAAAATACTTGGTAAAAAAGCGTTGCAAACCGGTGTCAATATTGCTCAAGATGTGATGGATGGAAAACAATTAAAAACGGTGGTTGGCAAACGAGCCAAACAAGCTATCAGTGAACTTGCTTCCCAGAATCCCTCGCAAGCGCAGTCGGGTGGGGGTCAAAAAGCTACAAAAAGGAAAGCACAGCCTAGAAAAAACAGTTCGCCACCAGGCAAGAAACGGAAAACATCTCCGCAGCAGAAGAAGACCGAGGAAGAATATTCATTTTTGAAGTAAGCATGGCTTTTGTTCATCACGAATCTCAAGAGTGTACGAAATCGGAACTCGATCTCTTCACGATTCCGGCTACACAAACATCTATCACCAAGGGACAATGGATTGAATATCATCCCCTTAGTAACATTACTGACAGTGGTCCGATCGAATTTAATGTCTCGGGAACTGGGGAAGAATATCTAGATTTAGCACGAACCCAGTTGTTTGTTAAAGCCAAGATCACTAAAGCAAACGGTACCGCTTTAGACCCAAACACAGAAGTAGGGCCCGTGAACCTCTTTCTCCATTCCTTGTTTTCACAAGTGAGTAGTTAGTCATTGAGAAAGCTGGCTCACTTCTATTTCACGCTAATTTCGAACGTATTTCATTGCGTAATCACTCCCTAAGTTCAACGCAATAGCAATTCGTTCCTCATATCACACAACCTATTCAAGTCAATGGAAAACGTGTCAGATTAGTGTGAAATAGATTTGAGCCAGTTTTAACAATAAACTATACAATGAAATACGTTCGAAATTAGCGTGAAATAGAAGTGAGCCAGCTTTCTTAATGGATAACTTGAAAATAGATTTGAGCCAGTTTTAACAATAAACTATACAATGAAATACGTTCGAAATTAGCGTGAAATAGAAGTGAGCCAGCTTTCTCAATGACTAACTACTAAAACGCCAAATTCAACATAAAATTCTTTTCCAAAAACTCAGCACAAAATTCTCTCTAAAAAATTCTGGCTCACTTTCTCTCTCCTAAAAATTCCCCAAATAATTATTGGGGTAAATATTTTGAGAAAAGAAAAGAAAATGTCTGATTCCGAAGATGAAGATGAGGAAATAGATGACACTCCTGAAATCATTCAAGAAACATATACAACAACATGGCATTCTCATAAAAATCTCAGACTGGAACATTTTAAAGATGTCATCCGTAAAAATCAGGGGAAAAATCAAATTCCACTCAAAGATCTCGAATTTTATCAAAAAGAAATTCTCTCCCAAATTCCCCTCCATGAAATCACAAGAAAAAAAGTCAGAGAGTTTGTTAAAGCTTCCAAATGGAAAAAAGTCAATGGCAATGATCATGAAATTTTCAATCACATAACAAATCACGATGGAAATGACTATGAATATTTGGAAAAGTTTCTCATTGACGATTTTAAATATTTCTCACTGGCATATGATGATCTTCATCTCAAGCGAAAAAAGTTTCTTAATTTCAACCAAGTTCTTTTCTCCCTGTTGAAAAAGAATGGTTTCAATCCAAATGAAGATGATTTCAAGCTGTTGGTTCTTCCATCAAAAAGGGCAGAACAGGAAAAAATAATCCAAACAATCTTTAAAAAAAACAAATGGAAAGAAAATGGAAGCCAGTGATCATGAAAATTGTTCCACCTGCTCAGAGGAGGAAGAAAGAAGTTCTGATGAAACTCCCACAACATCTGACGAAGAATTTATTGTCTCCGATTCAGAGATGGAAGAAGCAGAAGAAATTGAACTCATTTATGAGACAATGATAAATCTCCAAGAGGAAAACAAGATTCTTAAAAATGAACTTCAAAAACAAAATTGTCTTCTCTGGGAAATCCATCGGGAATTGAAGGAAAGAGGTGTTATTTCATAAATATGAATGTAAAACATTTATATTCTGTCTCAGAGATTTTCCACATCACTCAGTGGAATCCAGGAATTGAATTTATCGGGATATCCTTTCCATTTAACGAAAGCTTTCTTTTTCTTCTGGTCGCGGTGAATAACTTTTTCAATGCGAAACACGCTTTGGTTTGTTCTTTGGAGTTCTGCTTCATAAAATGATCCAGTTATTTTTTCTCCCAACAGATCGACTAACCTGTATGTCACAGGATTTGTGTTTAAAACCTCATCGACGACAAATATCTCCTCTGTCCAGTTCGGGGTGAAACCTTTATCGAATATCTTACGTTTGTATTTTGATATTCTAACCCTGTTGTCAACTTTGAATTTTGCTGGGTTGTGTTTAACATAAATCATGTCTCCAAAAAGATTAGCAAAAACCTGTCTCTCATTTTTCTGTTTGCTTGCCTCTGCGGGTGACATCTTAATGCTTGAATGATAAGTGTTATTATATTGATCCACTAACCTGTCCAGTTTGTCAAAGAAAATTGTATTATTGTTAGCAGAAAACATCCGGAAGAGTTTCTCCTTCATCGTCTTGTTCCAACGTTCAACCACAGATGACTTTTCTTCATTCTCTGTGGTATATAATTTTATCCCATTCAAGTCAAGGAGATTCTGCATAGTTCTATTGAAAAATTCACTTCCTTTGTCTGTCCAAAGCATTTTCGGTTTTCGCTCCCTGAATATGGATTGGAAAGCATCTGCAACTGTTTGTCCTCGCTTGTTTTTCAGGGGGTGAATCCAACCGAACTTTGAGAAAACATCAATCACCATCAGGAGATATCTTATTCCTTTGTTCCACTTTGAAAATTTTCCCATCTCAACCAAATCAGCTGCCCAAATGTTGTCAATTCCATATGAAATGACTCTTCTCTTTGGAAATCTTCTCCTTATTGGCTGATGAAGTTCATTTGCTAGATTTTGAGTCCAGCCTTCACTCAAAATCTTTTCCCGTTTAAAACACCTAAACCGAATTTTTGTTTTGCGTTGATTGTGTTTCTTGCTAAAGCATGTCCCCACTGTCTTTCTTTCCAGGGAATAGCATCCAATGCGGCAACCATCTTTCTGTCTGCTTTGTTTTTACATTTGCGTGGATCTGTTTGTTTTGCACAGATTGTATAATCCACATCATGTTGCATAGAAACTGCATCTGTTTTTCCAGTTGGTTGCTGATAAATTTCAAGAATTTTTCCAGTGTCATCAAATCTGACTTGCTTGTGCAATGGGTTATATGGACCTGTGAAGTTATGCCCGGGGAGAGTGAATCCTCCTTTTGGCCTGGGAAGTTTTCCAATCAAAGCATGAGCATCGATCCCACGGCCGGATAAGGGGTCTAATTTCTTTGAAATGTCACTTGTAAATGCATCCAATGCTTTATCAAGATATTGGGTCACCGCACCTTTAATTTTTTGTTTGGCAAAATCTGATTTAACCGCTTTGGATAATCCAATGCGACCAAGATTAGTCAATCCTTTCACGCCGCTTTTTAAGGCAATTTCACCGAGTGAATGACTGCCGGCTATATCGAAAAAGCCCCCACCTTGTGAGGGCAGACTTAGTTTCCCGACTTTTTAACAAATCTTGTTTTTTTAATTCCGCATGAAGCGCAATGGCAGAAAAACATCTTTCTCCCATTTTTTGCAGTCATATATCCGGATGGTTCAACGCAACCAGTGACTCTTTTTTCTTTAACGCAATATGATTCCATTTTTAATTGAAATAATCTTTTATGAATTTCTCATTTTGCATTGTGTCAGTCAAACTGAAAGGTTGGAGAATATCATAGAAATCTTTTCCCTGCGACCATTGATGTAGGAAGAAGAGGCAATAATACCCGCAAAGAACACTGTTGATGTTTTGATACTGACTTGTGTTATAAAGTATTTGTTTCCCAGCGCTTGTAAATTCGAGAGGATAGCCCATGCCGAAACTGTCAAAATACCATATGAATTTTTTATCATGCGATGGAGCGAAGCGACTGGGAGCGAAGCGACCAGGGACGCAACAAACCCAATGAGTTCCTGCATTTTTAAGCGAATCAAGGTTAATGATGCAGGGAGTGTGTTGTTTTGGCATAAATTCATCTCTTGCAAATATTCCTTTGAAATTAGGAATCCCCAGATATTCAATCCAATTCAACAGATCAATATTTGACAGCGGTTTAATTACAAATTTGGGTCTCACAGTATTGCTCCGAGAATTGGGATGTTGTTGAATGGACTTTTCGATCCCAGCAGAAGTCCTTTGCCTTTTTTTGATTTTTTTTTTCCCATTCCAACAGAGTTTTTCCAACTTCCAATGAATGGAGGAGGTCTTGCCCAAGGAGCCCCCAACCTTGGAGCTCCTTTTCCTTTTGGGCGTCCAACTCTAGGGGCTCCTTTTCCTTTTGGTCTGCCAACTCTAGGGGCACCTTTTCCAAACAGGTTTTTCACCATGTCAATAGCTAATGGGATTCCAATACTTGCTAGAATAGCACCTAATACTCCACCAGATTGTTTTGCGGTTGGTTTCATCACAACTTGTCCTCCTGATTGCAGGGCAGTTAAAATATCCTGTTTCTGTTTATTTGTCAACAAATTTTTATTGTCAATCAGTTTCTGAATTTTATTTTGGGGGATGAGAAATCCACCAATCTGACCGCCGCTTCCGCTTATCTTTTTAACTACTTGACTCGCTCCTTCACTCGCTAAACCAGCAAGTGCTGATAATCCTAGTGTTTTTCCTAGGGTGGGTACCAATGTTTTCACTAAAGGAATAACAGCAGAAAATAGACTTCCACCTTGTTTCATCACTTTTCTGATTTGAGCTTTTGTTATCTTAATCTCAACTCCATTTCCCAGAGATTTTGCTTTTGCGATTCTTTTAATTTGATTGGCTGTCAGCATCAGCTCATCGCTTCCACTTGTTTGATTTCGTCCCAATCTCAGGGTGATAGGCATATTTGTTCTGAATGCTCTTCCAAGCTTTTGTTTTTGCCCTTCAGACAAATTTACTTTGTATGGGTGATATGTTGTCATTTTTAATGATAACATATGTTTTTCATTCAGCTTCGCTTTGCTTTTCTAAGCTATAACTAATTCATTTCCAACTTTATCAATCTTAGCTGTTTCTTCATAAAGAACGACTGCATGCACATTGAAGGCTGCAGCTGCATTGGCATTCAGTGTATATCGAAATATCAACTGTTTGGGATCTCGTGTTGGTTTTTCAGCTTGATAAGACAAGTCGAAATAAATGAGGCTATAAAGTGATTGATAGTTAGCCAGATTCAGTTGTGTTCCAGTGTTGAAGTCATTTTTCCTCATTGCATAAGCCATGACATCATTGAAGATTCTGACTTTTGATTCTGTGTCATAGTCAGTTTCAGGGTAAAACACTCCATTTCCATACTCTAATCTGCAAGTTGACAGGGATGAGTTTGCATTTGCTGCATTCAGTTTGAAAGTGTTAAAGAGATATGGGTTATCTTCTGCAGGGTCATCATTGGGTGGAGCTGCTCTTTTCAACCAGACAAAAATATGCTTTACATTATCAATGCTCGCTGAAATCTGGAAGAATCCTGATGATTGTGCAGGAGCTGATTGTTCATATGTTTCCCTCAGATACTTCCATTGCGATTC
Source organism: Dendrophyllia cribrosa (assembly GCA_024195265.1). NCBI lineage: Eukaryota > Metazoa > Cnidaria > Anthozoa > Scleractinia > Dendrophylliidae > Dendrophyllia > Dendrophyllia cribrosa. The sequence goes on along the minus strand of JAJLRJ010000011.1, from coordinate 5,361,918 downwards.
TTTCAGGAATGAACTGACAAATTTATCATAAAGAGAATCTTTTGGTGTCAATCTCGGCACCCAAAGCAAAAATTTATTGATAACAACTCTTCCAGGATCTGTACCATTTGCCATATGAATTAATTCAGAATCCTGTTGAAGATTAATTTCGAATTGCAGCTGCATTGGGACCAACATTCTGTCTTCCAGTTCCTCGAAAAAGGAGAAACGATTCAGGGGGATAATTGCATTAACATCTTTAGCTCCTCCAGTTCCATCGTTTCGAAGAGCTTGAGTTTGTATTCTTCTCGCTTCAAATCCTGTGTTATTCGCAGCAGTTGTTGCATTTACATCCAGATACCAGAAACTGTTTTTTGCTACTGATCTGCTGAAGTCATCTGAGTATTCCAACAGATTTTTAACAAAAGTAACTTTATGCAGATTGTCAGGTTCATAAACAATCTTCCCTGCAGATCTGATGACCATGTGTTTTATCAGGGAATGTGAACCATTTATGACTGTTATCCTATCAGCAGCAGCATATCCAGCACCGTCTGCTATTTTCTGGAGTTGAAATTGCACTTCAAAATAAGCGTTATGCCAGTCATAAAACGCTGATCTGTCATTGATGGTGAATTTATAACCATTTTTTGTTTGTGCTTGCCCATTTGCTGGGGCTCTGATTGTGTCATCCAACTGGAATCTTACAAGTTCATTTCTTTGGAGATATTCATTCGATCGAAAAGCCATTTTTGTTAGATTATTTTAAATTCCTTGGCCACTGATTAGTCTATTCAAGATATCATTTGCACTTTCTCCAGAAGTTGAAGCAGGACGAGAAGCAGGGAGCGAAGCGACCTTGATTGAAGGGTGTGATTGTGGTTTTCGTCCTCGTTTCGCAGATGGTTTTCCAATCTTCATATTTCCCAGTTTTTTCATGATCAAATCACCTGATTTTTCAACTGCCATTTTGCCCACTTTTTCTCCAGCGTGAGAAATTCCTGCGTCCAAAGCTTTTTTCGCAAATGGTTTCGCAACTTTCTTGAGAATTCCTTTCATGGCTGGTCCTGCCATCTTTTTCAGTGGCTTGAAGATGGAATCAAAAATGATTCCTGTTCCTTTATGCTTATAAACAAACTTCCCCAGTTTGGGGTGATAATAACGAGAAAATTCATATGCTTTCATTTTAGATTCGTTTTTTTAATATCAGCGAGAAAGCTGTATCTGCTCCATTCAAGTTAACAATTCTTCTTTTCCCGTCTGTGATATACATCCGAATTGAGCTGATCGTGTTTTTGTTCACAGGGCAGAATGCTATTTTTATGGGTTCACGCTCAAAACTCCATGATGACTGCAGAACAGATGTGGAAAAGGAATAAATGATGTCAGTCTCTTCCCCATCCACAAGTGAGTCATTTGTGAGATCACAATGAATGTTCAACATATCAGTATCTTGACTGAGGTTTGGAACTTTAGGGCCAATATTAACTTTCTCCTTCAGAATCTTTTTATCAAACCCCACAAGATCATAGAAATTTGATTGGGTGAAATCCAGTTGATAATTTTCAGCCAATGTGATTGTCACTCTGAAAGTTTCATTGCTGAAAGCCAGATTGATTGGAAAAACATCAGCTCCACCATCAGATTTCACCACTGTTGCTTTCTGGATGAAATCATTTATCCCAGTATACCCCCAAACTCCAGCAGGAAAAGCAATATCAGAAAATGTTTTCCCACCATCGGAAGAAAACCTGATGAGTTGATTTTCATATTGAGGATTGATGTTATACCACGTAAAACTCATGTTGATGATTCGTTTCAACCCAACAACATATTGTTCATTCGGATCAAGAATAATTTGACGATTAAATTTTGTTGTGAAATCTGCAGGTTTGTTTAGTCTGTTCTTAACGGCGTAAGATGACAAGACGATTTCTCTTTCCATTTTATGTTTTGAAATAGTTTTTGAACAGCTTTTCATGTTGGGATTTGTTGATAATTGACTCTTTCAGGAGAAGATCAAGAATGCCCACTCCAGTGTTTCTGATTGCCAGATTTGTGTTTCCAGCAAGAATGGAGCCAATGATTACCTCAAGTTTCTTGAGAAGTTCTTTGGGATTGGAGAAAAAACGAACAGAACCACCTTTTCTCTCCCAGGCGTTCCGCTTTCTTCTTTTCATTCCAGAGCCTGAAAATGTTCTTGTTTTCCTTGTGTAATATTTGATGAAGTCATTTATTGTTTGGAATGAACGATCTATTCCTTGATGTTGTATTTGCTTCTGCTCTGCAGTTATTTCTCCCCTGTTAAACTTTTTAGTCCAAGACGCTTTATACCCTTTCAGTTGATTTTTCCGATAATTCGCAATCTTAATAATGTCGTTGAGATATTTCTTTAACCGTTGCGCTGAGAAGTTCCTCTGGTTGAGAACTTCTTCCACTGTATCATAATTAGCAAGATTCAAATTTGTCAAAATCTCATTTGCTTCTTCCTCAAGGACTTTTTCATATTTAGGAGGATCATCTTCTTCTTCTTCTTGAAGTGAGGGATCGGGATCTTCTGCCATTATTTCTTCATATGTTGGTGGCATTGCTGGGATTTGTTTAGCTGCTTGCGGCGAAACAATCTCATCGTCAAACAGACCACCAACATCCATCTCTTCAAATGGATCGACTTCTGGATAATAATCTATGCCTGGATCGACTTTTGGTTTTCTCCTCCGAACTGGCAAAGCTGGCTGTCTCAAATTCGACGCAACAACTTCATCTAGTTTTGCTGTTATGGGTTTGAACATTTTTGCTAGTCCAGTTTGACTTGTTTCTTCACCCAACTTTTTCTGGGTGATGACATCGTGAACAAAGTTGATTTTTTTACCCAAAGCAGATTTGCTTTTGGCCATTTCATTCCATTTCAATAAACTCATTTTAAGTCCACAAACATGAATTTGGATGAAGAACATGATGTTGAACAAAATGTTCATCTGAATTTGTCTTCTGGGAAATAAAATGAAGATTGTTAATTATGATTGTCAGGACCCAATCACAAACTTTCGACAGTTAAAACCTTTTATGCCTGATCGAACTTTCAGAATGTTGATCTGTGGTCCGTCAGGATCTGGAAAAACAAACGTTCTCCTGGATATGATTTTGAGATTGCTTTTCTACGATAAAATTTATCTCTATGCGAAAAATCTGGATCAAGCCAAATATCAACACCTGATGAAAACATTTCACCCAATCAGCAAAGAAGCTGGATATAACATCATTGAAGCATCCCAGGATGAAATCATCCCAGTTTCTGAATTATCTGGGGAGAATCAAAAACTGGTTATTTTTGACGATTTTGTTTTCGAGAAAAACCAAAAGCCATTGGTTGATTATTTTATCCAAGGCAGACACAAAAATTGTTCTGTGATTTATTTGTCACAAAGTTATTTCCAAACACCAAAAGATATCCGCTTGAATTGTTCTCATTTTTGCATCTTTGAATTTCCAAGCAACAAAGAAATTACTGCGATCTGCAGGGAGAATAACATAAAGAAAGAAGATTATTTGAAAGCCACGCGTGATCCGTTTTCTTTCCTCTATGTGGATAAACCAAGGAAATTCATGGCTAAAAACTTTGATGAAAGACTTTAAAATGAGCTACTCAAATGGATTGCTTTCTGAAACAACAAGCACCTCACATGGAGGACGAGATGGAAGAGATGGATTGCCAGGAGTTGGTTTTAAACTGACATCCACAGGAGATTATGATATGCAAAATAAAAAGCTTGTCGATCTTGCTGAAGGAACTGAAAACTCTCACGCAATCACAAGGCATCAGCTAGACACAGGACTTGCTGAGAAAGTCTCAAATCCACTCCAAAATCATCTTGACGCAAACTATCACTCAATCGAAAACGTTCAACTTGCTGGAGATAACGATGCATTTCCATTGTTTCATGCAAAACAAACTTTCATGGCAACTGATGGGAGAGAATTTTCTGCAAAGAATCAAAAGATCATAAATCTGTCAGCAGGAACAAGCAACTCAGATGCAATCAACAAGCAACAAATGGACACAAGCTTACTTCAAGCGAAAGTCAACTCATTGCAGGTTGACGGTTCTTCCCATATGACAGGAGACTTGGATCTCAGGGGAAAGAAACTGATTCTTCCTGGAGAGATCGACATGGATCGGAAACTGATCACAAATCTGGATACAGATGAAAATCAAGATCTTTCTGCTGTGAATATGATTACTTTGAAAAAGTTTCATCCAAATGCTCCAGCTCCAACGCATGAAGTAACGAAAGACATTGATTTGAAAGAACTTTTCCATGTCACACAATCAAAGCAACAAACTTATGAGGATCTTTCCGCAAACTATAACAATCTGATCTCCTATAACGATGCAAAGAATGTTTTTGTCAGCAGAAAAGAAACGTTTCCAATGGAAACAAGCTTGGATATGGGAAACCAGTTCATTTATAACGTAAAAGATCCAACAGCAATCGATCAAGCAGTCAACAAAAAGTTTGTGGATTACCAAGTAAAACAACTTCACTCATCAATCAATTTTTTTACCTCTAACACTCTTTCTCTTTCCGGAGGAACCATGACTGGGAGATTGAATATGGGAGGAAAAAGACTTATTGGACTTCCTGCCGCTCCAAGCGGAGTCTATGAAGTAACATCGAAGAGTTGGGTAGAATCAGAGATTGCGAGTGAAGCAACTAAAACAGAAAATAACTTGAAAAAGTTTGTAAATGAAACGTCAATTTCTCCCGCTGGAAATCTGAAAGATGCATTTCATTTTCTCATGAGTGATACGGGAGAATCTTTCAACGGGCATGATTTGCAAGTTGTTGGTGTTGTAGATTTTCCGTTTTCTCCGCATCATTTTAACAAAAAAGCTTTTCAATTGAACATTGGAAAAGATTCTTCAAATTTATTTTCTGGAAGAATGGGCTTAAATATGTTGAAGTTGCCTCAAGGAGAATACACACTTGTTGTTGAGTTCTTCCCCGTTTCCATGACAAATGTTTCAGTGGATGCTGTTTCCACGAGCTTGAATATTAATCAGCAGTCAACAAAGAAGTTTTCAAACTATTCTCGATCAATTATCCACATGCATAAATGGCAGATTTCTCCTCCGGAATTTGTCTTTTTGGATTTGAAATCACAGGGAACAGCAGACGCTCCTTCAATCGGAACAACTCATTTGATCGTTTATGGAATTTCTGGATTTCATGCAGATGTGCCCAGTTCTGTTTATGATTCTCCCTTTATCTTTGACTCAGGGAAGATGGTTATGCAGAGAGACTTGGATTTAAACGGACAAAAGTTGCTGAATTTTCCCCGTCGTCCTACAAAGAGTTTTCTTTTAGCAAGATGGGAAAAAGGAACAAACAGTGAATGCTTCATCTTCTCAAATCACGAAAATGAAACTTTTTGGGAGCATTGGGGAGTTGACTTTCAACTGAGAAGAGTCGTTCTTTTCGTGACTGACTCTGGGAGAAAACCTGTTGTGTCAGCAAATCTTCAGATGAGCCTTGCCACGCGACTCTCAAATATTTCTAGAAGATATGCCACTCCTTCTGCTAACTCTCCTACTGGATTGTATGAATTCATCTTCAACACTCACATTTCAGAGAATGAATCTTTCTTTCTTACACTCTTCCAAGCAGATACAATTCGGAAAGCAAAAGCAACAATCGTCATACAAATATGATTTCTTCTCCAAAAATGAACCGTAAAAAAAGCATCTTTAATTTCAATCATATCGATCTCAACATTGGAGAAGAAAAACTGGAAGAGATCAAACAACTCTATCGCTTTTATCACAAAAGATTTTGGTGTTTGAAAAGAGCTCACAAACATTTTAAGCGAATGAATTTGTTTGTGAATTTAACATCTTCCGCTCTTGTTGCGATTGGAGCGATTGCTGGAGGAGTGACAATGAATCCTGTGATTTTGGGAGTGATTTCAGGTGCAGGACTGATTATTAAAACAGGGAATGAAATGAAGAAATATGGAAACAAGATTGAAATGACAAAGTTCGCGTTTACAACTTACGAGAAAACATTGACTGATCTGCGTTTTGCTTTGAGAAGTGGAATATTTGATCGAAATGAATTTCTTCCAGCAATGGAAGCTATTGATGGAATTGTGATTGATCTGGGATTGGATCTGGAAAAGTTTGAGAGAAAATATGATTTGCTGTTTTGAATGATTTTTCATTTCTGGAGGAAATGAAAAACTCACTTGTTTTTGACGAAAGTGACTCGTCTCCATTTCTCCTTTCGCCATGGAGTTGGTTTCACTGTGAAAGACCATTGCCCTTTGGAGAGATTGTCTGTAACTTCATCAATAGAAGGAAATTCATAATAAGGTTGAGTTATAAAATATTCAGCATAATCTAATATATTCTTGTAGTTGAAGCAGAAACATGTATATAAATTACAGAAAATAATCAAATCATCTTTTCCTGCTTCAATCTCCTCAGATTCATTCCCAGGAGTGAAGCCTTCATATCTCGTTAAAATTCGCTGCCAATTCTTTTCCAGATCTATTCCTCGTTCCTCAGGAGGTGTTTTCTTTTCTTCCAGATTCAAAGGAGGGTGAACTTGTTTGGGAGGAAGAGACACTGGAGTTGCTTTTAAAATCTTTTTCACTTGAAATTCCCGACCATCGCTTCTTCCCATTGGCCAGCGCAGAGGAGATTGTTCTGGAATCGATTTTCAAGTCTTTTGTGGCTGCAGCAATACTAGGATAAATGGTGTCGGATAAATCAGAAGTGATCTGGACGGCTATTGCATGATCCTTCTTTGGAGTTGGTTTTGCGTCTTCCTCCCAAGGATTTGTCATAGGACCTTTTTCAAAATGATGAAAGAGATAGATTTTCTTTCCATCTTTCATGATAGTTCGCTCATTCCAATCACAAAGTCGATTGAAGGCAGCAGAAACTGCCTGGCGGCTCACACCAATCCACTTTGCCATAGCAGCTTTAGTTGTAAATGTTCCCAAAACTGCTCCTCTGGGAGAATCTCTAACTTCAAATCTATTAAAAGCTTGTTCCACAACTTGAACGTCTCGACCTTCAAAAGGGAGAACAGTTCGCCCTTCTTTCACTGCTTTATTGAGAGTCTGGGGAGAGATATTCATGAATCTCGCTAAAGCAGCTTGTGATTTAAATCTTTCACTGATTCTTTGCTTAGAGTGATTGTCAATTAAAACCCACATTTTAATTGATGAAAAAAAAAAATGAAAAAAAACAAATTTGAAATGAAATTTTTCCAGAAAAAATCTGGAGAAATATTTTTGTTTCAGAAAAAAAAAATCTGGAGAAAATATTTTTGTTTCAGAAAAAAAATCTAGGTTTCAGAAAAAAAAAATCTGGAGAAATGAAATTCTGCTAAAATTCGCTGAAGAAAATAAAATATATCGATCTCATTTTTCTCTCCAAATTTCAAAGAAATTTATTGTTTTTAAATCAAGAACTAAGAATATCAACTTTTGACTGTTTTCAACTAGTAAGTGGGAATAGATATGTTATTTTTTAGGGTAAAATAGCTTTCTCCTTCTAGCTTTTTTGATTTTGACAACTTATTTGGCAATATCAAAAAGCAAAAAGGAGATATTTTCAGTTAAATTTAGCACGGGAAAAAATCTGGAAAAAAATCTGAAAAAAAGATTTTCTCCAGGAGAAAAATCTGAAAAAAATCTGGAACAAAAAAATATTTCTCCAGAAAAAAAATCTGAAAAAGAAAAAAATATGAAAAGAAAATATTTCCCCAGAATTTAGCAGAAACATCTTTTTTGGCAGAATGAAAAATGAAAAATTTTATTTCTCTGAAATAAAATGCTTCCATTGAATTCAAAAATATCTTGTCTCCAGAGATTTCAACAGGAGATAAAAGAATTAGAAATCTACAAGAAACAAGTAGAGAAAGAACTTATTGAACTGAAAAAGTTTGGGGTTCTTGAAGTTTTCATGAAGAAATTCGCTGAAGAAAGTGAAAAACAAAGGGAAATCTTCCAGAAAAATCTTTCACTTAATGAAATAACAGAAGAAGAGCTTTTTGAAAACATCTCTTCTTTCCTGACATTCAAGAGAAAAATACAAACAGCTCTTCTTTTGTTTCAAACAGATGTGGCAGATCTTGAGCTTAATAAAATGAAGAAAGATTTTCTTTCAAAATGAAAAGAGCGGCGAAGCCACCTGTAAGTCCTCCAGAATCTCCAAAAAAGCCACCACAAGATCCAAAACAGAATATCTGGAGCAGAAATATTTCTCCAGAAAAATCTGGAGCAGAAATATTTCTCCAGAAAAATCTGGAGCAGAAATATTTCTCCAAAGAGAAAAAAAATGAGATCAAAAATCACAGATGTTCTGTTAAATTTAACTAGAAATAGCCCCCAAAGAATTGAGATATAGTCAAATTAGTTGTCAAAATCAAAAAAGCTAGGGGAAATATATATTTTACCCTCAAAAACAGCGTATCTATACCCACTTAATCGTTGAAAAGAGTCAATAGTTGATGTTGTTAGTCCTTGATTGGTTATATATTGATTCAAAGAAAATTCAGAGAAAAAAAATGAGATCAAATATATTTTATATTCTGCTAAAATTTTAGCAGAAACATTTTTGATGTTCTGTTAAAATTTTTAGCAGAACAACTTTGTTTTTTTCTCTCCAGATTTTCAGCAGAAACAACTTGATTATATCCTGGATATAATCAATCTAAGTAAGTTTGCAAGTGCATCATATCCCCACATGCCTCCCTGTATTTTTTTTTTTGATTGTGATAAGATTCTCACATGCTCTTTTTATTTCCTCCACATAAGATTCTACTGGAGATCTTTGAGTGAGTGAGATGAGAAAATCACGAATTTTCCTCTCGAATTCCTTTGCTTTGAGATATTTTTCAGCAAGTATATCATTTTCTTCTTTGTTTCCTTGAAAACTATTCACTGTCCAGTTGAGATCAAATGCTCGCAGACAGTTAAATTCGCTGTCAGTAAATCAGTCCATGAAGTTCATTTTAAAGAAGGAGAATCTTTTTCATCCTCATCATCTTCATCTTCATTCCTGTCTTCATATTCATCAAAAGCTGAGACGGTTTGTATCATTTCCTCCACAAGAACTTCATCCACAATCGCTGTGATAGATTTTACATTTCCGCAGAAAAGATGTTTGATAGAAAAAACAACTTGTCCAAAAAGTGGTATAGAGATAAGTTCTTTTTGTTTCAAGATAGGCTTCTTCTTCCCGTTGGTCAGCTCCCAAAAACGACAGGAGAAATCTGTTTTGGGGATTTTGGAGGGATAAATCTTTGCAAAAATCTTTTCCTGCTCAGATTTATCCACTTTCAAAAGAGTGAAATCTTCCTCGTGAAACTTAGCATAAGACGGAGAAAGTTTCTTCACTTCCGGTTGTTTTTTCATTGCAAGTGAGCGAAGATGAGCTTCCAGTTTGTGAAAAAAGGGAATGTTTTCTTCAGGAAGATTAATCCCCAGTGAAAAAGATTCCCCTTCATGAGCAAAGATTTTAAACTTTGTTCTGAGTTTCAGTTGAAGTTTTTTTTCATCGAGAGAACAAGGGAGTAGACAATAGGAAATCTTTCCAGAGGTTCGTTTTTGAGGATCTTCAAGAATGATTTCGGAAACAGAGACTTTTTCAGGATTCATTTTCTTGGCGGAGATAAAAAAATCATTTTATATCCAAATCCATTTCTCCATAAACTGCCTATCTTTTTCAGTTTTTACTGGAAGAAAACCAGTAGCCATATCAACAGCTTTCTGAAAATTTGTTTCCATTTCAACTCCTTTCATCCATGCGATTTCTTCCTCAGTCAACCCACATGCTTTATGTAAGCTGGGATGAATCCAAGTTGCATGATTTTTTATTTCAGCCAGTGGGATCTGAGTTTCTTTCACAGAAAAGATTTCTTTCCCATCGATTATGAAAAGTTTTTCTTCACTCATTGCTTCACTCATTTTTTATCCAATGAATAAAAAATTCAAACTTGTTCCATGACTTCCACCAAGTCTTTGTGATTTGTAAAAACTGAAGCGTGATTTCTGGTGGATTTTGGTTTTGATTTCTTATTGATCTTTTGAACGATTTTTACTTCCCTTTGATTTGCCCTCAATTTGTCAATAAGGAAATCAAATTCAGGAGATTTCCATGTGATGTAATGAGTGATATCCTCCGAATCAAGGAAATGTTTTTTCTTCTTGAGAATTTGATTGAAAAAAACTGTGCTTGAAATTCCAAACTTTTCTAGTTCAACATAATCAAAAATATCTTCTCCATCAACTTGGAGAAAGGGTTCATCTGTCCTTTCTTCCTGAATGAAAAAAACTTTTCCATTTTTCCTTTTGAATTTTTTGTTTTCTCTTTTGAGGACTCTCCAAATGTTGGTGGTAGGAATATTTGTTTCTTGACTGGCTTCCTTGAATGTGTAGAAAATTTGTTTTTCTTTTCCTTCTTCTTGGATTGAAAACTTCATTTTATTTAGGAAAATATTTTTTTTGATTTTACCAAATAAAATGAGACTCAAAGAGTTAAGAAATTGGGCTCGTGAAGAAGGAATTGTTGGATATTCCCGAATGTCTAAAGAAGAACTTGAAGAACTTTGGAAAGAATCACAACCCGAAAGACCGAGAAAGAAAGGAAAACTCCCTCCCCGAATGAAGTTCAAAGCCCCGAAAACCCTTTTGGATTCGAGAAATAAAAAAATTTCAGCGCCTATTTTAGTTCCGGAACAAAGTAATTTTCCTTCCAGAGAAATTCCTTCAGTCATTGAACAAAATGTGGAAACTGTTGTCGATTGGTTGAATTGGTTGGAAAGTGCGGATGATGTTGATGTTCGGAGGAGATCGAATCCTGCAGTTGAAAGATTGAAGAAGCAGATTGCTGAATTGTGGGAACATGATTTTGTTGTTGAAGAAAGAGAATCCGCTTTGAGAGGTTTTGCGAGATCATATGGCATCGCCGGCAGACCAGGTTTTGCTCCCAGAGAATTTTTAGAGACGGTGAACCGGAAACTCATTGATTTGTTTGAGAGGAACAAAAGAACAAAGACAAAGATGATTCTTTCCTGTCGAATGAGTCGCACGGATTTGTCAACTGGAGAAGTGATTGAGGAGGTGGTTGATTTCCATTCCCGAATTGAAGTGAATTTGGAAGGAACATCCAGAGAAGAGATGCTCGATCACATGGTTGAAAGAATTCTTGAAAATCTTGCGAATTTTCAAAGGAGAGGATCTAATTGGAGATTTGAGGAAGTGACAGATTTGAAGATTCTTTTCACCGAGTATCGACCATTGGGTGGAAGTTCTTATATTCCACTTCCTGTCACATTGAAAAACAAGAAAGCTGTGGTGAATTTGAAGAATAATGATGAAATGTGTTTCAAATGGAGTGCGACAAGAGCTTGCTTCCCAGTGGAGAAAAATGCAGAAAGAATTTCAAGAGAATTGAGGCAGCAAGCGGAAAGCCTCAATTGGGAAAGAATTTCATTTCCAACTCCCCTGAGTGATATTGGGAAATTCGAACGGAGGAATTTGGGATTGGCTGTGAATGTTTTTGGGTTTGAAGGTGGATGTGTTTTTCCCCTGAGAATTTCTGAAGTGAAAGGAAGAATGATTGATCTGTTGTGGATCAAAGACGACTCGAAAACTCACTTCTGTTGGATCAGAAGTCTCAGTCGTCTTTTGACGAATCAAATGACAAAACACAATGGTGCAGTTGTTTTCTGCAGAAGATGTTTGAACCATTTCCCCAATGAAGAAAGATTGGAGAAACATATGGCATCACGTGAACAATTTGAAGCTGTGAAAATTGTTATGCCAGTTGAAGGTTCAACCGTGAAATTCAAGAATTTCAACAGGAAAATGATTTTTCCATTTGTGATCTATGCCGATTTTGAAGCGAGACAACTCCCCGTTTCATCTGCGGGACCAAATCCAATGGCAAGCTTCACGGAGAAATTTCAAAAGCACATTCCCTGTTCTTTCGCTTTCCATGTCGTTTCACCTTTTGTGAAACGAGATCCAGTTTTATTTCGAGCAGAAAATGATTCTGTGGACGTTGGAGAAAGATTCGTGAAAGATTTGGTGCAGTTTGTGAAAGGAATTCAAGAAGAGGTGAAGTTCCCGAAACGGATGAAATTTGGGAGGAAAGAGAAAGAAAAATTTGATGCAGCAACTGTTTGTTGGATCTGTGAAAAAGAATGGGAGTTGGGAGAAAAACCAGTCCGGGATCACTGCCACTTTTCTGGAGAATTCAGAGGAGCCGCTCATGACAATTGCAACCTGAACTTCAGGAAACCAAAATTCACTCCTGTGTTTTTCCACAACCTGACTGGTTATGACGCTCATCTTTTCGTGAAAAATCTGGGAAAGATTGAAGGAGATATCACTTGCATCCCCAACAACGAAGAAAAATATATCTCCTTCTCCAAAAAGATTCTGTTGGGAACAAGATTGAATGACAAAGGGAAAGTTGTGAAAATTTGGCATGAAATTCGATTTCTGGATTCAGCTAGATTCATGGCAGCTCCCTTGGGAAACTTGGTGAAGAATTTGACGGACGAAGACTTCCTGGAAACTCAGAAAGTCTTTGGAGAAAAATGGAAGTGGATGAAACGGAAAGGAGTTTTTCCATATGAATGGTTGGATTCAGTCGAAAAATTTCAGGAGAAAAAACTGCCTGAGAAATCCACCTTCTTCTCCAAATTGAATGATGAGGGTGTCTCCGATGAAGACTTCGAGCACGCCTGGAAAGTTTGGAAAGAAATGGAGATGAACAACATGGGAGATTTCCACGATGCATATCTGAAATCAGATGTGACTTTGTTGGCGGATGTGTTTCAAGAATTCAGGAAAGTTTGTCGGAAACATTATGACGTCGATCCTGCATGGTTTTACACTTCTCCCGGTTTGGCTTGGGATGCAGCTTTAAAGGAAAGCGGAGTTGAATTGGAACTGCTGAATGACCCAGATATGTTGCTTTTCTTTGAAAGAGGAATTCGTGGAGGTGTTTCAACCATCCTTCACAGGAGAGCAAGGGCAAATAACAAATTCATGGGAGATGATTTCAATCCGAAACAACCTAGCACATTCGTTCCCTATTGGGATGCAAATAGCCTCTATGCTTGGGCAATGACAAATCCTCTCCCAGTGGGTGGGTTTGAGTGGATGAATGAAGAAGAATTGAAAAACTGGGAACATGAAAGTTGTGTATTGGAAGTGGACGTGGAAATCCCAGATGAATTGCATGATTTCTTCAATAACCTGCCGCCTCTTCCAGAGAGAGTTGTGACGGGAGGAGTGGAAAAGTTGATTCCCAACTTGAATGACAAAGAAAAGTTAATTGTGCATCGGAAAATCTTGAAACAAGCTCTGGATCTGGGCTGCCGCTTGAAGAAGATTTGGAGGGGAGTGAAATTCAAAGAAGAAAAATGGTTGGACTCCTTCATTCGAAAAAACATTGTGTTGAGACAAAAATCCAAGAATGCCTTTGAGAAAGATTTCTTCAAGTTGATGAACAACGCTGTCTTCGGAAAAACAATGGAAAACATCAGAAAGAGAATTGACTTCCATTTGGCGACGTCGCAAGAACAACTGGTGAAATTCTCTTCCAAATGCAACTTTGAGCATTGGACAGTGTTTGATGAAAATTTAATTGGAGTTCATATGAAGCGAATCAAAATGATTTTCAATAAACCTGTTTTTGTAGGGCAAGCAATTTTAGACATTTCAAAAACTTTGATCTATGACTTCCACTATGAATATGTCAAAAAGAAATGGGAAAAAGCTCAGTTGTGTTTCACTGACACTGACTCCCTGCTCTATGAAATTGAAACAGAAAATTTGTTTGCGGACATCGCAGGAGATATTGATGCGAAATTTGATACTTCCGAATTTTCTGAAAAGCATCCTTGCGTTGTGGATGGTACTCTGGAGAGGAAAAACAAGAAAGTTTTGGGACTGATGAAAGATGAAACTCGTGGAGAAACCATTGAAGAATTTGTGGGATTGAGATCAAAACTATATTCCTTCAAGTTGCATGGAGGCGGGGGAACAAAGAAATGCAAAGGTGTAAAAAAGAAAGTTGTGAAAAAGCGACTCTCGCATGAAGACTTTGAATTTGAATTGCATCAGAAGTTGGAAGCATGAACTCTTTTCCCAAACTGTAAACAAAACTGCATTGAGTGCAAATGATGACAAACGATTTGTGTGTGAAGATGGGATTGCCACTCTCGCTTGGGGGCATTGGCGACTTGAGGGAATGGGGGTGAAAGAGCCACCACGAGTGAAATCTGATGAAAAACAACGGATAGTTGAGGTGGGTTGGGAAGAAGTTCAAAAAGAACCACCACGAGTGAAATTTGATGGAAAACAACAGATTGAGGAGTTATTGGGGATGGTTGGGATTGGTTGAATTTTATGCTGGAAAAGGTGTTTTAGTAGTTAGTCATTGAGAAAGCTGGCTCACTTCTATTTCACGCTAATTTCGAACGTATTTCATTGCGTAATCACTCCCTAAGTTCAACGCAATAGCAATTCGTTCCTCATATCACACAACCTATTCAAGTCAATGGAAAACGTGTCAGATTAGTGTGAAATAGATTTGAGCCAGTTTTAGCAATAAACTATACAATGAAATACGTTCGAAATTAGCGTGAAATAGAAGTGAGCCAGCTTTCTTAATGGATAACTTGAAAATAGATTTGAGCCAGTTTTAACAATAAACTATACAATGAAATACGTTCGAAATTAGCGTGAAATAGAAGTGAGCCAGCTTTCTCAATGACTAACTACTCAAGTGGATGTGTCTTTGAACGAGCGACTTATTTCCCCATCAACCAATACCTGCCCTTATCGCGCCATGATTGAAACGTTGCTGAACTACGGGGAAGAGGCCAAAACAAGTCAACTGTCCATGGCTTTGTTTTACAAAGATACCCCTGGAAAGATGGATGCAGTTAATCCAGTAGCTGAAAATGCCGATGCAAACATGGGTTTAAAGGCTCGCTATGAATTCACAAAACAGAGTAACACGGTGGACATGATGGGACCGATACACAGCGATATTTTCTTTCAAGACCGGTTAATACTAAACGGAGTCAATCTGAGAATCAAACTCAACAGAGCCAAGAATTCGTTCTGCTTGCTGTCATCAGCTGGAGGTGCCAACTTCAAGGTCATTATCACAGAAGCAATCCTGTACATTCGCAAAGTTAAAGTAGCCTCTTCCATTAGCTTGGGACATGCGGCTGCCCTAAAGCAAACGACTGCCAAATATCCGATTCGCCGAGTTGACTGCAAAGTCCTTTCCATACCACAAGCATTCAGTAATTTCACCCCAGATAATATTTTCCTGGGTCACATTCCAAAGCGCCTAGTACTAGTATTGGTGGATACAGAAGCGTTTAACGGTACTTACACCTCCAATCCCTTTAACTTCAAACACCACAACTTAACTCAAGTGGGTGTGTATGTGGATGGGGAACAAATTCCGCGAAAACCCTTGTTTCTCAAATTTGACGTGGCCGGTGGTCAGAATTTTATAGCTGGATATCAAAGCCTTTTTCCGGAAGTGGAAAGCTTTCCCAGGATACAGGCAACCAGATAAATAGAACCGATTATGGTTCTGGTTACACCGCTTTCTGTTTTGACTTATCCCCAGACCACTGCCCGGGTGAACATTTTGAGCTTATAAAACAAGGCAACCTTCGAGTCGAGCTTCATTTTGGTCAGCCACTCGCCAACACAGTGAACCTCATCCTCTACGCCGAGTTTCAAAACGTGATTGAGATTGACGGGAATCGAAACGTTTTGTACGACTTTACAAACTAGAATGGATACCGTTCAACTGACGCTTATTTTGAGAAAGGATAAATATACCCAAGGCGTGTTTCAAGGAGTGTATCCTTCAGATAAACTTCCAAACAGTGTTTCGTCCTACCCAGCCCTGTTCATTGCAAATGTGGATACAGGTGACAAGCCCGGATCGCACTGGGTTGCGTTTTATTTCACCAAGGATTGCGAGGGAGAATTTTTCGACTCTTACGGATTACCACCAAGCAATTATACTGGAACATTTACTAATTTCTTGAAAAATAATTCTAGAGAGTGGACTTTTAACTCTGTGACATTACAAAGCATAACCTCAAAAGTGTGTGGGCATTATAGCTTGTACTATGCCTTATTTCGCTGTCGCCATGTTAGTATGAACACCATTGTGCATAGGTTTTCAAGCAATAAACACAGAAATGATTTTCTTGTAAAACGCTTTATCGAAAAACACTTCCCTTTAAGTCTAAAAAAGTATCATACCCATGTAACCAAACAAGGATCAAAAGCACAACACAAAGTTCAGTAAAGACACCATGTAATTTCCTTTCAATGTATTTTAATTGAGTGATCAAAATAAAGGAATGATTACAATGAAAAAATGTCTCTTGTCATGATTTATAATCGTAACCAGCGAACTGCTTGAGGGCGTGGACTTGCAACTCTCCGCCTTTGCTTTTTCACGGGTGAGAAGGAAGGAGGTGGGGTAGGAAGCCAACGAGAGGGACTATTCGGTGTCTCATCTCTCACTCTTGCTTTAAACTCCGGGATGGTGCTCTGCCTCTGGGGATTGCGCACTAAGTTTTCGGGGACGTTCATTCGCGCCAGACCTCTCGCAAACACTGACCATCCAACAGGCTCAAATCCTTTGCGGTGACGTACTATATCGTTGACTAAATCCACCACGTGAGACCCGGGAATCTGTTTGTTTTCGTACAACAACTCCCCTTTTTCATTCCACTGCAACACATCTCGGTTTTCTTTTATTTTATCCAAGAGTTGTCTAGCCCCAGCTTTGTACATCTTAGGTACACTTTTCATGACTTCTTGTTCTACCGCCGTGGGTATAGTTTCCACTTCGATGGTTTCTTCACTTTCTTCTGGTTTAGGGGTTTCCACTGGCTTAGGGGCTGTTAGTTTCACTTGAAGTGGTTGCCCTTTTCTCTGGTCGTAATACGTCAGATAGCGCTGTAACACCTGATTGTACAGTCTCGCTTTTTCGTCATCATCTAGCTCTTTACTGGATAAAATCTGTCCCATTTCACTGTCTAAGGTTTTTAAAGTTTGAGTCACAGGTGGGGTTAATATCTGCTGGCGTTGTTGCAATCGTTCCAGGGTGTTCTCGGGAACGAGAACCATGCGCTTGGTATGATTCATTTAGGTAAGAATGGAGCTTAATACACGAAGAACGGGTGGTAACAAAACACTTAAAAAGTTTCCTCCGTGTTGGACCAAGATTTTCTTTTTCTTAGCAAGGGGAGTACTTTTTTCAGCTAGAGCAATCAAGGATTTCTTGTGGGTTAAAAGTTTTCTCTTGGTGGGTTTACTGACAGGCACAATTTCTTTCAACACGTTGAGAACGCACTCACAAATGGTTCTTACTAAAGCGTCGTCGGCTACTTTCAAAATCGCTTTACGTTGAGCTGGAGTACACTTGGCAAGGAGTTTAAGAAAGTCGTGGTTCTTTCTCAGTCGCTGGGCCATACTCAACTGATTTATATCGCTGTGATGCAGTCTTTTTATACCTTTCGGATGTAAGCGTACTGGGTGTCCCCAGGGAAGATGTTTGCCCTCAACCGGAAGTCGGCAGGTGTTTCCGGTTTAAGATCGCATAACAAATACCCATATGGCCTCTTGGTTGCATCTTGGAAGGCTTCTTGCATGTATTTTGAATGACCAGGAAACATCTGTTTTGCTAAATGAGTCACTTGACTGCTATCGCGTGGGGATTTGAACAGCACCAGATAGTGACAGTTCAAACTCATATCTCTTAGTTCTTTTCCACGGTGAAATATGTTTTGTAAAATAAAGATGACACTCAAATTGCGGTGATGACAACCTTTTGTGAACAAATTGGTAATTCTCTGATCATTACTAAGTTCTTGCATCAAATCATCAATAACCACAAGGTTTCGAATAGATGGATCTATCATGGATTCTAAATCACTGGGAACTCCTTCCACAAAAGTAATGTTTGGGATAGTGCGTAACATGTCATCGTACGCCGGTTGATACATGCCATAACACCAAATGATATTTTCAGGCGCGCCATCAATCATGCCTTCTCCCGATTCTAGTAAATGTTTGACAAATTGACTTTTTCCACAACATGTAGGGCCAGCTACCAGCGCGGGGAAGGGATGTTTCCACCTCGGATCCATGCTCACAACTAACTGTTTTAAGTACGATCACTTTGATTTATTCCCAAACAGTCTTGGGTGGCGTGTCTTTCCCATACACACGAACCATGTTGGTGTTTTGTAATTTAGCAAATTGCAGCCAATATCTCCGTTCGAGTTCGGATAAGTCGTGTACTCGATTTAAATGATCTGCCAATCGAACCAGAAATTTTGACCCGCAATCAGGAACTGGGCAGTGTTTACATCTCCTTCGTACCATGTTAACCCTGTGAGAGTTTGATTTCAAATGAACAAATCTGTTTGAAACACGAAATTTATCGCTAATTTAACACGAAACGACAGTCAAAAACGCCACATTTTAGCGTTGTGTTTTTCCCTGGGATCTCGCGTGTAGGTCGCGCGTGTCCCCACGCGCCACCTCCCGCGTGTTGAGACATGAATCAAACCATGATTAAATTCAGCCAACTTTGTTTATTTACAAATCACACACTTATATTTACAATCATTCAAAACTATATCCTAAAACGATGAAACTCTATATACAATCTATATTTACAAAACTACTATATTTACAAATTAAACTTAAATATCTAGAGGCAAGGTGGTGACTCCATCCCCGAGAACCTTTCGTTTGGGGTAAAAGTAGGCAAAGCCATCCCGTACTTGTTCATAAGTATACATGCTGTTGTTGACTACTCGAAAACCCTTGTTCAATCCTGCACTACTCTGTTTGGTCAATAAAACATTAAGATATTTCTCTTTGTTAATGTCATTTGTTTTCTTATTGACCCCCTTACAACTGAACTTATCATAGTCTCCAAAACAATAGTAGGTTTTACTGCTTAATCCAATGATTCCTTCCCCTGACCACTCTTCCTTAAACAGCCCAGGTGTTCTCTTGTCATAAGCTTTATGTACTGGAGTATCGGTTCTTGGGAACCAATTGGCCTTGTCCGTTTCAAATTCCTCTTTCAGTTCTGGTCTAACCAAACTTTCCATCGATGGACCCGCGATCGCGATATAGGCAGAGTCTGTGTCCATTTCACAATACTGAAAATCACTACGATCAAGATATTTATCCATGAAATCAAAATAAAATTGAAGCATTCTTAGTTTTGCGTATTGGTAAACAAAGAAACCGATTTGCATGGGAAGGTTTAACTTGATGGTTTTTTTGCACGATTGAACTTCGTACGTGCTCTCGTCTATGGAATCAATCTGCCTGAAGAAGGGTGTGTTGATGAGTCTCGAAGCTTTGGTTTCCTCACAGAACTTGACCTCTCTGTGGCGCTCCTGGTCTGTAATTGTCTTTCCGTAACTTGAATTGCCCACCTAAAAAGCAAGATCGATATCAGTTTTCTATACGTCAAAACATGTTCCCACCCTAGTTTTCCCGAATGGAACAACAACTTACCAATTTCATCGTATCCGCAATGATGGCCTTGTTGGGATCAACATCCCCAGCACGCCTGGCGTCAGAGACAGCTTCTCCAAAGGGTTGAAAGCAAGGAACGGGTGTATACTCCACCACTTGGTAGATGTGAGTAACTTCCAATCCGTGGCTCAGGTACCATTTAATTAGGGGTGTAGCCAACAAGATCTTCTCACCAAAATAACTTCCGATCAGACTTCGTCTGGGCTGAGACATGATTTTCTGTTCCTCAGCAAAGGATTGCATGTAAGGTCCAATATCTTCTCTAGATATGTTTGCATTCTTGAAAATGGGTGGCATTTCAGCAAACTTGCCTTTCAGATGGTCTGGTACCGGAATATCGCACTCCACAACGCCAAAGAGGGACTCGTTTCTTATGGCATTCAGGATTTGGTCTTGTGTGAGATGCTTGTGATGATCAAGGGGGCGGTGGAACTTGGTGGTCAGGAATTGCTGTACTGCTGGAGTCCTTTTCAGTCGGCGCCACTGGCACTCCCACATCTCCACGAGAGTAAAGCCTTGATCTCGGATGTATTTGGAGGTAGCTTTAGTTTCCTTCAGCAACTCAACCATCGGTTTTTTTCGTTTCTCATTCATTTGTTTCCCCTGTTTTAAATGGCAGTTGTGACCGTGCCACCAACACCCATGGAACTGGAAGACCGTTTGAGACGGAGCATGAAAGCCATCCACTGGGATTCTTCTTTCTCCGATGCGTTTCTCTGTGTTATTCATCTGGTGGCGTATATGAATCCCAGCTTCGCGTGCCTTCCATTCTAACCACTCCGTGGCCATCCTGGAGGAACTTTCTATCTTGAAGCCAGTTTCTTCTCTTCGTCGCGTAAACGATCCTGTGGGCATATCTTGCATAATAGCCCAGAGATAGAGTGCATTCGCATCGTATCCCACGATCTTTTCACACATCTTTGCTTCTTTTCCTTGTTCTTCCATCTCTTTTTCTCTAATCTTGGTCTTCCCTGCCTCGTGATATCGATGGAAGATGATACTAGGGCCACCCACCATATTTTTCTTGAAGAGATGGTACAAATCTTTGTTTTTCTCGTCAAATAAGGAGAAGAAGATACCGGATTCCAAGGTAGTGAAGAGGTAAGTCAAGGTAATACCGGGGATGGAGATGCCTTGCCGCAGCATGTCAAGATTTTTGTTTTTCCAGAAAGCGCACATCTTTTCCAGGGCCTCGCAAAAGGGTTTCACATCGAGGTTGTTATACCATATAAGGAAATCTTTAAATGTCTGCATGTTGTTTTCAGACCACACTTGTTGGCAGTACTGGTACTCTTCATCAGATATATTTTCGTTTTTAAGGGATGAAAAGAAGGCTTCGTGAGGTGGAAGCGTAGTGTGTTGTAACTTCTCCAGAGAATCCATCCATTCATAGGGAAAGAAACCCTTGGTTTGTGGACATTCGTAAGCTTTCAGGAACTTGTCGTAACTGAACCCAGGCGCCAGAAAGTTGGTGACATCCAGGAAACGGAGATGTGGGGTCTTCAAGCACATGAAATTGTTGTTGCGTTTAATGGTGAACTGCACTTGTTCGTTCTGGACCAGGACAGGAAACAGAAATTCTTTGACCGCATTCAAGTCATATTTGCCAGAATTGAAGCCTAGGACAGGAAGTTCTTCCAGGTATTCCTCGAATCTCTCTCTTAGTTTCTTCAAGGGGTGGTCTTTTTTCTTCTGAGGTTCAGGGCTGTTAACGTCTGGTTTATCTTCGACATACTCTTCATCATCACTCTGGTTCTCACGTTCGCGATCTAAAGCTCTGTAAAACGAGGCACCTTGCTCACTTTCCACTTCATCATCCAGAAAAGCACGATCTTCTTCCGTCTCGGATTCTATGTCTTCTTCTTCTTCATCGCTCTCCATAAGATCTTCTCCTTCATCATCGCTATTCTCTTGGACGCTAATATCTGTACCACTTTCTCTGGTCGGTTGTTCTGACTTTTGTTTTATTTCTTCTAGCTTTTGGTCTATAGCTTCAAGTAGGAATGAAAACTCTTGCTTCATGAGATGACAACTTTCTTCACTGATTTTCACTAGGTAGTCCACCATATCTTTGACGAGCTGTTTGGAATCCCCATCTGACACGAAACACTTGGGTTGGTCATAGCCTGGAACATTGGAGCAGACACTGACACTTAGAGGGATATGCTTGGCATTCCAGGTGAGTTTCTCTGTATCATCGAGACTGGTGTGGGGGTTGAACATGCATTCAAAGTCGAAGGTCGCTCTGTATGGAAAGTACTTTAGTTGTTGTGGAATGGTGAAGCCTTCATCTTCGAGCAGCTGAAAGATGGTGGGTGGTGTCTTGTACGCACCGCCAGGAAACATGAAGTGAACCTTTGCCTCACAGGTTCGCTCGTGGCGATGCAGTTTTCCCACATGCTTCCAGAATTTTCCACATCGAGAACAGCAGTAAGACTTGGCGTAATGCTTCATGTTTTTGATGTAGGAAAAGTGCTGTTGGTGAAGGTTGAGGTAGAGGGTACTTGGGTAATGGGAAAGGGATCGGTGAATCAGCTGAGCGGCAATCTCCGGCTTGGAATCATCATCCTCTTTCTGTTCATCGCTGTCATCCTCCTCTCCGTCGGGTTTGGTGAGTTCTAACGAGTACACAAAGATGTTGACTTCGAAGAGTTGCTCGAGATCATGGAGTTCTTTTAGCTTCACCCCACAGAACTTCTTTTTGTCCAGTTGGGTTTCGCGATATATCTCGTAGTAATGCTTTGCGTCTCGCTCCAGATTTTTAGGATGACAACCGTTATGGAGTGCCAGGGCCCGAAAGAAGCAGAGATTGTCGTTGTATACTTTACCAGTCTGTGCATTCCGGTCCAAGGGGATGATCCCACGATTTTCTACAATGTAATGGGGTAGATTTTGACCTCTTCCAATGGGGTGACCTCTGATTTTTGTAATAAAGAAGGTGATATTGGTGACTGTATCCACCACCCATTTAGAGTTGGGGCGACGTTGGCGTACCCATTCCAAGACATCAAGGTTCTGTAATGCATCGCGGACTTGCTGGAGATCGGCTGCGGTAGTGATTTGGAAAGGTTCCTCGAATACTTGTTCGTTGTTTCTGGATGCGTAGTAATACTGGAGTTCACCTGTCTCGTTATTTCTCAGGATAAAACCAAAAGAAACGTTTAACTTGAAGACGGTAGACTGGTCGGTGAAGATCTCGTCCAGGTGGTTTGAAATCTCTTGAGGTTGCAGGGAAGAGAGGCGGTAGTTATACCAGTCCAAGAGTCGGTTTTGGCGGTTGAATCGAGTGCGTATCTGATACCAGTTGCGACGGTACTCGGAAGCAACGCTTTGCTGGTCATCAGGAAGGTTAGTCAAGGTTCTAGGGTCTTCCTGCCAGCTGGAACTGGGAGTGGACTGTGGTTGAGTTGACTGTGGCTGAGGTGGTGTTCTCTCGCCAGGAGTAGTCCTTGCTTTCTTAGAGCGGGATTCTAATGATAAAATAACGGCGCGTTTAATTATTAACTAACTAACTAAAGAAATAGGTTAGTTGAATTAATTAATTAAATATATTTCACTTCAATAACAAACACTGAAAAATACTGCTCCACGTAAGTACAAGTGAATAAAAAGTACAAATCTAACTAATCCCTAGCTAAAACAGTTACTGATTTAAAGTTTACCTGAGGTGTCGTTCTTGGCTGGACGTTTCCTACTGGTAGATTGAGTGGGGTGAGCCGTCTTTTGATGAGCTCGAAACGGCGCCAGGTTACGAAATTGCTCTCCACAGGTATTACACTTATATTCCCTCTCGGCAGCCCGGCGCTCGTGGACTTGTTTCTCGTGGCGTTGCAAATCCGATTTTCTTTTGAATTTCTTGTCACACTTGGAACATTCGTGTTGTTTCTCGTTGACGTGAGTCTGTTGATGACGTTTCAATTTATCTGCTCGAGTAAACACTTTTCCGCAGGTGTCACATTCGTGGCGAGTCTGTTTAGCGGGAGGTGAATTTACTTCGTCCTAAAAGAAAAATTAAATAAATCGCGTTAGCACCTCGATACACCATAACAATTACACCACTATTATAATACATACCTCGGTTTTTCGTTTCCCGCCAGCTCCACTCTGTAATTGGTCCGGCACCGGTTCTTGTGGATCCTGAGAAATTTGATTCGATGAGACGAATAAGTAAACTACGTTTTGCGATTAAATAGTGACAATCTCACAGAATAAACACACTTACCTGTGCTGAAGTTTGAAGCTCATTTTCCCAAGCACCCCATGGTTCTAACATTTCCGTTGGTATGAGCAGACCATCGTCCGCATTATCCTTAAAGAATAGAAAATAATAAATGATGTTTAGTAGACTGATATGAGAAACAATCTATTCAGTAAATAATCAGCACAAAAAAGCATGATGTAAAGCATCGGGAAATTTCATTTAAATACCCATTCCGTTTTACAGTAATAGCACAAGTCTTATATAGTTATTTTCACTCGGTTATAAAGCCTCTCAAAAGACAAATTGAGATCGTGTTTATTCTGATATTACATTTCTCTGACATCTTATTGTTTCTTAAATCACTAAATCGCTGAACAAAGAGGTGTTAATTTTACATGCAAATTCGGTCAAGTCTGTTAGCATAATGAACTGGTAAGCAGTGCGTGAAGTTAATAAAAGAACTATGAAAGTGTATTCTCTTCTCTGTTAACTTACCAGATCATTCAAATGAACTGACTCTTCTTCTACGTTTGTTGTCGGGATCTCGTTGTTTGAGACCTGTGGTAAGAAAATAAAATACGGTCAAAGTGGGAATAGAATAGTCGAACGATTCAATTCAATGAAAGTAATGTTTGAATTACTGTTCTGATCAAAGAGTGAGTGCGCTGAAGGTTAATGGGATTCAATGAAAGCGCGAACATTACAATAAAGAGCTATCAAAACGTCTTTATGAA
>JAJLRJ010000011.1:5267360-5329860 GCA_024195265.1 Dendrophyllia cribrosa | reverse complement strand
GTGGCTTCTCCTTCATAGCCGTTCGATCTGATGGAGAGGTGGTGAAAGACTTCCTTTACCGTGGTGAAGACTGCGTGCAAAGGTTTCTTGATGCTCTTGTTGAAACTGAACTCGAGTTAAGGGAAACACTCAAGCAGGATGTGCCGCTGCAAATGACAGGACAAGACAGGCATGACTTCTACACAGCAACCATTTGCCACATCTGCAAGAAGGACCTTGTCAAGTACAACCAACGCGATGAGGCTGATTTCTTTCACCCAGACACGGGCAAATACATCGGTAAGGCTCACAGGCACACAAAATATCCTGGTAGCCGAATACCTTGCTTTTTCGAACTCTACAATCGATTCAAACCAGATGACGGCAAGTGGGCCAAGAGGCAGCCTAAGCCAGACGATGCTGAAGAATTATAGAGAGTGACTGCATTGAATGTGGCCAGCCTCTTTTACGCCCACAATTCAGAGACGCTGTCAGAGATCACTGCCACATAACTGGTAAGTATCGCGGAGCAGCCCACAATGTGTGTAACCGGAGCTACTTCCGCATCGACCCAAAGAAAACAATCATTCCGGTTGTCTTTCATAATCTGAAAGGCTACGACGCTCACCATCTGATGTAGCACATCGCCGAGATCGAGGGCACACCCAATCTGAGATGTATCCCAAACAATATGGAGAAATACATCTCATTCTCTCTCGGCAGACTCAGGTTCATTGACAGCTTGCAGTTCATGTGCTCTAGCCTAGACAATCTTGTAGGCTCCAACAAGCAAGAGGACTTCGATATCACAAAGCGGCTTATAACTAACCAAGCCAAAAGAGGTCTATTACTCCGCAAGGGCGTCTATCCCTATGAGTACATGGACTCCTTCGAGAGATTCAACGAGACATCTCTCCCGCCTAAAGAGGCTTTCTACAGCAAGCTCACAAAGTCTGGTATAGACGATAAAGACTACGAACATGCCAAGCAAGTCTGGGAAGCATTCGAATGCGAGAATCTTGGGCAGTACCACGATCTCTATCTGGCAACAGACACAGTTCTCCTCGCGGATGTGTTTGAGAACTTCCGAAAGACATGTCTCAAGCACTACGGTCTTGACCCTGCGCACTACTACACAAGCCCAGGTCTGAGTTGGGACGCGCTACTCAAACACACGGGAATCCAGCTCGAACTCCTAACCGACTACAACATGTATCTCTTCATCGAGAAGGGAATGCGGGGCGGCATATCAACAGAGATGAAGCGCCACTGCAAGGCAAACAATCCATATCTGCAAGACTACAATCCAGAGGAAGAGACCACTTACATTCACTACCTCGACGCAAACAACCTCTATGGTTGGGCCATGAGCCAGCCTCTCCCAGTTGGCAATTTCTCATGGGCGCGCATTATGCCCACTGAAAAACAAATTATGAGCTTGCAGCCAGACAGAAAGAGAGGATGCATTCTCGAGGTGGACCTGGAGTACCCAGAGGAGTTGCATGACGAGCACAACTCTTACCCTCTCGCCCCAGAGAGCACAGAGGTCCCAGAAGAGTGGATGTCGCCCTACCAACTAGCCCTTGCAAGAGAGCTGAATCTAGGGAAGGACAGAACCAAAAAGCTACTCCTCACCCTGAGAGACAAAACTAACTATGTCCTCCACTACCGCAATCTCCAGCTCTATCTCGAGCTCGGTATGAAACTGAAGAGGGTGCATAACGTTCTCTCCTTCGACCAGAAGGACTGGATGGGGCCATACATCACCTTGAACACCGAGCTCAGGAAGCAGGCCAAGACACAGTTTGAGAAGGACTTCTTCAAGCTGATGAACAACTCCGTCTTCGGTAAGACAATGGAGAACCTCAGAAACCGAACCGTTGTCAAGCTCGTACGAGCCAACGAGGAGATAAAACTCCGGAAGTTCCTATCCAGCCCGCTTTTTGCAAGAGCAACGGTCTTTAGTGACAGCCTGGCCGGCATCCAGATGCATAAAGACAGAATCCTGATGAACAGGCCAGTATACACGGGTATGTGCATCCTCGATCTCTCCAAAACCTTGATGTACAGATTCTACTACCAGCACCTCAAGTACAAGTACGGCGCACGGTGCGAGCTACTCTACAGCGACACAGACTCTCTCCTACTCGAGATCAAGACGGAGGACATCTACAAAGATATGAGGCGCAGTCTCTGGCATTATGACACGAGCGACTATCCCAATGACCATCCCTTACACAGTCAAGTAAACAAGAAGGTCATCGGTAAGATGAAGGATGAGTGTGCAGGCAAGTCGATCTCGGAGGTTGTCGCGCTGCGATCAAAGATGTACTCAATCCTTCTCGAGGGTGACAAAAACATCAAGAAGGCGAAGGGCACGACCAAGGTTGTTACGAAGAAGGAGATTAAACACCAAAATTACAAGGATGCGCTCTTCAGCAGGCAATCCTTCAAGCACGGGATGGACAGGCTCAGGAGCGTGGATCACCATGTCTACGGCATGCATCTAAACAAGACAACACTTTCCCCCTTTGACTCCAAGCGCTGGATTAAGGAGGATGGTGTCCATACGCTGGCATATAGTCACAAAGACATACACAGCCCACTCTAGAGACCAGCCGGCGGCAACTGAGTGCCCGGCGGCACAACCATCAACTCTTCACGAACAAACCCTCTCTTGGGGCCGTCGTAGAGATAATACACCACTGGCGCATCTGGCTTGGTGACAACCTTCTCAATGTTGTGGACCTTCAAAGACCAGATCGGATCAGTCGCACGCCTCCCGCCCCCTTCCAGCTCACCGGGGTAATAAAGATATCTCACACTCACCCTGGGTGGGAGCTTCTTCTCATTCACCCCAACAGGCCTAGCATATGGAGTCGCGGGCTTGGAAGAAACGGCTTTCTCTTTGATTGCATCATTTGGCTTCTTGCCAGTGAGTCTTGTTACTTCATTGTTCAAGGTCGAGACAACATCTGGCAGTCTTTTGACCCATGCAGTCGAACGGCCAGAGGGCATATTCATTTCAACGGCATACTGATAACCAAACAGCCTTTCAGCCAGGGTTCGGTTGAATCTCTCCACAATTGCTTGGTCTCTGTGGATATCAATCCGTCCGCGACGAATGGTCGTTTTGTTGTTTTCCATGGCCTTAGTCACAGCCCCCATAAACTCTTTCCCAGGGTCAACTTGCAAGAGTTGAGGCCATTTCAAAGGCCCACGCCTGTAAATCCGTGCAAATGCCCTTGAGACTTCTTCAGACTCTTTCGAAGTCAGGAGCTCTGCTGCTTTGTATCGGCTAGCCACATCAACAAGGGTTAATGCGTATTTGTAAAGCTTTCTCCCGTGGGGAAGTTTGTCGTGGGTCAGGAAGAGAAGATCTGCTTGATGCACTGCATTGGGTGATGAGACATCAAACTTGGGCCGAGGGATAGCGCGTGGCGCTGGGAGGTAAACTTGCCAAAGGGCTTGTTTGACCAGCCACTTTTTTGCGACATCATCAGAGACCTTGGCCGCTGCAGCTAACTTTTTGACAGCGGCAAGACCTTTCCAGTAGCCTTTCGGGCTGTAATAGATCTTAGAGAGTTTCGCCTCCATATAAATATTATGCATTGAAAAGTTTAAAGCTCATTTGCTTTCTCCAGCAATTCAAAGAGATAGTCACGGACAGCTGTATCTGATTGTAAAGCTTTGATAGCGTTTTGTCTTTCCAATGGAGTCGCGTTTTCGTCCTTTGCAATCTTTACATTTTCTTCAATCTTTTCATCATAGTCCTCCAGCGTTTTTTCAATGTCTTCTTTACCCATCTTGAGAGCAATTTTTAAGTCAAGCTTGTTTCCTCTTTCCTCATGCAGCAGGTGAGAAAATTCTTCCAGTAATATCCAGATGCCTTCAAGCCAAAGCCAAGTGAGACTTATAGCTCCGGTGATGTAGAGTGCTCCTTTTAATGCATAGCTTTTGCGCTCCATGGTTGGTATATATATGGTTTTTTAATTTCTTAAATTTAAAGAAAGCGATAAGCCGCATACCCACCCGCAAGCAGGGTGCCTCCAATGAACACAAGTTCACCATTCTGCTGTTGTGGGCTGGGCTTGTAGAAGTCCGAGAACTGAGGCTCTTTGTAGTCTTTGATTTGTTTATCTGGTTGTGTTTGGTGCATCTGGTTAAACAAGACCAGGGCTTGGTCGGTGGTTTGAAAGTTTTTGCTAGCTTGGTGTTTAATCCGATCGTTGGCTGCAATCCAGTCGAGGAGCTTGGTGCGGTCCTTCTGGTATTTGGCGTAAGCCGCTTGGTATTGTTCAAGGGCGTGGTCATGTCGGATTTTCTCATCCATTGCTGCCTTGCCGTTATCACCAGACAGATATTTCGCGAGATAATTGCCGCCCGTGAAAGCTGCCGCATTGAGAACAGCGCCAAGAGCCATTATTGCAATCGAAGCCATTGTGTATACATATTGGTTTACAAGTTGTCTGGGAGGATTTTCTGGTCCTCGAGATATTTCTTCAGTGCTATGGTGCCAGCCATGACGGCTGTGAACTTGACGTAATTCATTAAGCTTGCACTGGGGTCGGCAGTGAAGTTCTCTTTGATGGTCTTTTTCCCAATCCAACCAATACCAGCGACAAGGCCAGTGATTGTTGCGGCGTCGAGGATAGACTTCACAAGTTTATTGTCAGACATGGTTTGTGACCAGTATACATATGTTTTTTATTTTTCGAATTCGACCTCGAACTCGGGGCTCCTCTACCTCGGCCTCGACCTCGACCTCGGGTTCGGACTCGGGGCTCCTCGACTCGGACTCGGGGCTCCTCTACTCGGACTCGGGGCTCCTCTACTCGGACTCGGGGCTCCTCGAATCGGACTCGGGGCTCCTCGACCTCTGCCTCTGACTCGGCATCTGACTCGGACTCAGACTCGGGCTCGGGCCTGGGCTCGGGTCTGTTGTGCCTATTCAGGGCTAAACCGCAAACTGTGTCAAAGGCGACCGAAGTAAGTCCAAACCAAAGAAGAAACACACCTCCGATTGCAGCAGAATTCATCAAAGCTTGGAAAGGATTCATGGTGTGCAGTATATATATGTTTTTTATTCCATGTTTTTAATTCCTTGTCTTACAGGAATTCGAGATGGGGGTGTTGCTGGTGGTGTTGCAGCGGGGGTTGCAGCGGGGGTGTTTGCTGGCGTTGATGGTGTGTTTGATTTGCGGCCAAGCCTTTGCATTATGGCTTCGCGCTGGTAATAAACACCAGCAGCAGAGACAATCAACCCACCAACCCCCAGAATATAAACGATTGAGTTGTTGTTGCTGTCACTTGTTGTGTCACTTGTTGCGCCACTTGTTGCAGAATTGTTTTCACTTGTTGAGGGTGCAGGCTTTTGTGCTTCGGCCTTTTTCTTTGCTTCCCGGGCCAGGCGGTTGCGTTCTGCTAGCCTTTTGCCAGAAGCAACACGGCCGGGGTTCTTTTCTGTTGCAGGCTTTGTTTTCGGGTCCTCAGAGGTAACACGGTCAGGTGTTGGAGTTGGAGTTGGAGTTTCTTCAGGGATCGTCTCGAGTGGTGTGGCCATCCTGTATATATGTGAGTTTTATTTTTTACAAGATGTGATAAGTGTGCTGCCAGGTTGCTGCCAGGTTGCTTCCAGGTTTCTTCAAGGTTCCTGCGTGGTCACTCCAGGTCCCAGCCCAACTTGATCAAAGCCCTCAAGTGGATAGCCTTCAAAAAAAAAAAAAAAAAAATTTTAAATGGCCAAGAAACAAAGTGAAGGCTTTAGGAATCTGGTTTTCGACTGACCCTTCGATTAGCATTAAGGCAAATTACGAAGAAAAATTGGTTAAAGTTAAGAATTGCCTCAATTGTTGGGAACTCCGACGGTTGAGCCTTATTGGTAAAATTACAGTCCTGAAAAGTTTAATTGTGTCACAACTAGTATATATCCTAACTACTCTGCCAACCTGTTCAAAATCAATTAAAGAAATTAATGACCTCTTTTACAATTTTTTATGGAGCGGGAAAGGAGACAAAATAAAACGCAACATTATGATAAATGATTACCCAGATGGCGGTTTGAAAATGATCGATATTGAATCTTTTAATAAGTCGTTAAAAACCACTTGGATAAAAAAGTATCTTGATCAAAACAATCAAGGGAAATGGAAAGTTTTCTTCGAGCTGAACCTTCAACCTTATGGCAGCGATAGGTTTTTCGAATGCAATCTTAACAAGGAAGACTTCAACAGATATTTTAAAATATCTGATGTTTTTCTACATGAGATACTGCAAATCTGGTGTGAGCTAAACTACGAGAACAGGTTAAACTCTCTGGCACATTTTCACTCACAAATCTTATGGAATAACTCGCTTATCAAGATAGACAAAAAAATAGTCTTCTACAAAAAGTGGTTTATTAAAGACATTGTATACGTAAAAGATCTTCTGAAAGCAAATGGTACAGAATTCTTATCGCACGCTGATTTCCAATCCACCTTTGATATTAAAGTAAACGTCCTCGATTATCTGGGTATGACATCCGCCCTCAACCAGTTGAAGAAGTCTTGTCCAAAACACTCAGAGAACGGCGATCTTAGTACCCAGCAAAACTTCCGTATTACATTTCTTCAGCAGCAAAAGCCAAGTAAACTTGTGTATAAGAGAATAATTCAGGGAAAAGCAATTAAACCAGAAATGAACCAAGAGAAATGGCTCAAAGACTGCCTTATCTCACCAAATGAACCAATTAAATGGAAAGACATTTATAGAACCCCCTTCCAATACACTAAGTGCACAAAACTCATCAATTTCCAATTTAAATTTTTGCATAGACGGATAGCAACCAACAGCTTTTTAAAGAAAATTAAAATTAATGATTCGGACCAATGCACCTTCTGCCAAGATGAACCAGAAAGCTTAATTCATTTGTTCTGGACCTGTAACAATACTAGTGCCTTTTGGACTAACCTAACCACATGGCTCTCTTTCTCCAATATCATTGAAAACGATTTCAGACTAAATGCAGCTTTTGCTATGGGCCTGATTCCAGTACCTTCAAAATGGAAGGGGCTGATAACGATCTGCCTTTTAATTGCTAGATATTTCATTTGGCAATGTAAACTGAATCAAATCCTCCCAAATCTAAGTGGATATCTCCACCTTCTTCAAAAATACAAAGAAATAGACGAAAAGGCAAACAGGTTAACACCGTCCAGAAAACAACTCTGGGAACCACTGACATACAGCTTTTGAGCCCTGAAGCAAAAATAAATAAATAGACCGAAAAAAAAAATTGTTTTGTCCCCTTACACCCTTGCCCCCTCCGCTCATGTCTGCAGCATTTAAAGTGAAGGAGTTTCTCTTTGTTCGCGTCATGTCAAAAACACAAAAGCTAACAACGTAAGGTTTTCTTTTTTCTTTATTCCTATTCTTTTTCTAACCATGTAGATAGTACTAGTTTATTTAGATCACTTCATGTTAGTATAGTATTCTTTGTATATGGTTCAAACTTTAGTTCCTTTGTTATATAATGTAATGTAATGTAATGTAGTGTAATGTAATGTAATGTAAGGCAAATAAAAAAAAATAATAAAAAAAAAAGAAAAAAAAAAGGTTTCTTCAAGGTTCCTGCGTGGTCACTCCAGGTCCCAGCCCAACTTGATCAAAGCCCTCAAGTGGATAGCCTTCACTGTCTCTGGTTGGATGTGTGGGTGGGGGTTCAAATTCTATCAAATCAGGCTCTCGTTCAAACTTGATGTGTTTTGTTGTGATGAGAGCAGCATTGCAAGCGCCAGCAATCGCCCGCATCGAATGGCAATAGCCCCAGCAAGATTTGACAGCTCCTGGTTGATGATGTAGTCGTTCTTGAGTTCTTTCTGCAACTCCGCCAGATCATCAACCGGGATCACAAGGCCAACGCCTTTGGATATGAGCATGATGGCTGAATCAACTAGGGATCCGGTTGTCTTGTTACCTATATAGGCCTCGTACCTTTTGCAGTACTTGTCAACGTCCTTGTCTGACAACCGCTTGACATGATCGTGTGTGAGCTGCACGCCGATAGCTTCTTTGGCCTTGCCAGTTGAAACAAGGATTGCCAGCTTCTCACGTTTGACAGGAATGTCATTGTCACCAACTATCCCTGTGGGAGGTGTGGTTTCAGGGGTGGCCTCCAGCATCTGCATTACTTCGAAAACGGCCTGGTCTTCAGCTGCTTGTGCCATCATCAGGGTATACATATGTGTTTTTATTTTTCAATAATTCTCTTGATGTCGGGCAAAATGGTTTCAAGCTCTCGTATAAGCCCCGCCATGGTGTCTGGCATAGAATTCAGCCGCAATGGATATCTGTTGAGAAGGATGAGGCGCAGATCTTCCTCACCAGCGCCTTTGATAATTTTGTTTTGCGCATCAAGTGTGTGTTTGTGCAATTCATCCAAAAGCTGTGAAAGCACAGTGAGCTTGTGTAGACTTGTTGGCGCATTCATGGCTTGTATATCTTTAATGTATATTTGTGTAATGCATCATTTACGCGGTTGTGTGTGTGCCCGTGTTTAAACCTTGTACTCAATTCCATACGGGTGCCTCAGAGAGAAAACCAGGTGGGAGAATTTGCGGGATTTGAGCCTTGCGATAAACTCTTTGTACTCCTCGTGGGAGAGCTCGCCGGCATCGTCTTCGAATATGGCTTTGGTTGTCTTGCTGGAGGGCGTGTAAAAGAGCACGATCGCTGCAATGTTGTCACGATATGGCTTGGCAATGCTGGTGATCTGCTGGCTCAAGACCCACACGGATATGCCGTCATGCCTTGCGCTGAACCCCAGATTGACCAGCTGGCTCGTGCGGCCTTTGACATCTTTGGAGGCGGCGCAGTCATCGAGTATGAATAAAGTGTTGGTGCATGTGAAAAAGAAGCTCGCCAACTTCAACCAGTCTTCGATCTCATGCTGTTGGCAGACGATGACGAAGATGTGTGGATCGCGGTCCACGAAGCCATCGTATGTCTTGTTCTAGACAAATGTGGGGCAGAATAAAACGATGTAATCAAAACAACCCCTAAAGGGGACTCGCAGTTGGTTTAGAAGATACTGTGTCTTGCCAGAGTTAGTGGGGCCAACGATTAGTGCATTGAATGGCAGCTTTCTTTGGTCCATAACCAACACCTATATTAGTTGGTTTGCAAACTGGCGGGGAGGGTGCCTTTGCCAGAAGTCTTTGTATTCTATAGTGTGACAGGAATCCGGGGGATGGCAGGGGAGCCGGTTTGGCATAGAAGTTGATCTTGTTTCTTGTGGCCATGGGGCTGGTGGTATATATATGCGTTTACTTAGTACTGTACAGACGCCAGCTGCTTGTCCATGATGTTCATCTGTGAGTCTGAGATGGTGAAGATGTGGCAGAGTGCGTTTCCCGACCCTGTGGCGTTTCGTTCGATCTCGAGTTGCACGCCATCCTGTGTGTTGACGAGCCGTTGGCCGTTGCCGTGCAGGGCTGTGTCACTTATGGACCGCAGGTCAATCCGGAGACCAAACTTGTTGCCTGTGAGATATTTGGTCAAGTTCATGTTAGGCCTGCCGCGCGTGTGTGGCTTGAAGTATCGGAAGATTTCATTCCACATGTCTGTACCACTGATGCCCTCGTTGTAAAGCCTGTTTGGAACACCGTTGACTGTGACCTTCACTTTGGTGATGTCGGGATTGAAATAGTTCTCAGAGTCCCTGGCACCAGCCGTGTAGGGGTTAATGAACAGCAGGAGGATGCCCTTGAGAGACCGGCGCTGTGGGTTAACCCTAAGATTCAGCCGAGTGTCACCTCCTTTTGAGAAGGGATGCACCCGATCTCGCATTACCAGGTCATAAGCGAACTCCTTGCCACTGGTGTAAGCGCTTGTTGCCTCGTCGGCCAGACTCTTACTTCTGATTGTCTCATACTCAAGCTGCATGTTTTCTAACTTGTACACGAGCTTGCTTGTGTCTGAGCCTCGGACAACTTGGTTTGCGGGGGCGAGGGTTAGTTCGAAGACCAGATCGTTATATAACGCTTGAGGATATATGATTCCGTGATCAGTTAAGATTTGGTGATCCAGCTTGATGCGATACTTATTCTTGTATATTGTCTCCAGCTTTGTTTCCGCATCCACACCGGAGGTCTTCTTGTCGCCAGCACCAGAGCGAATCTTACACAAATCCACACTCTGGATGCCCTCCATAAGCATATTTTCCCGCTCATCGGTTGATCGGAAGAGATCTTCGAAGATCTTGTAGATGTCGTACCCAACTGTGTCCTGGACAGTGGTGGCTGCAAACTTTACAACGAATCTGTCCACCAGGGCCCGAGAAACATTTTGTACGAGATAGTTGTTTGCATGGCCCCCGGTTAGGTTTATGTTAAACACCAGGGCAAGTGAGCCGGACACAATAACATCGTGCTCGCCCAGCTTGGGCACCGAGACATACAGTGTCTCGCCGGGATTGGCCTCAGAAGGGTTGAATGTGATGCGCTTGACGGTTCGCTCTGCTTTCATGGCGCCCAGTGTCTTTTCACTGTGAGATGGAAGTAGATTCGGCTGCACAGCCATGGTATATATTTGTGTTTTTTTAAAATTTATATTTATATATCATCATGGCTGGGATTGAAGTCGGAGGAGATACAACTGGTGAGAATGAAAATCCAGGGCTTGACCGGGACATAGACCACGATGATGACGACGATGATGATGAACAAGAAGTTGTTAACGAAACAACACCCTTTCAACCTACCACCACATCCACCCCATACCATGGCGGTGAACAGCATGAAATGACCAGGCTGCCTAATGAGCAGATCGGGTTAGATGAAACTTTCCCCCAGCTTTCAGTGGGTGGCAGAGAACAGGCATGGGAAACACTCACGAGGTTATTTCCAGATGCTCAAGCTACAGCTCTTGATGCATATTATGACCCAAAATCTAAAAGATTAGTGATTAAAATGGCAGGCACTGGCAAAAAACCATACTATCTTTACACAAGGGAAAGGTTAACTTGGCGTGTAAGACTAAACCCAAACCTTTCACAAGAAATCAGCTTTGCTCTTGGTCAGCCTGCAGAAGAAGAAATAGCTCAAAAAAATACAGAGATAAGGGAAGAACAGCAAAGGCTAAGAGAGGAAGAACAACAAGTTAATAAGGGTGAAAAACTTAAGGCTAAACTAAAAGAAAGAACAGACAAGCTACAAACACTATCTAAAAAGCTCGAAGAAACTAGAGAGAGAAGGGAAAATTTAGAAAAAGAACAAGGCTCTAATATGGAAGCTCAAAACAGAATAGATGATATGAAACGCCGGGAAGAAAATTATAAACGTGATATCGATAATGCGGAGATAGAAATAAAAGCCCTTAAAGAACAAGAAAAAAAACTAAAAAAAGATCTAAACAAACAGCAGAAAAAGGTTGACAAAGAAAGAACACGCCTTGCTGCCAAAGAGAAGGAAAGAAATGAACTTGAAGCAAGGCTAAACTCAACTAAACCACTTGATGAGTTAAACGAAAGAGAAGTCGAGCTTGAACAGCAGAACGAGGAGGACAAGCGCGTGATAGAGGATGAGAACACTTCTCCCTCTGAAAGAGAAGCAGCGGAAGACCGGGTTGCTGAGCGAGAAGAAGAGCTGGCAAGGATCCGACCACAGGTTCAAGAAAGGGAACAAGCCCTGTCTTTGAGAGAGAGGGTCAGAGAAATCTTCAAGAAATACGGATGGACCCTGCAAGCGATTGTTCTGGCAGTTGGCATACCCATCAGCGCTGTTGTACTCGCCACCTTGAACGGCCTGGCAAAGGCCACCAAGGCTATTGGAAATGGGCTTAAAGAGCTTGGCAAAAAGGCAGCCAGCGCACTGCCTGGCCTCATTGGCTCAATTGTGAGCTTCATCTTCAAAGCGGCTGGGTCGGTCATCTCCTTTCTAGGGGAACATGCTTGGCTGCTCATCCTTGCCGTGGTGGCCTTCCTTGTTGAAAGGATCACCAAGCGTTCGAAGTCTTGAACAACTTATCTCGACCAAACGAAAAGGCCTGCCAAAGCAAGCGCACCCACAGCAATGAGTGCCTTGTTTACGTGATGCGGGTCGGGCTGTGGTGTGGGTGTTGGTGTGGGTTGTGGTGTGGGCTGTGGTGTTGGTGTGGGGTCTGGTTGTGGTGTGGGTGTGGGTGTGGTCTTTGGTTTGGGCGCGATGCCCTGTGCCTGTGTAGCCTGTTTATGTATCGGGTTTGATGGGTGACTGTTTGGTGGATTGATCTTTGTTGGACCACCGTCCATGTGGCGAAGGGA
Source organism: Dendrophyllia cribrosa (assembly GCA_024195265.1). Classification (NCBI taxonomy): domain Eukaryota; kingdom Metazoa; phylum Cnidaria; class Anthozoa; order Scleractinia; family Dendrophylliidae; genus Dendrophyllia; species Dendrophyllia cribrosa. Next base: position 5,317,601 of record JAJLRJ010000011.1, on the reverse strand, counting down.
AGCTTTTTTTGTGCCCAGATTAACACCACTGTTCACGCCCAGCTTCATCCCTTGCGTTGCCTCCTGTAGATTGTTGTTATATCCGATCACGCTCTCTGTGTTGATAATCATGCGCGAGGGCATGAGCCAGCTTCCGGGTGCTGTCGCAAAGTCTAAGCGCACTTTCGTTGCTTGGATGGCAAGCTGGTAACGCTGTACGCTTGTTGCGATGTCGTTCAGTATTATGGCCTCCTCTAGATGGGTGAGGAAGACTCTCTGCGTTTCGAACGCCCGGCCTCCTTTTCCAATAATGCTGCTGCGGGTTTTGGCTTGTGAACCAAGAATGCAGTACACAAAGGCCTCGATTGATTGGTTCATACGCGCGAGCCCTGGCTGTGTTAGCCCTTGTGCGTAATTTGGCACAAAGTGCTCGAACTGGGTGTCCGCCCCTTGGTCGTTGCGAACGAAAGATATTCCATTGGCGCGAAAGTCGGGGTCTTTTCTGTCAGTCACGTGCTCATCATCGAACAGAGCTAGATCAGGGTCTGGATATGTGTAATCGGTAGAGATGGGGCCCTCTCCATAAGCCCAAATGTAGACATTCCCTAGACCGTGGTTCTTGCCGTATGTGTAACGGAAGTCAGAACTGGGGTCGATGCCAAACTCTATGCAAATCTTCTTGTACGCGTCGATGTTGTACTTGTTGTCTTTCTGGTTAAATGGGGGGTCGTCTGGCAAAGCACTCACGCTTTGTTCCCCACCCATCTGGTAGAGTATTCGCCTTGTTGTGAAATAAACGTGAAACCGGTAAAACGACCGGAGCTGTGGGGTTAGGGATAGACTGGAGTTCTTATCGAAGAGAATGTCACGCGAGATCCCGCAGCCGGTTGTTGCACACCACAGTGCGAAGGAGAGTTGTTGTGGCCAAAAGCTCATATGAGGACCACCCATCCACTTTCGGCCGTATTTTGCGGCTGTGAATGAAATCTGTGTGTCCCTGAGGATATTTCTGTATTTCGTTGTGAAATAATCAGTTGGCGTGACGTAAATCTTTTGCTCTTTGTCATTCAAGATTGCACCAATCATCATGTCTTTGTCTATTGTGGTGGAGAAATCAACAGCTGGGATTGACTTTTCTGGTTGCCCCAACGATAACTGATAAGGGAAACCCCCGTCATCTCTAAGGCCAAGAGCGTCTCTTTCGGCGCCAGTCCAATCTTTGTGGGGCATTTCTGAAACGAGTGCCAATGAGCCTTGGCCCTCTTTTTAAAGCACTTCCCCTGTGGCGGTTTTGTGGTCGTCACCAAACTCTACTTGCACTTCAAAATGGGACATATCAGCGTTAGGGAAACGCTTTTTGAAGTCGACATCGCCTTGGCCTTGGCCGCGGCAGAGAACTTTGCTGCCTCCGGCGAACTCAACCAAGCAATTTCAGGATTTGGGTGTGGCTTTGGCGCGACATGGGTATAGGCATTTGGAGGAGAATAAAAAGGGGGTGGGGGGCCGTAATTGCGGCCGCCAATTTTTATGCCAAGATTTGAATTAGGAAAAATTCCACCTGGCCGTCTGCCAAACATGATTGTATATAATTATATTTTAAAATGTTTTCCTGTGTATATATTTATGTTTTTCCAATAAACTTACATATACACACCATGGTTGTGCTTACAGTTACCACAACTTCTAACCCCTACACTCTGTACTTTGATCACGTGATCCAGAATGCACACTACATCCGCCTCCTGTCTGCCTCGTTTTATAATTCGTGGCATAACTTGGAGGAAAAAGTGAAAATAGCCGCAGTCCTTTCTGGTGATAACCCAAAGACTACCATCATTGACATTGGCCCTGGGTTTGTTACTCCTAATAGCCTTGCAGACATGATAAATGGTAAATTTAAAGAAAAGGGTATTGCTCTGCAGGCAAAACCATATGAACTTGGCGTTCTTTCTATTTTAAACCCAGGACAAAAATACATAATATGGGTTTCCCAAATCTCTCAAGATTGTTTCATATAGACATAAAAACATATCCTAATTTTACCATAAAGGGTTTCAAACTTCCAGGCACATACTTTGTCTACTGCGATCTGCTTGACAAAGAACAGAACCTTCTCAATGGCAAACCTTCAAGCTTATTGGCTCGTTTTGATGTAACCGGAAAACCTTTTGAGAAGATCAACTACCAAGTGGCCCAACATGGCGTCTGGCATAGTGTCGATGGCTCTGGTAAACATGTAAATGACATCACACTGTCGATCAGAGATGAAAAGAGCAAACTCGTTGACTTCAAAGGCATGCCCTGGGAATTTGAAATTGAAATAAAATAAACTTATATATACTCGCATCTGTCATGGTTGTGTTGACATTTGTCACGACTTCGAACCCATACACTGTGTATTTTGATCACGCACTTCCGATGCCCAATTACATCCGGCTCCTGTCTGCCTCACTCACCAACTCGTGGTACAACTTGAAAGAAAGAGCGGTTATCTCAGCACCTGGCAGTAATGGAAGGGTTACTGAAGTATTCTTAATTCCGGGATTTTACACAGTGGATAACATTGTGAAAGATTTCCTTGAGATAAAAACGAATAGACCAGTTATTGATCTAACAGTTGATACAATCACAGCAGAAGGAATAATGTTAATTAAAAGCCCCAAGAATGTAACGTTTAGTAAAAATCTGACAGATTTTCTGGGTATAAGTGGTACACCGTTTTGGAGTGCAGCTGTAAAAGGGTTTACATCTCCAAGCACTTACTTTGTCCACTGCGACCTGGTTGACAAAGAACAGAACTTGCTCAATGGCAAACCTTCGAGTGTGTTGGCGCGCTTCGACATTCGGGGGAAACCATTTGAAAAGGTTCATTACCAACCAACACCACAGCATGTCTTGCGTGACACCTCGTCTGGCGAATTTGTTAACTCTATCACACTGTCTGTGCGGGATAAAGATGACAACCTCTTTAACTTCAATGGTAGGCCCTTAGAATTTGAAATCGAGATAAATTAAAAATCATATATATATACCCCACGCCATGAGTTCTGCCAATGTGCTACCATCGGCCCCCGAATACAGCGAGACACAACAGCTATACCCTATGCGTGAGATCGCACAAATCAATGCAGAAGACTTCCGGCTCAAAAAAATCTCTGACTTTCTTAAAGAGCTGTCTGACGAAGCCGAGCATTACCGTCAGGTCGCAAAGAAATATAAACGAACCCAAGCCTTAGTTCATTACTCGGCGGTTGGCCTTGGGTCGCTTTCTGTTGGGCTGTCATCAGGGGCCCTTGCCATTGCATTGACTGGGTTCGGAATTATTGCAAGTCCAGCACTTGCCGGCATCGCGACCCTCTGTGGGCTGTCCTCTGTTGGCTTTACAGCTGCTAACAAGCGATTAGAGCGTAAAGTGACTAAACACGAGAAAATTTATACACTGGCCCTGGCTAAACGCAACTCTGTCAATGAACTGATCTCAAAGGCTCTGGAAGATAAGAGGATCAGTGATGCAGAATTCACCATAATTACTCGTGAGGTGGAAAAATATCACGAACTCAAAGCTGCAATCAGGGATGGTGTTAAGGCAAAAAAAAACGTTGGCACTCAAACACAAGCGCCAGACCTCGAGAAACTCAAAAACGAACTTCGCAAGGAAGTCGCACAAGAAATTCAAAAAAAGATACTTCTCGCTGCAGCATCCAAGTCAGATTTGAGAGATTAAATTCTGGCTTTAACCTACAAATCTTGAGGGAAAAAACCTTTGCGCCCAATTGAATACATAACCCGGCTGTGTACAACCATGGAGAAGTTCGCTAAACAACTGGCTGATGTTCGGTCCTTGGACACTAAAGGCGAATACAAAGCCAAACTCGATGAGCTTGATAAAGAATACAAATTTATCCTCCTACGCTCACTCGAAAACTACAACAAGGAAATACGGCGTTCAAACCTGTCAGAACGCCTTCATATCATCAAGGAGTATCTTTCTCCCGAGGCACAATACCCCCCACACTCACCTTTCACCCTTTTGAATGAAAGGATAAAAGCTTGCCAAAACTGCAAAGGCAAATTAAACCTCAGGATGTTTTCATCAGAACTTTGCTGTGAGGACTGCGGCCTGTTAGAGCCCCTGGATGGTGTGACATTCGATTACAACGGGCTCTATGGTGGTGATTACACAATTACCAAAAAAAGAATGACCACCAAACACTACAACTTCAAAAGCTATCTCAACAAACATCTGAAAATTTGTGAACACTACGTCTGCTTGTCCAATGATGAAATATATCATGCAAATGAGACATTCAAATTCATCGAAGAATATCTGCCGAAAAGAATCTCCATGCCCTTTGTGGCCCACAAAATCTTGGATGCAATAAAAGGACCACAACGGCTTGTCAATTACTTCTTGCTGCAAGTCCCAGAAAAATCAATGTGGAAGCACGAACAAAACTGGAAGATCATGCTTGAAAAGATGGGTCGAGTTGAGGGAGCACTTGGGACGTCATAATCTTCATCGTCATCATCACTGCGGATGCCTGTACACATAAATGCCCGCTGTATGCCAGGACAGATGGCTCTGTGCATACCCATGTCCACTTCTGGCGAGAAGTGTTCTTGACATTCATCACATGTTTGTGAAGTGAATAAACGGAAATGGCAAAGGTGTTCCCAGTGATAATGATTTTTTATTGAAAGGCATACAGATTTCATCCTACGTTGATGAAGGGCCCTGACAGCCAAGTCACGCTGGATACTCCTTTCAACCAGTTCAAGGATGTAATCCTTGATCATGTCTGGTAAGTAGTCCCAATGGGATTCACCAAAAGACAGCAACCATTCGCCGAAGTAGTCTTGATTCTTTGGATTGAAGTCAAGTCCTTGAGCCGTCATTGCCATGTTGGTTTGGTATATACAGAGGATGAGATTTGTCCAATTGACTTCACTTTTGAGAGTAAGAAGGCTTCCATAACTGCACTGTCATCAACCAAATTGTTTGGATAGGTTTTGACAGGGGTGGTTTGTTTTTGTTTTGACAAATTTTCATGGAAGCTGTTGACTGATTCCTGAATGCCATCCAAGAAACTTGGTTGTTTTGTTTCCCAAATTTCTGTTACGTCCAGCAGCTTCCATGCGAAGAAGGCTACTGCCTTATAAAGGTTTGGGGGCCAATCTTCACTGAATGTCATTCTGCCTATGTCCTTCAAAAAATCTATATCGCCTAGTTTCTGATCCTCATCATATGTCATATAAAACCAATTTCCGCTACACAAGATATCTCCCGATGAAATTCCTCTCATAATTTTTTCGAACATTGCTGTTGATTTTGTTGCGCCGAGGTTAAGTAATTTTGTTTGACCTGGAAATAATTTTTGCTTGCAAGATAGAATGTAAATACCACAGGCGAGTGCTGATGGGTTTTTTGTTTTGTGTACAACCCCTTTGTTTGGCAAGAAATTGTGTTCAAGGCTAAGACTAAGCTGCTTCAAAGAACACATTCTGAAATAGGCATCGACAAACAAGCCTTTGTTAACTCTCTCACCGCCGAGAGCAAGACCGGTTTGTATTTGATCACGGTATTGTTTAGGAATTTTTTTTACTGTGATCGTTCTGGTGTAAGGGCACTTGAACTCTAACAAGGATATCGTCTTGTCTTTGTTTGAGAAGTATCCGTCTGGACTGCAAGTGACCTTCCCAAAAAGAGGGTGACCCTTTGCAAGATTTAGAGAGCCCTTATATCCGAAAACTTTGACAGAGTGTTTCTTCTCAAAGTATTCACGGACTAGAGGTTCAAATAATGTGCCCCAAGCGCAGGCCACATTCTTGCTCATATCGATGGGCTTTACTTTTTTGCGAATTAGGCTTGACTTACTCTCAAATGGTGAAGATCCTGTCAAGGCAGAGATCTCCGATGCACCGAGTCTGTTTTGTCTGGCTTTTACCCATTCTTCGCTCTTTTGGATCAGACCTGTTTCACGCGATTTCAGGAATCTCATGAAAGCTTTCACGTTTGCCATTGCCATGTGGGTGGGTATATACAGGGTTTACGTTTCTTCAATTGGCTATACCAGGCCGGTGTGGGTTGTGCTGCCGGGTTGTGTGCAAGATTGCTAACAACTAGTAGAGAGTACAGTGCTAACCGGGAATAACCACGACATATTAAAATAAGGGCTCCGAGCCGGTGAGGAGGCCTTATTTTAATATGTCGTGGTGGTCCCCGGTTAGCACTGTACTCTCTACTAAATGACAACCTTAACTTTGAAGTACTTTGGTTAACTTTTGCAAATTTCTCTCGTTTGACCGCGGTGGAGTACACCTGTTGTTTGTTGATGCGAGGCGAACGTCACAAAGTGCGAGTTGTGTTTTCTCTGTTGCATCTAACATTTTCATATTCAATATGCGTAAGGAAATTACTCAAGAAGACACTGCGAAAGTATTTGACACTCGCGATTAATTCTACGATACCTTCATGACGGAAACCCGCTAAAACATGTTAAAACGAACATGAAGAAGATAATTTAGACGAATACATACATAGCGCTTATTTAATAAGAAGTGAACAGTGGACAGCGAAGGAAGAAATATAAGCGTGGTAGGAATCCCAATTAATTTCACTTCTTTCGGTTGTTTGCCTTTCATTAATTTTTATTTCGTGAAGTTGAAAGAACAGAACAGACAACTGAAACTTTGGGTGCAAAAATTCACCGCCGAGAGAAGATGTAAACAATGCACGCGGTGTCTTGCGAGACGTTTCTTGCGAGTTTTGCTTCCGCTAGTGAATGTTTCTCGGGCGAAAATAACCTTAAAGCGATCACTTTTTCATTTAATTTTCTTTTCTGTGTTTGGGATACAGAGGAATAAAAACTGGATATATTTTCGTGTGTCTGATTGCGAGATGTTTTACGAAACAGCTGCGTTATGCGTTACTGGAAAGGTTTCAAATTACTTTCACATTATGCAAATTGCAACATTTTTACCTCAACTGGAAAAATATTTTTCAAAGGGCTAAATTTGTTTCTCTCCTCCTAAATTATCACTTCTGTCGTTAACTTTGATTAAATTATAAGTTTCATTCAAACTTTATTATAATAACGGCGGGAATACTTCCAGCAAAACTTTCAATTGGAAAAGTTGTTTTGACCTCGGGTCCGGACCAGGCAATTACATCATGGCTTCGAAAGGCGACTTTGCGACTACATTTGCATTCACTTCAAAAGTGTCGGAAACACAGACCAGCTAGTTACAAGATTTAGCTAAAACCAATAACAACCATCGGGAAACTCTGACATACGGCCTTTTTATCAACGGTAAGTACAAAGTAGGCATCGATTTGTATCAGTTTTCAGTATGTACTCGTCTTTTGACACAGTGGACACGCTACTTTAATAATTTGCGTGCGATCTCACACGCTAAGTGTACTGTGTCTTCTCGTTTTAGACGGTTAACGCGCTTCTTTGTTAGACTACTCACACTATCCGAATACTCCCAATCATCAAACCGTGAAATAACGTGCATGTAGATTCCCAAGACAATAAGGGTGCGTTCCTTTGGGATGATCCGGATCCGGATCACTGATCCAAGATCACTCGGATCATGAAGCATCAAAGGAACCGACGAATCCACTCTGGACAAGGATTCATCGGTTCCTTTGATGCAGCATGATCCAAGTGAACTTGGATCAGTGATCCGGATCCGGATCATCCCAAAGGAACGCACCCTAATATGCCTAATACAACGACGCCCAAGTATACGCTCCCACAGCGTCTTGTTAGATATAAAGTCACTGCACTTGACGTATTAATATTAATTATCAAAATATCAACTGACACAACAAATGGTGACTGAATCTTTAATATTCTGCCAACAAACTTTGAACTTCACATGTGCCGAATCTAATGCAAATGAGAAAACTCTGTTGTTCTTGCTCATTTACATTAGATTTGGCACATGTGAAGGTCAAAGTTTGAACCGGGCCTTATTCGATTGCATTACACAGTGGATTTACTTTTGCGCAAAATTAACGTTTATGTCCCTTTTCAGTAGTCATTGAACGGCTTTCGCTATTCTCTTTGCAAACATCTACAAGGAACGTAACTAAACAAAACTGAAGCGACTGTAATGTAACCAATATCCAAGTGTTGAATTTTTGCGTACGTGCTGAAACCACGTTGGTTCATCGCAGAAAATTTATATTCGTCATTCTCTGTCGCTAAACAGCAAAAATCATACACCACTTACTAAGCGAGTTGTCTTTAGAATAGCTCTGTTTGGCAGGTTCCCCTTTTCATCTTCAGAATTTTTAGCTCTCAAAACGTTCGACAACAAGAAGCGATGTTGACTCCTTCAGTCAGAGCTCGTATGAGACAAAAGCTGTTTTTTTCGTATGCTAATTTCTTTCTTACGCGTGCAGGTTTGGGTGGTGCTTGACGTAAGCCTAATGTTTTTAAGAGCGCCTGTCTGTAAAAACCAAACATATCGCGGCAAGTGATAAAATTGGATTCTTTTGATATTTTAACGTTAGATAGATTAAGGTATAACAAAAATCACTGGATACCTTTTTCGGCCAAATATCTTTTTATTTTAAAGAAAAATGCAGAAAACGAAAGTCCGTTAAAATCACTATTTCAGGCGGAAAATTATTGCACAACTTTGACAGTCTCGCTTACAAAAACAAGTAGCGCTACGGCATTTAAAACATGAAAATCGTATTTTGCAATCTTTAGATATCTAGAAGAGTGATTTATGGAATTATTATGTTGTTCTTTGCGTGCAAAATAATTTTATTTCGAAGACATACATTTTACTTCTTTAAAAGCGGTGTGCGACACTTGCAGACTGCAGACCTGCAGACCTGCAGACTTGCAGACTTGCAGACTTGCAGACTTGCAGACCTGCAGACTTGCAGACTTGCAGACCACCAATTTTTTTTTTTGTGACGTCGACAAACCATGTGACATTGTATCACAAGACTTTGCCATGCGCACAACGAAATTCATCCTCGCGCCAAAACAAGAGATCACTGAGTTGTCAAAATGGATCGTTCAGGTGAGCTTAATTTTTGTGCAGCCTTGTTTCTTAATTTTCTTTTGGGCCTTAACTGTTAACTGACTTGTTCTAACGGTGGCAGTGTGGCTAAAATAGAATCAACGAAGACTATATTAAGCGAAGAGCTGTAGAAGCTTCGGTAATTTGTTGCTGTGTACGTTCCGTTCTCCATCCGATTAAATATTGTCTTCTCTTTTTACAGAGGAAGAAGATGAAGACACTAAGTTACAGGTTAGTTGTAATAAAAAGCTAATTAAATAAATGTTTCCATTATTACGGCTCAGGCCCGGTAGCAGCGAAAATGTAACTAATACAACAACGACGGATTATTCAATTCTCTGTAATGTATCGTAAACAATCAATGCTGTCAAGTACATTTTGCCGCTTACCTTGGCTACATAACTTAATTCGTTCTTATTTTTGTAACAGGATTCAACGAAGAAAATTCCACTAGTAAAGTGTTCGTAGAAATCTTTAAAATGTTTCAATTCTTATTTTCTGAGACACGAGACTTCAACAAAATAGCAATCTTGCGTTCCCACGTGAAACTGCTGGAAAATGTCAGAATTTGCATATTTTATGTTTCACCGAAAGCGCTTCTTACAGTTTAGCCGCATCAAAGTCGAAGTTAAGTCAAATTACTAGCCTCTTAATTGAAAATATATTCATATTTTTGGAGTGTGAAATGTATTGGCATTTAAAATGTCCTATACTGATCCCTGGTATTTCAGCAAAATATCCATCTTGCATTCCATTGTACATTGCATTCTATTGTACATAGCTTTTTAATTATTACTAGTAATTATTTATTTATTTAATTTAATTTTTAGAATGTCCCCATATTAGTAAGGGAGATTTCTCCCTGGCTAGGCGGTCTTTGACATTTAAATAAAGTTTTATTATTATTATTATTATTATTATTATTATATTCCAGCGTGCAGTCAAAAGTTTCAAGGCTATTTTAAGGGGCGGACCATTAGAAATCGGGGGGGGGGGGGGGGGGGGGGGGGGAGGTGACAATTCTAAAAAAAAATTTCCTGCAAGGGAAATTTGTCCCAAAAAAATTCCTGCAGGCAGTCCACCCTGACTTTCCAGTCACTTTCCACAAAGAAAAAAATTCCTGCAAGAAACTTCGACTTAAAAAAATCGTGCGCTGAAATGTTTTTGTCCCCCCTCCCCCGATTTCTAATGGTCTGCCCCTAATCTAGGTCCATCCACATCGGAGAAACACTTAAGTACTAACTTTTTAATTACAAATGATTTAAAAAAATTATGCTGTTAAAGCAAGATGGGTTTGAGGGTAAATGATATAACACCTATCAATGTTAAGCCCAAGGGGGGAGGGGTCCGGTTAACCTGGGGAATGTGAATTGAGGTTTGAAACAATCTTTGTTGCCTGAGGGCGGGGGATTTTGATAATTTTGACCAATCAATCAATCCCTGAGGTGGGGTAATTGCGTGCGAGACATCTGTGCTACACGAAATCAGATTGTTTGCTGTTAAGGTTTTGCTTTCTTCAAAAAAAGTCTCTTTGCATGACACGGTCACGTGACCTTGTCAATCATTTTAAACGGTCGTGGTACAGAACAGATGCCACAAATGAAAAATATGAAAGTGGCCAAGTTGAAGCCTCCTAATGTTGCTGAGTGAGTTTTTATAGGATAAACAGACTGCGGACTCTTTTGGTGTTCTTGAGGAAATTTCTAATCTGTCAATACAATTGTTCTTCGAGGAGACGAATACTCTGGCCGTCATCTGCCGTTATTGTGCGCACGCTGCTGTTGAGATTGTTGAAATTTCCCTTATCCTCCATCAAAAAGATAAATTTTTTGTTTAAGATGGTGCAGGGCTTGGCAACAAAAAATGGGATTCCTTTAATTAAGTAGCCATTGGCTTTCTCCAGTTTAATGAATACCATATTTTTACTGTAGGTAGATAACAATGAACTCATGATGAAAGAATCTGATAGAGGGGACCAGTAAGTCTATTGCCCGTTTCTTGTTGTGAAATTAACATGTAACTGTAACACTAGAATAACTAGGCAAAAGTACGTGTTTATTTCCGGAAAATTGTCAAATTTGATAAATTAATGATACACTGTTATTTACCTTTTTACAGCAGTCATTCTGAGAATAGTGATTCGGAGAACAGTGATTCTGAGAACAGTGATTCCTCCGAGTCAACGTTAGAGGAGTTAAGGTAATTTTTTTTAATTTTTCGTGATTTGGTTTTTGACACGTAATAGTTCTGATCAGAGACCGAAATTAATAGCAACATGAATACAACAGAAACAACCCCAAAAAATGAAAAGAAAGTGTCAAGAGCAGTTTTCAATCGAGTGCCGTTAGACCAAAACAAGGTTATAACCAATCACAAAGGAAATAGAGCAATCCATTGTCCATGACGGAATTTAATTAAACATGAGAAAAATGCCGGAGGATGTCACGATTGGTTTAGTTTTACTTCCTATTGTTGAGAAACTAGTGTGTATTCCTTTAACCAATCACCAGGCATAAAAAAACAGAGTTAATGGAAAAAACTTTCGACACTCAATGAAAACCGATCTTACCCCATTCCAATCAAACCAGCAGTCTAATGAAAGCTAGTGGCAAGGAGACTTCCCAAAAGGGGTTACACTTACTGACTTAATTACCCCGGCTACGGAGCGCTATTTTTCCGTTAAGATTTTTCGCCTAATGCATTAAGTAATAAGTACAACATAATTCCTTGCTTTTTTTTCAGAGTCTCATCTAAAACAAGCCAATTATTAACTTTGAACATAGAAGACGTGAAGTACCTTCATGGGAAAATGTCTCTTCCATACGCGCCAATTAAAGACAATTTGGAGTCAGAAGAGGTGGTGAAATTTCTCATCAACCCTCCCAGCTACATAATCTGCAGGGATAAACCATCACTTTGTCAATCAGATGCCATTTTTGTTGTCGATAGAGACCAGCTTAAACATGAATTGGACTTAAAATCGGATGAATTTTCATGGAGAAACAACGGAACAAAAACAACAACCATCAAGGTAAACGGCAAGAGATACACTTTATCGAAAACATATTTTCTTCATGCCAAGTATGGCAAGGGATTTAGGCGTCGTATGTACAGTGTAAAAGGGCGTGACGGCAAGCAGCATCGATACTCGCTCTTAACATACACTTTCAAAGACGAAGAACATTCAGTCACTCCCAGCAAGAAACAAAGAACACAGCCGTCAACCCTGCAAACAATAGTTGCCAAGCTCAAAGAAGGGAAAAGTACACGAGACGTGTACGGAGAAACACGCAGCGAGAGTGGTGGCGTTTTATCGGTACAAAGTGTATCATCTATTCCGAAATCCGTAAAACAAATTCAAAAAATTAAGGAACGTTCAAGAAAGAAGAGGGACCCTTTGGTAGCCACCAAAAGCACTCACAAAGACGAACTTCACGCGGTAATGCTGAAGTGTATAGAAGACAAGCTGGATGTCAAGGAACGAAGCAGGTTTGTTCGTTATGTTCAAGGGGCACCACAACCCCTCACGTTTTTGGCTGACGAGCGCCAACTTAACGAAGTAGCCTGTTTTTGTACAAATCCGTCAGACCCCGCAATTTTAAGTGTGGACACAACGTATAACTGTGGGCAGTTCTACGTTACACCAACAACCTATCGCCATAAACAAGTCATCACTAAGCGAACAGGGAAACACCCAGTGATGATCGGACCAACACTTATCCACAAGCACAGGGATGAAGAAGCGTTTGAGTACCTTGCCAGCTCCATGGTTAGAGCAAATCCAAAACTGGTATCACTTCTGGCCATAGGAAGTGACAGAGATAGAGCGATAAAGAAAGGATTAAGCTCTCAGTTTCCAAGTGCTGTGTTTGTAGCCTGCAAGAAACACTTTGAAGATGATTTACAGCGTAAGCTTTCCGAGCTGGGTATCAATGACAGGGCGAGAAAGGAATTCATGGCCGACATTTGTGGTTCAGGGGTGACTCAACAAAGGGGTCTGTTAGATAGGGAAAGCGAGATGGAATTTGATAAAGACCTCGCAGAGTTCAAGCCTATCTGGGATACACGGGAGTGTGAAGCAAGGGACACGGATAATCCAAAGTTTCACGACTGGTTTTGTCGATACCAAGCACAGGATGCAAAAGAGATGCTGCTGTACCCTATTCGGCGTGACCTTGGATTAGGTCATGAACACTATTACAACAATGACCCGGAGTCCATGCATCGCAATCTCAAGATCCGACAAGATTACAAAGCTTCTGACATGCCAACCGTTTTGGAGAATATTCGCAAGGAGAAGGATATCCAGGCAGCTTTTGTTGAAGACGCCATAATTGGTGTTGGCCCATACGAATTGGCTTCTCCATTCAAGCAATTTCAGGTGGACACACACGAGTGGACCTACAAATGGTCACAAAGGCAGCGGGACCAGCATTTAAAAACTTTCCACCGGTCAATTGAGCCGAAAAGGGAGAAACACATTATTGTGATCGATCCAGATGATGAGGCAAGTCCAACTGTTAGTCAAAAGAACGACCCCCCGTGTGAACTTTCCATTCTTTCAGAAGTTGATTCTGAATTGCTCACGGATGGAAGATGTGATCATAGCGATCCCTCTCGTGCCTCTACAACTAATTGTGAACTGTCTGTGCCTTTTTCTGAAACCGGACTATCCCCAGTCTACAGGTTGGCATATGAAAAAGCGGTTCGACTTTCTGAAAGTAACAGTATTGTAAAAGCTCCAGGGAAGCACGAAGGATATCTCACGGAGAGCAAAGCTGGAACGGCACCAAACTTTGTACAACTAAAGAAGGATGGATGCTGTGAGTGTCAGTGCCAGGCCTTTAAAGTGTCGTCCTTATGTTCCCATGCGTTAGCTGTGGCGCACATTGCTGGATGTTTAGATAAGTACCTTGTTTGGTATCACACTAAGAGTGGAGGAGTTAACCTTACGGCAACTGCATCAATTACTGCACCAAAGAATTCGGGAATGAAGCCTGGGCAGAGAAATCGGCAACGATCAAGGCAAAAGAGAAGTAGCGAACCACAGACGGAGGAGTATTCGGAAGGGCGACCATATACTCAGTCTTCAAGCGATGCAGGCCAAGTGTACACGCTGAAGTGGCTCTCGACATCGACTGCACGTGTCTGCTATGGGTGTGGTGGGCAACTGAGAGAAAGTATGTCCAACGTACCAGTTGCCCCTTTCGATGTTGTTTTGACCACGAAGGAGTACAGATGCTGGTTCGACAAAAACTCCAAGAAGATGAAAATAACAATTAAGCCAGAATCCACGCACTATCATATTAACCCGGTTTGTGTTCGGAAGAAGAATCCTCATTTTGAGGCCACAAAGCATCTTCAAGTAACAGCCGAGGATCGTAACAAGCTCCTCTCCAGCCACAAGCAGCTTCTGCAACAAAGTTTAAACATCCTCATTCAATAAGGAACTGACAATCTCAGATGAGTTATAATGCAGCGGTAGTGAAGTGGTGTTAGAGGCCAGACCATTAGACTTCTGAGCTTAGAGGGGTAATTAAGCTTGCGAAAAATCCCTCTTCAAGCCTTTGTTCTTTTAATACCCTATTAAGTTTTTTCATCGAATTTTTCCTAATGCTTTGGTGTACAATATGTAGCACTGAAAACTCCATGGAACATTTTTTTTTCGTTCCATGTATGTTTGCGGAATGTTTCTTTTCTAAACTCACCCAACCCTTCCCCTCTAACTTATAAGTCACATGGTTAGTCTTACAAAGAACGGCTGTGTATATCGACTTTTGTGTTCCTACAGATACTCTAGTTCCTTTTCTATCTGTTTTAGTAAAACGTTGTATGGGGTGCTACTTTTACTAGTAAAGTGCCGTTAAGGTTATTAAATTTATACTTTCCAGCGGGCTTCTTGTTAAATGTCACCAATCGCAATATCAGTGTTGCTAAAAATAGACAGTTGATAAATTTTTTTTGCTTTAATTTTTAAAAAGAAAAAAAGAAAAGGAAAATCAATATTTTCCAAAGTAGCATCCAGTTATTGTCAATTTAACCTTCTTTATTTTCAAATAATGTATTTTCGAGGGTACTTTGACATGTAAAAGTGGTATCCCAACAAAGTTAACTGCATGTTTATATTATTTCTAGTCATGTACTATGATGTTAGCTGTCAAAGTCCCCATTAGGGAAGGTGTACTAGACCAATTTAACACAAGTGTGCAAGACAAAGGATTTGGTTTAGGGCTTATGAATAGACATATCGTCGAGTTTTAATTCTTAGCACAAGAAAACACTTAAAACTCTCATAAAAACACAGTGAAAAGCTGAACGATTTTCAAAATCGGCACGAACAGTGTTAGTAGCATTTCGTAAAAACAGTATTGGTTACCTTAGGTTTGCAAGGGGTTATGGTTAAACCTACATCCGCCATGTTTTTTCGAACTATAGATTGCGGATAGGCACTATATTAAAAACCACAAGTGCGCCGAATTCAGACAATTGAAAAGGCGGTTCAAGTTTACAATGAAGTGATATGAAGACCGCCTCCAATCTAAAGAATCCGTATATAGGACAATGCGCACAGTCAAACAAAATCAGCTATATAGTGGTATCGTGCCTTACCTTGATTTACTCAGCGTTCCCAAGTCACAAGCCGAATGTCAATAAGGCTGAAGGTTAACCAAATCCTAACACAAAAACGTTTTAGTTCATATTTAGGAACAGACCATTTGAACATAGTGACTGTTGCTATTAAAGTTTACTCACAGTTGCTGAAAAACTTCGGCATTCACGATTAGTTATTTTCAGTCCGCCATTGCGTTCATTCTCCCAGCAAGACGTTCACACTTGAAACTCGAAAATTTAGAAGTTGCCGGTTTTCACCAACACGGCAGAGTATCGGTAAAATAACGTCATTTTCGTGTAGCCGTTGACTTCTAAACTGAAAGGATTATAAACTTGTCATGCGCTGAAGTAAGCAACGTGTGTTATGGTCAGTTTACATGACAGGGTTGATAATACTCTTAGAAGTCCGCTGTACATTTTGCGTGACAAAATTTTGCGTGACAAAGTAGCGTGATATAAATAGACTGCAAAAAATCTGACATCAACAACAAATGATAAGTAAGTTAGCTACACTACAAAACATTTTAAAATTTCTCATCGCATGGGTAGGAGAGCCTTTTTCCATTCTACTGGTGCTGACCCCGGATACACGAGAATAATTTTTATCCCGTAGCGGACGTAGCGGTCCTATCGAGGTTCCCTAAGGGTTGTGAGACAGGAGTTAATGAAAGGAGTAGAAATACGAGAATCAGTGACAACGCCAACCACACATCAGTAGTTTCACTCTTTACTCTTATGAAGTGTAACACAGAAACATGCAACTCCATTTTCCTGTTACGTTTGCGTGCTGCGTGGAAATTCTGGGAAGCACGTGTTGCGAAGACGAGGTTGTGCAGATTTTAAAAATGATTTTGGGTAAAAACTACTAGTGTGTTGACTCACCAGGTCTGCAAGTCTGCAGGTCTGCAGGTCTGCAAGTCTGCAAGTCCGCAGGTCTGCAAGTCTGCAAGTCCGCAGGTCTGCAAGTCTGCAGGTCTGCAAGTCTGCAGTCTGCAAGTGTCGCACACCGCTTTAAAAGTACCTCGTAAACAAAACAATTTTTCACCATGTGCTAAACCTTCAAACGGATTAAGTTTTTGTTGGTTAATTTTTATAAAGATGATCTCAAGATTGCCGTAAAAATTTCTTTGGGCAAATGATTCAGAGCGACGCGAGAGCATTTCAAAGTTCGTTAAAATTAAGAGTTATTTGACCTTACGAGGTCAACAATCAATTTGCGGGTCACACAAATATTCTAACTTCTGCTTCTGTGTTAACCCATTATGAAATTGAAATAGCCACATTGAAAAACATTGAAATTTCCTTACCTCATTTGCGGTAGAAGACAGATTCAGAGACCATTTTTGTGTATAAGTCCCTTCTTTGTTCATCGTATTTTTAATTTATAACGTCCGATGCACGCCGGCCGCGGACTGCCATGCAAGGTCGCACGCAAACCTCTGTTAAACTTTCGACACATTTCAGCATTATGGCATCTTATTTAAAGGCTATAACATTTGTCGAATGTTCTTCGGTTTGAAGTTAACGGATAGATAAATCTAATCACTGCTTGAGAAGTACTGAATGAACAAACATGTCGGGCCGTTTAAGCCGTGATCGTGACGGCAGTTATTTGTGTCGTCACGCAATGCAGCTGTTCTTCGGCATTTTAGCGGGGTAGGGGTAGGGCTAAAGAGTTTGAAAACACCGAATCTTTGTCTGAAACTCTTGCAGCGGAGAAAAAAAAAATACGAAGTCTTTTCAGTTACATTAGCACATTTAAGCGTCTTCACTCCGGAAAGATTATTCATTCGCCGTTGCACAGAAAAAGTAAAAACGAAATGTGTGAAATGCAAATGGTATCACTAGCTTTTTACCTGATTAAGATCACTGTGGTATTTAGCTATTTCTGTCCTTTTTTCGTATTGTTTTTTCTTTTTTTTTCTTTTTATCAGAAGGATACTGTCTTCATGAAACATTATGCGAAAAAGGGAAAATCAGTCTAATATTCGCCACATGCACGGCCCCCAAAAAATATCAATTTGTACAGTGCAACTAGTGATGTAAACGTTTGTCAAACGTTACACACCGCAACTGATGTTTTCCTTGTCTCTCAATTGACCGAGAGAGAGCCTCAAAAGAACACTTATTTGGATGTTTTCTACTTGCCAATAATCTTACTGTGAGTTTGGGTTACCTGTGGTTCGTGGGACCATTTACCTCGCTCGTGAATTTTCCGTCAATGATATGTACCATAGATGTTGGGGAGGGGGGGCTTCTTCCAGCCTTACTTCCAATTCATGTCATACCTTAATTCAGAACCATTTGTTGCATTTCCTTCAATTTAAAATTTGACTCAATGGGACTAATGTTTGGCTAATCCATTGTCGGTGTTACAAACTAAGTAAATTTAAGTATTTTTTTGGCAGTAGCAAAATAATTAGAAACCCGCTCAGATTTTAAAGCTGATAACGAGAGAATATCTAAAAATTGAAGAACTTACTAAGTTTAATACAGTAATCGCCAATTGTCGAGAATAAAAATAAATGCTGTTTAAATAATGCAGTTGACAAAACAGTAAACACTACCTGGTTTTGCTAATTACCTAGAGCCTTTGTTTACTTGAAGGCGGCGCTAAAGTGCATGTTTTTGTACATCAAAGATTCGAGTTCAGTTCCAGGTATTCAGACACAAAAATGGAAGGCACTTGTTCGTTTAAGTCCTTTGTTGGTGGAGTTTGTGGTTATGACATTCGCGATCGAAAGCGTGGAACGGAAATTGTCACTTTACTTTCGCACACAAAGGACATCTCTAATCACAAGACCTCACAAGTCTGTCTTGAAATTTACCGGACCTGACTGGGATGAGATCGAACTTATTTTATGTCGAGCAGCGTTGTTTACTAGAAATGTAAAGGAAGTAGTTGTAAACTAAAGTTGTCGAATTTAGTTCAGTGGCGGATCTAGGGAAGCGGCCCCTTTCCATCCCTTTTTTGGCGAAGAAAAAGACTCGAGGGACCGAACTTTTTTTCAGAACCATTTTCACCCACCCCCTCTCCTTATGAGCAAGCTGGATCCGCAACTGGAAATTTATAGTGAAAAAGAGATCACATGCATGATGTTATCCACAGGAAGCCCTGGTATACCCATCTTTCAGGGGCAGCTCCATCAAGTAGAGCACCTCGACTCGTATGGTAAAAAGGTAAATTTAGGAAACGAGAAAAAAGCATCCAATATGGAAAGCAAGACTGGGGAGAGGAGTTAAAAATCGATGCTCGCAAAAGGCTATTGCTACCAAATAATATATTTTAGAACATATTGACTAACGACGAAAATTAAATGGTGCTGAAATATATTTGTAAACAGTTATGGTTTTTTTACTCTTGCAAAAGTGTTTCAATTTAGTTGCCTTATCCGCACCCCTACCCCCTTAAATGCAAACAAAACTGCATTGCGTGACATAACTGTAAAAAGACTGAAAGCAAACGTCCGACATGTTTTGGTTTGTACTTCAAAGTAACATTGCAAATCTTTTAGCGCACTACAAAACCGAGAAACGCTCCAAAAGGTACTTAGCCCTTTGAATAGATGCCGTGGTACTGAAAAGTGTCGAAAGTTTAACAAAGATTGGCTGACCCGACCGTTTAATATTACGTTGTTGTCGTCCGACGTTTATCGGACGTCGTAAACAAGAGTAAAGGACATATCATGAACGGTGAAAAAATGCAAGAAAATGATCTCTGGATAAGTCTTCTACAACAAATAAGGTAAGAAAATTTCAAAACATTTTTTCTATGTGGCTACTTTAACCTTATTTATGTTAAGACATGTGGTGGAAAGTGAAATGTTTGTGTGACCCGCAAATTGATTGTTGACCTCGTAAGGTCAAATAACTCTAATTTTAACGAACTTTGAAATGCTCTCGCGTCGCTCTGAATCATTTGCCCAAAGAAATTTTTACGGCAATCTTGAGATCATCTTTATAAAAATTAACCAACAGAAACTTAATCCGTTTGAAGGTTTAGCACATGGTGAAAAGTTGTTTTGTTTACGAGGTACTTTTAAAGAAGTAAAATATATGTCTTCGAAATAAAATTATTTTGCAAGCAAATAACAACAAAATAATTCCCTAAATCACTCTACTAGATAATTAAAGATTGCAAAATATGATTTTCATGTTTTAAATGCTGTAGCGTTACTTGTTTTTGCAAGCGAGACTGTCAAAATTGTGCAATAATTTTCCACCTCAAATGGCGATTTTAACGGACTTTCGTTTTTTGAATTTTTCTTTTAAATAAAAAGATATTTGGCCGAAAAAAGTATCAAGTGATTTTTGTTATACCTTAATCTATCGAACTTTAAAATATGAAAGAAATCGAATTTTTATTACTTGCCAAAAAAATTCAAATTTGTCTGATTTTTACGGACAGGCGCTCTTAATTTCTTTTGTTTTTAGCACGAACTGCAAGTGCTATGCTTCAACTTCCTTGCAATTTGCATACGGTGCACATTTGTATACGAACACACAATGCTACTTAATTCCTAGCGTTCCTACATGTACTCTGAATTCCATTGTGCCATTCTAACAAAGGAGACTTGAATAATCACATCCCGGTAAGGCCGAGCCTGCACGTAAAAGATTGTTTCTGAAGTGGGCGATTGCAAAACCGCGTACTTATAGACAAGTATCACTCTTTAAAATACTGATCACCACCTTTCAGTGTCAAACGATCGCCTCGCATTTTTAATGATTTTTTTTTTCTCATGCGACTGTCTTTTCGACTCCGACGGAGTTGATTTAACCTTCCTAAGTTTTTCTTTACGTCTACCTTGATTATCTTACCCCGTGAGAACATTGTCAAGTAGCAGACCACAATTAGAGAAAACCTTAGTAGCGTTCTCTCGAAAAAACAAGGCATCAGTTCCTTATCCGAAAACTTATCCAGATTAAAATTATTATTTCCACAGTCAAAAAAACTTTCGAAATGCCGACCGAGTATAGGGATGATATCTGTTTACAAACATTCTTTTTGTTATTCAAATGTGCCAACCACTGGAACAAAAGAACCCTTTGTTTCGGCAGCCAATAAGGCTCTGGTTGGCACATTAATAACAATTGGTGACGTCATTGATATCTTCCCTATAGGATAGAAGTCTGCATCCCCGCAAAGCTCTGACTGCAACAACTTCTTCAGTATCTTCAGAGGTATTGAGATACTTAAAGTGCCTATCACCCCTAGAAAGTTATTTTCAGAATAAACTCTATGTACATTGAATAGTTGAATGGTAAAATATTTCTTGCTTTGAACGTCGTGTTAGTGAGTTATAGAGATTTGAATTTACAAAATGCTAATTAGATGACGTCAACCCGGGAATTTGCCATTATTTCTCCGCCAATTTACAATGCGCAGTTTACAGCTTGGGGATAATTAATTTGATAAATACTAAAAATAAACTGTGGATAGTCAATTGATTCGTAAAAAATATTTCTTGGAGGTGTAAACAAGTAGTTGTATAATAAATGATTCCCGGGTTGACGTCATCTAATTAGCATTTTGTAAATTCAAATCTCTATAACTCACAAACGCGACAATCAAAACAAGAAATATTTTACCATTCAACTATTCAATGTACATAGAGTTGATTCTGAAAATAACTTTCTAGGGGTGATAGGCACTTTAAGCCGCGAAACCGGGAACAGAAACAATACTACAAACTCATGATACAATTTAAAATTGCCTACAGCCTAAAATGTCGAAAATGAAGTCAACATACAGCTGTGCAAATGAATTTATACCCGATACTATATTAACTGTCAAGCAAAACAAAAACGCTACGTTTTTGAAATTCAGAATACGTACCAGTACATTTAGCAGTGCTCGGTTAATCCTCGTGTGCTTGGCCTTGTTTACAATAAGGTAAACTAAGGTCACTCTAGCTGTCGAGAAAAAGCTACGCCGGGTTTACAGGTCTTTACGGGCAAATTCACTGCCAGAAACAACTTTAAGCATCACGCTTTAGTGAATGTGCCGACACCTATAGAACGAATTGAATGCCATTGTGATAATGTAATGGATAATTGAATCACTTATATATCCGGAAAAAATCCTTCCGTTTCCGCGTTATTTCCGCTAAATCGGAAAACCCTAATTGAATGCACTTGATTATGTAAAAATGGTTAATGAATGTTGTTTTAGTTCAAATGACTGAACATTCACTTGAATGAACGTATATTGGCGCATATGTTCATAAGTTTGGCTAAAATGATTGTATATTTTGCGGTAATGAATGGCAAAAGGTGTAATAACAAAGAAAGCGAGTTTGGAATAGGTCTAGGATAAGGTACGGTTTTTCGGTGCTTAGTCTAGAATAGGGTTGCAAAATGCAGCGAAAATGGTCTAGTTGTCGCGATGGGCGAGTGAAGACAACAACATTTCAACATGGCGGCTTTATTTTCGCTTAGGCTTACATGTGTTACCGGGAATCCCTCGAGGGGTCCCGCGTTACTTAAAGCGTGACTATTCCCTTATTCACGGAGACAGCTCTCCGTGACACTCCCCAGGCAAGGTTTGTTTTATGTCCTAAGTGTTCAGTAATTTGTTCAGCTTTCTTCTTGCTTCGGCTGCAGCTCTGCGAATAGGGCGTTTCTCAGCAGCTTCATTTCCACTCTTCCGCTTGGGTACATCATGATGCTCTTGGCTGCTACTTCCAGGCTCGGTACACTCGTCAGACTCTTGATTAACTTGCGCGCACTCCAAAAGACACAGAAAGTTCAATGGTCGGTTCAGCAGCTTTCCTGATGCTGTTCGGACCGTAGCCGCTCGTACTTCGTTATCTTTGCTTGTGATGATTTCTTCGATTATTCCTAACTTCCAGGTTCCTCTTGGTGAGCTTTCTTTTAGTAACACAACATCTCCCTTTGCGGGTTGAACTTTAGATTGAACTCTAGGGGCTTTTAAGTACTTCTGGCTTCTTTCATGCAGACTTAACACATATTCATCAAACCACAGTTTCCAGAAAGTAGTATGGGGCGTTGGGGGTCCGGGACCATTTGAGTCCCATAAATAAGCGGTCCTCACTGCGTTCGGGCCGCTATTTTATGGACTCAAATGGTCCCGGACGCCCCAACGCCCCATATTACTATTCTATTTGCATATGCTGCTCCGGTACGAGATCACCCCAACCGGTACGAGACCACCACCACCCCAGGGAGGTATTACCAATTGGAGAAATCCCACCCCCTGTATATACCCACCCATATGGCAATGGCGGCTCAAGGTCTTGACTTCAATCCAAGGAACCATGACTACTTCGGCAAATGGTTGCATGGCTACAAGATGAACGTCCCTGATGACTACCAAATCAACGACCTTAATGCTTTTTTCATAACCAATAGGGCGTCTATTCTCCAGAAAATAGCACGCGAAGTCACAGAGCTTGGCGGAGTGAAGGTCACTTTGTCATTCGATGTTCATTTTTCAAAGGAAGGCGATGACAATCGAGAAATGGATCACTTCTTTTGGAACGTCAACCCACTGATAGTAACACATCTCTATCAGCTGCGAGAGGGGGACATTCTGGAAGGCATTGTGAATGGTTTTAAGGAAGAGATTGCCAGATGGCAGCACATGGGTTCTGGCTGGGTGATTGAGAAAATCAACACTGTCTACCTTGAGTTTGGGTTGTACCAGCCCCTAAGAGGTGGTACATTCATCCCAACACCATCAAAACTCAGGTCAAAGCAAGCCATCATCAATGTAAAGAACAGAGACAACCAGTGCCTCCGATGGGCACTTAGAGCAGCCTTGTTTCCTGCCGAGGCGCACTCAGACCGGCCAGGTAGTTATCCCGTTGATGATGGTCTAGACTTCACTGGAATCGATTTTCCAACACCATTGAGCCAGATATCCAATGTTGAGCGCCAAAACAACCTTCCAATCAACATTTATGGATACCAGAACAACAAGGTGGTTGTTATCAGAGTCAGTGAGCTAGAGGACCCCAATCTGCGAAGGATCAATCTGATGATGCTCACAGACATACACACCTCGCATTACTGCTATATCAAGAGTATGAGCAGGCTCCTACACAGTGAGTACAATGCAAGGCGCCGTATGCATCACTGTGACAGGTGTCTCCAAGCCTTTTCTTCAGAACGGGTTCTCACTGACCATCTCTTCTACTGCAGGGGAGTCAAAGGCAGGCCGGTACGAGCTGAAATGCCAAAAGAAGGCGAAAACTTCCTTCACTTCGAGAACTTCCAGAACCAGATGAAGAAGCCTTGGGTTATCTATGCCGACTTCGAAAGCATAGTCGAAAAAGTCCACGGTTGCACACCAGACCCATCACAGAGCAGTACCACTGAAACATCCATACATAAACCCTGCGGGTTCTGCATGTTAGCTGTTCGCTCTGATGGAGAGACAAAGGGTCCTTATCTATACAGAGGAGTGAACTCGGTGTCACTCTTTCTTAACAGCCTTCAGCAGCTGGAAGGAGAGATCAGAGACGAGCTGCAACGCAAGGAACCACTATCCATGACAAGAGCAGACTGGGCAGATTTCAACCGTGCAACAGATTGCCACATCTGTGATAAGTCTCTCATCAAGGAGAACCACAGGGATGCCATTGCGGGTTACAACCCAGACACCGGAGAATATTTGGGCTTTTTCATCTGTACACTAACAAATGCTATCAAAAGGCATTCAAAATTTACATTCAGGGCGAGGATGGTGAATTGGAAGGGTTCCCATTTATCGGACCAAGAAACCAAAGGCAGGCCCCCCCTGAGAATTCACTAGAGCAGACCGATTGTCTATTATGTGGAGAGCCCCTTATCCAAGATTCTGTTCGAGATGCAGTAAAAGATCATTGCCACATCACAGGTAAATATCGGGGTGCGGCTCACAGTGCTTGCAATTTCAACTATTTCCGTACCAGCTCGAAAACGGAAATAATTCCAGTAATCTTTCACATCTTGAAGGGTTACGATGCACACCACATCATGAGTGGTATTGCAGACGTGCATTCTGATTTGAAATGCATCCCAAACAACATGGAGAAGTACATATCCTTCTCTCTTGGCAAGCTGAGGTTCATTGACAGCTTGCAGTTCATGCAGTCAAGCTTAAGCGCCCTGGTTGAAGCAAGCAAGCCAGAGTCCTTTACAATCACGGTAGATTACGAGAAGAACCCTTTCAAACGCAAGCTTATTTTACAAAAAGGTGTCTACCCATATGAGCACATGGACTCATGGACCCGCTTCGATGAGACAACACTACCACCGAAGGATGCCTTCTACAGTGAGCTCAAGAAGGAAGGCATCTCCGATGGCGACTACGCCCACGCGCAAAAAGTGTGGGAGACATTCGGATGTAAAACACTCGGAGATTACCACGATCTCTACCTTTGCACAGATGTGCTTCTTCTGGCTGATGTTTTCGAGAACTTCAGAAAAACATGTCTGCACCACTACAAACTTGACCCGGCACACCACTATACAAGCCCGGGCCTTTCCTGGGACGTTCTTCTCAAGTATACGGGCGTCAACCTGGAGCTGCTCACAGACGTCAACATGCACCTCTTTGTTGAAAGAGGCTTGCGAGGTGGTATATCCATGGAGAGCAGGCGCCACTGCAAGGCCAACAATAAATATCTTCGCGACTACAACACCAACGAAGAGTCAAGCTACATCATTTACTACGACGCAAACAATCTCTACGGCTGGGCTATGAGTCAGCCTCTCCCAGTTGGTAAGTTCGCATGGTGCCCTGTCTTTCCAACACTTCACCAGATCAGGAAGTGGAGGTCAAACAGAAAGATCGGTTACATCCTTGAGGTTGATCTTGAGTACCCAGAGGAGCTGCACGACGAGCACAATGCCCATCCTCTAGCCCCAGAAAAGCCGGTCATCCCAAAGTCATGGATGTCACCCTACTAAAGGGCCTTGGTAGAGGGGCAGCCAGAGGACAAGACACAGAAGCTGCTCCTTACCCTACACAATAAACCCCGGTACGTGTTGCATTACAGAGCCCTCCAGCAGTACTTGGTTCTTGGAATGAAGTTGAGGAAAATCCACAAAATCCTCAAGTTCGAGCAGAGGGCGTGGATGGAGCCATACATCTCCCTGAACACCGAGCACAGGAAGAAGGCCAATTCCGACTTCGAGAAGAAGTTCTTCAAGCTCATGAACAACTCCGTCTTCGGTAAGACAATGGAGAACCTCGGAAATCGAATCGACATGAAGCTTGTCCGACCGCACGAGCAAAACAAGATGAGAAAGCTTATCGCAAGCCCACTATTTTCCAGAGCAGCGGTCTTTGGAAGCAACCTGGCGGGGATCCAGATGCAGAGGGAGAAAATCCTCTTCAACCGACCAGTCTACACAGGCATGTGCATCCTTGATCTCTCCAAAACACTGATGTACGACTTCTTCTATAACCATCTCAAGCTGAAGTACGGTCCGCGAGTAGACCTACTCTACACAGACACCGACTCCCTACTCTTCGAGATCAAGACGGATGATGTCTACAAAGACATGGAGAACCTTCGGGATGAACTCTACGACACAAGTGACTATCCTAAGGACCATCCACTCCACAGCCAGCTTAACAAGAAGGTCATCGGCAAGATGAAGGACGAGTGCGCGGGTAAGCCTATCTCGGAGGCTGTCTGTCTTCGCTCGAAGATGTACTCCATCCTTGTGGATGGCGCAAAAAACATTAAGAAAGCAAAGGGCACCACCAAGGTTGTCACAAAGAAAGAGATCACCCACCAGAACTACAAGGACGCCCTCTTCGACCAGCGAACCTTCAAGCACGGGATGGACAGGATCCGAAGCAAAGGCCACCAGATCTTCGGTGAGCATCTAACCAAGACAACACTTTCCCCCTTTGACTCCAAGCGTTGGATCAAGGATGATGGTGTCCACACGCTGGCATATGGACACAAAGACACGCGCTAGAGACCAGATGGTGGTAACTGAGTGCCCGGCGGCACAACCATCAACTCTTCACGCACAAATCCTCGCTTGGGCCCATCGTAAAGGTAGTACACCACTGGCTCATTCGGCTTGGTGACAACTCTCTCAGCGTTATAGACTTTCAAAGACCAGATGGGATCAGTAGCACGCCTCCCACCACCTTCCAGCTCGCCAGGGTAGTACAGATATCTCACACTCACCCGGGGAGGGAGCTTCTTCTCATAGACCCCAACAGGCCTGGCATATGGTGTCGCAGGCTTGGCTGATACTGCCTTCTCTTTGATCGCATCCTTTGGCTTCTTGCCAGTTAGCCGGGTCACTTCATTGTTCAAGGCCGAGATAACATCTGGCAGTCTTTTGACCCATGCAGTAGACCGGCCAGAAGGCATATTCATTTCAACGGCATACTGATAACCAAACAGCCTTTCAGCCAGGGTGCGATTGAATCTCTCCACAATTGCTTGGTCTCTGTGGATATCAACCCGCCCTCGGCGAATGGTCGTTTTGTTGTTTTCCATGGCCTTAGTCACAGCTCCCATAAACTCACTCCCAGGGTGAACCTGCAAGAGATGAGGCCATTTCAAAGGCCCCTTCCTATAAATCTTCTGAGATGCCCTTGAGACTTCTTCAGACTCTTTTGAAGTCAGGGGCTCCGCAGCTTTGTATCGGCTAGCCACATCAACAAGGGTTAATGCGTATTTGTAAACCTTTCTGCTTTTAGGGAGCTTGTCATGGGGTAGGAAGAGAAGATCCGCTTGATGCACCGCATTGGGCGAGGAGACATCAAACTTGGGCCGAGGGATGTAGCGTGGCGCCGGGAGATATATTTGCCAAAGGGCTTGTTTGACCAACCATTTCTTTGTCGCCTCTTCAGAGACCCTAGCCGCAGTGGCCAGATTTTTTACAGCGGTAAGACCTTTCCAATACCCTTTCGGGCTGTAGTATATTTTAGAGAGTTTGACCTCCATAGGGGGTGTGCGGGGTATATATGTTTGTTTACAGAAAGCGATAGGCCACATACCCACCCGCAAGCAGGGTGCCTCCAATGAACGCAAGTTCACCAGTCTGCTGTTGTTGACTGGGCTTGTAGAAGTCCGAGAACTGAGGCTCTTTGTAGTCTTTGATTTGTTTATCTGGTTGTGTTTGGTGCATCTGATTATACAAGGCCAGGGCTTGGTCGGTGGTTTGGAAGTTTTGACTAGCTTGGTGTTTAATCCGATCGTTGGTTGCAATCCAGTCGAGGAGCTTGGTGCGGTCCTTCTGGTATTTGGCGTAAGCCGCTTGGTATTGTTCCAGGGCTTTGTCGTGACGAATTTTCTCATCCATTGCTGTCTTTCCGCTATCACCAGACAGATATTTCGCGAGATAGTTGCCGCCCGTGAAAGCGGCCGCATTGAGAACAGCGCCAAGGGCCATTATTGCAATCGAGGCCATTGTAGTCGTGTGTATACATATGGTTTTTACATGTTCTCTGGGAGGATTTTCTGGTCCTCGAGATATTTCTTCAGCGCGATGCTGCCAGCCATGACGGCTGTGAACTTGACGTAGTTCATCAAGCTTGCACTGGGGTCGGCAGTGAAGTTTTCTTTGATGGTCTTTTTCCCAATCCAACCAATACCGGCGACAAGGCCAGTGATTGTTGCGGCGTCAAGGATAGACTTCACAAGCTTGTTGTCAGACATGGTTTGTGTGCAGTATACATATGTGTTTTTTTTCCATTTTTATAATTCCTTGTCTTACCGGAATTCGAGATGGGGGCGGTGCAGCGGATGTTGCTGGTGTTAGTGGTGTTGCTGGTGTTGCTGGTGTGTTTGGTTTGCGTCCAAGCTTTTGCATTATGGCTTCGCGTTGGTAGTACACACCAGCAGCAGAGACAATGAACCCACCAACCGCCAGAATAAGGTAGATTGAGTTGCTGTTGGTGTCACTTGTTGCGCTACCAGTGTCACTTGTTGATGGTTGGTTTGCAGCACTGGTGTCACTTGTTGATGGTTGGTTCGCAGTCTTTTGTGCTTCGGTCTTTTTCTTTGCTTCACGGGCCAGGCGGTTGCGTTCTGCTAGCCTTTTGCCAGAAGCAACGCGGCCGGGGTTCTTTTCTGTTGCAGGCTTCGTTTTCGGGGCCTCAGAGGTAACACGTACAGGTGTTTGGGTTGGAGTTGGAGTTGGAGTTTCTTCAGGGATCGTCTCGAGTGGTGTGGCCATAGTGGTATATATGTAAATTGTATTTTTTGAAAATGTGACAAGTGTGCTGACAGGTTGCTGTCAGGTTCCAGCCAGGTTCCTTCAAGGTTGCTGCTAGATTAACACCAACTTCATCAAAGCCCTCAAGTGGATAGCCTTCACTGTCTCTGCTTGGATGTGTGGATTGGGGTTCCAAATCTATCAAGTCAGGCTCTCGTTCAAGCTTGATGTTGTGATGAGAGCAGCATTGGCAAGCGCCAGCCATCGTCCGCATCGCATGGCAAGAGCCCCAGCAAGATTTGATAGCTCCTGGTTGATTATGTAGTCGTTTTTGAGTTCTTGCTGCAACTCCTTGACATCCTCAACCGGGATCACCATGCCAACGCCTTTGGACATGAGCATGATAGCGGAATCAACTAGGGATTCGATTGTCTTGTTGCCTATGTAGGCCTCGTACCTTTTGCAGTACTTGTCAACGTCCTTGTCTGACAGCCGCTTGACATGATCGTGTGTGAGCTGCACGCCGATAGCTTCTTTGGCCTTGCCAGTTGAAACGTGGATTGCCAGCTTCTCACGTTTGGCAGGAATGTCACTGGTACCGGCTATCCCTGTGGGAGGTGTGGTATCAGGGGCGGCCTCCAGCATCTGCATTACTTCGTTCAAAGCGGTCTGGTCTTCAGCTGCATGTGCCATCAGCAAGGTGTATACATATGTGTTTTTATTTTTCGATAATTCTCTTGATGTCGGGTAAAAGAGTTTTAAGCTCTCGTATAAGCCCCGCCATGGTGTCTGGCATAGAATTCAACCGCAATGGATATCTGTTGAGAAGCATGAGGCGCAGATCTTCCTCACCAGCGGCTTTGATAATTTTGTTTTGCGGATCAAGTGTGTTTTTGCGCAATTCATCCAAAAGCTGTGAGAGCACAGTGAGCTTGTGTAGGTTGGTTGGAGCATTCATAGTCATGTATATATGTGCGTATTATTTACATCTTGTACTCAATTCCATACGGGTGTCTCACAGAGAAAACCAGGTGGGAGAACTTGCGGGATTTGAGCCTTGCGATAAGCTCTTTGTACTCCTCATTGGAGAGCTCTCCGGCATAGTCTTCGAATATGGCCTTGGTAGTCTTGGCTGGAGGGTGTGTAAAAAAGCACGATTGCTGCGATATTATCACGATATGGCTTAGCAATGCTGGTGATCTGCTGGGTCAAGACCCACACGGATATGCCGTCATGCCTTGCGCTGAACCCTAGATTAACCAGCTGACTAGTGCGACCTTTGACATCTTTGGAGGCGGCGCAGTCATCGAGAATGAATAAAGTGTTGGTGCATGTGAAAAAAAAGCTTGCCAACTTCAACCAGTCTTCGATCTCATGCTGTTGGCAGACAATCACGAAGATTCGCGGATCGCGGTCCACGAACCCATCGTATGTCTTGTTCTTGACAAATGTGGGGCAGAATAAAACCATGTAGTCAAAACAACCCCTAAAGGGGCCTCGCAGTTGGTTTAGAAGATACTGTGTCTTGCCAGAGTTAGTGGGTCCCACGATTAGTGCATTGAAAGGCAGCTTTCTTGGGTCCATAACCAACACCTATATTAGTTGGCTTGCAAACAATTGGTTCATGTGTTGGTGGGGAGGGTGCCTTTGCCAGAAGTCTTTGTATTTCATTGTATGATAATGGCCTGGTAGATCGCAGTGGAGCCGGCTTAGCATAGAAGTTAAGCTTGTTGCTTGTTGTTTGTTGGTTTGTGGCCATGGGGGCTGGTGGTATATATATGTGCCTAGTACTGAACCGATTCCAGCTGCCTGCTCATGATGTTCATCTGTGAGTCTGAGATGGTGAAGATGTGGCAGTTTGCGGTTCCCGAGCCTTTGCCGTCTCGTTCGATCTCGAGTTGCACGCCATCCTGTGTGTTGACGAGCCGTTGGCCGTTGCCGTGCAGGGCTGTGTCAGCCATGGACCGCAGGTCAATCCAGAGACCAAACTTGTTGCCTGTGAGATATTTGGTCAGGTTCATGTTAGGCCTGCCGCGCGTGTGTGGGTTGAAGTATCGGTATATTTCATTCCACATGTCAGTACCACTGACGCCATCGTTGTAGACCCTGTTTGGGACACCGTTGACTGTGACCTTCACTTTGGTGATGTCGGGATTGAAATAGTGCAGAGAGTCCCTGGCACCCGCTGTATAGGGATTGATGAACAGCAAGAGGATGCCCTTGAGAGACCGGCGCTGTGGGTTAACCCGAAGATTCAGCCGAGTGTCAACGCCTTTTGTGAAGGGATGCACCCGATCTCGCATTACGAGGTCATAGGCGAACTCCTTGCCATTAGTGTAAGTGCTTGTTGCCTCGTCGGCCAGACTCTTACTTCTGATCGTCTCATACTCCAGCTGGAGGTTTTCCAACTTGTACACGAGCTTGCTTGTGTCTGAGCCCCGGACAACTTGGGATGCGGGGGCGAGGGTTAGTTCGAAGACCAGATCGTTATATAACGCTTGAGGATATATGATTCCGTGATCAGTTAAGATTTGGTGATCGAGGTTGATGCGATACTTATTTTTATATATTGTTTCCAGCTTGGTTTCCGCATCCACGCCTGAGCTCTTCTTATCGCCAGCACCAAAGCGAATCTTGCACAAATCCACACTCTGGATGCCCTCCAAAAGCATATTTTCCCGCTCATCGGTTGATTTGAATAGGTCTTCGAAGATTTTGTAGATGTCGTACCCAACCGTGTCCTGGACGGTGGTGGCGGCAAACTTTACAACGAACCTGTCCACCAGGTCCCGAGAAACATTTTGCACGAGATAGTTGTTAGCGTGGCCCCCGGCTAGATTGATGTTGAACACCAGTGCAACTGAACCAGAGACGATTACATCGTGCTCGCCCAGCTTAGGCACCGAGACGTACAGTGTCTCGCCGGGATTGGCCTCAGATGGGTTGAATGTGATGCGCTTTACGGTTCGCTCTGCCTTCATGGCGCCAAGTGTCTTTTCACTGTGAGATGGAAGTAGATTCGGTTGCACAGCCATGGTATATATTTGTGTTTTTAAAATTTATATTTATATATCATCCAACCTCGTTCCCAGGGCTTTTCCCTTCGAGAGAGGGGCGGCGGGAAAAGACCCTGGCATCGGCTGGTCACGTGCCCATCGGACACCCGAAAAACCTGGGTGTAATAAATTAGATGTGAAATCGAAGCTGCATAATCAAAAGCAAGATGGGAGTTTAATACGAGAATATGGGGGTGGCAGGCCTGCACGACTCCTACCCCATGTTTTTAATGCCATTTGCTCCTTCTATATGTTTTGAACGGGTATTATACATTTAGTAACTGTACAGTATAGACTGAATTTTAAAACCTTTCAAAAGCCGCGTGCAACGGACTAGAGGTCAAGTCTAGCCTGTCGGTTGTAGTTTCCCGTGGTGTCGTGCTTGTAGATTTTGACCTCATTTCAGCGTCCTTTTTTGCCTGGCGGTTGTTGTGTTGTTTTCGCCATTTAATAGTTTTGGCATGTAGATTTTTATGTAGGAAAGGTTTGAATTCCACTAACTTTTCTCTCTGAAATACCGGACATGACAGGATCTGAAATGATCTGTTGGCCGTGTCAGAATGTCTTTCCTGCTATTTATATCACGCTGGGCCCAGCTATTTTAATTTTCATGATCCAACTTTATAGCAGAGAGAGTTGTAGCTTAATAAGCTATTTAACTTGTAGAGAGTTGAAGTTTGTCTTAGTCAAGGCTGTAATTTTAGCTTCCTTTCGCTACGCTTTATAGCTGCGTGGAGCTCGCTGCCGGTTTATACTATTATAAAACCTCCGTTGTCAATTTTGACAGTCTGGCGAGTGCTTCGTTTACGCCACTATTTCATTCAGGCAAGACCATGGTTTCGGTTCACCTCTCGAACCTCATCAGTTGCCGGGTTTGTATTTGCTAGTTTCTACCTTTTTAGCAACGCATATTTTTGTTGAGAACGGTCAAACCATTCTGCTCAACATAATTTTCAAACATGTATTTATACCCTTGATGGGGATCGAATTTCCTAAGCGTGTATTTCTTTGGAAGGCATTATTTGGAAATTTTAGCACTTTCTTCTCTTGGCTGAATTGAGGATATTTCTAAATGTGAGCGCTTTCGTTTCCTGCACATTCCTTCTTAAGTTCGGAATAGATGCTATTAGATCAGTGCGTAAGGGTATAAATACATGTTTGAAAATTATGTCGAGCAGAATGGTTTAACCATTCTCAACAAAAATATGCGTTGCAAGAAAGGTAGCAACTAGCAAATACAAACCCGCAACTGATGAGGTTCGAGAGGAGAACCGAAACCATGGTCTTGCCTGAATGAAATATCGGAGAAATAGTGGCGTAAACAAAGCACTCGCCAGACTGTCAAAATTGACAACGGAGCGAGCTCCACAGCTATAAAGTGTAGCGAAAGGAAGCTAAAATTACAGCCTTGACTGAGGTAAACTTCAACTGTACTCTCTACAAGTTGAATAGCTTATTAAGCTACAACTCTCTCTGCTATAAAGCTTGGATCATGAAAATTAAAATCCTGCAAAGACAAATCTAAAATAGCTGGGCCCAGCGTGACATAAATAGCAGGAAAGACATTCACGGCCAACAGATCATTTCAGATCCTGTCATATCCGGTATTTCAGAGAGAAAAGTTAGAGAAATTCAAACCTTTCCTACATAAAAATCTACATGCCAATACTAATGGCGAAAACAACACACAACCGCCAGGCAAAAAAGACGCTAAAATGAGGTCAAAATCTACAAGCGCGACACCACGAACTACAACCGACAGACTTGACCTCTAGTCCGTTGCACGCGGCTTTGAAAGGTTTTAAAATTCAGTCTATACTGTACAGTCACTAAATGTAGAATACCCGTTCAAAACATATAGAAGGAGCAAATGGCATTAAAAACATGAGGTAACAGTCGTGCAGACCTGCCGCTCCCATATTAGACATATTACATACAATTACTTGATTTTATGAGCCACAATGGCGATGTTTCTAGGTCGAAATTAGAAATCGCAATGCTAATGTAATTTTTGAGCAAATTCCATCAACCAATGAAAATGCAGGATTAACCACAGGAATGCATACATTAGTGTTATAATTATTATTTAAGAACGCCACGTGACCAGCCGATGCCAGGGTCTTTTCCCGCCGCCCCTCTCTCGAAGGGAAAAGCCCTGGGAACGAGGTTGTATATCATCATGGCTGATGTTGTTGATCCAGATGAGACAACTGACACAGACCCTCTCATCACAGACAAAGGAGATAACAATGATGATGATTACATCCCAACAGATGAAGAATTCAGTAATTGGTCCCAGACCCCCCAAGACACCAACACCACGCAAGCCTTTACCCCAGGTGCTGCTTCCACACCATACCATGGCGGTGAGCATATTGAAATGCATACAATGTCTAAAGAACAAAGTGGGCTGCCAGGTGCTTCTTTAGAACCCCCTCTGTTTAAGGAAATCATAGACGGAAATGAAAAAGCAGAGGAGGTCGATAAAGCTATGGACTTGATCAAAAGGCGCTTTCCAAAAGTAAACATCGCGAAATTAGGCCCAATTGGTTTCGGTAATAAAAAAGGAAATGAAGGCAGAATATTTTCCTTTGGATCACAGGGTGGCGAAACTCCCGTTTTCAAGAAAGATGTGTCGGGCCTTTATAAAACATTCACAGACAGTAAAAAAGTGGCTCTTGGCCCAAGCGCTGAAGAAATTGTCTCGGAAGGCAATGCATCAATAAGGGAAGATACACAAAGATTGAAGGAGTTAGAAAAACAAGTGAAGGAGGATGAAAGGGTTGCTGTGGAGCTAAAACCAACAGAAAATAAGAAGCAAAACCTCGAGGACAGAATCGAACAAGTTCAAGCGAGGAAGGACTCTCTTGAGCAGGAACACGGTTCAAGCGTTGAAAATCAAGCCGAGGTAGGCCGCCTAAAACAGATGTTAAAGAATCTTCAACTAGATCTTAAAAACGAGGAAAAGGAGGTAGCGGCCCTTAAAAAAATACAAAAACAAAAACAAAAAGAACGAGTCCAAAAACAGGCAAAGGTTGACAAAGCCAGAACACGCCTTTCTGCTAAGGTGAAGGAAAGAAATGAAGTTGAAGCAAGGCTAAACTCTACTAAACCACTTGATGAGTTAAACGAAAGAGAAGCCGAGCTTAAACGCGAAAACGAGGAAGACAGACGCGTGAGAGAGGATGAGAACACTTCTCCATCTGATCGAGAAGCCGCGGAAGCCCGAGTTGCTGAGCGAGAAGAAGAGCTGGCAAGGCTCAGACCACAGGTTGAGGAGAGGGAACAAGCCCTGTCTTTGAGAGAGAGGGTTAGAGAAATCTTCAAGAAATACGAATGGACCCTGCAAGCTGTTGTTCTGGCAGCTGGCATCACCATCAACGCTGTGGTACTCGCCACCTTGAATGGCCTAGCAAGGGCCACCAAGGCTATTGGAAATGGGCTTAAAGAGCTTGGCAAAAAGGCAGCTGCCGCCTTGCCTGGCCTCATTGGCTCAATTGTGAGCTTCATCTTCAAAGCGGCTGGGTCGGTCATCTCCTTTCTGGGTGAACACGCTTGGCTGCTAATCCTTGCCGTGGTGGCCTTCCTTGTTGAAAGGATCACCAAGCGTGCGAAGTCTTGAGATTTGCGCTTATCTAAACCAAACGATAGCGCACCCACAGCCATGAGTGCCTTGTTTACATGATGCGGGTCGGGTTGTGCTGGCGTGGGATGTGGTGTTTTGCTTGTGGCTGGTGTTGGATGTGGTGTTTTGCTTGTGGTTGGCGTGGGATGTGGTGTTTTTCTTGTGGCTGGGGCTGGCGTGATGCCCTGTGCCTGTGTAGCCTCTTTATGTATCGGGTTTGATGGGTGACTGTTTGGTGGATTGATTTTTGTTGGACCACCGTCCATGTGGTGAAGTGAGGCT
The DNA here is from genome assembly GCA_024195265.1 of Dendrophyllia cribrosa. Classification (NCBI taxonomy): domain Eukaryota; kingdom Metazoa; phylum Cnidaria; class Anthozoa; order Scleractinia; family Dendrophylliidae; genus Dendrophyllia; species Dendrophyllia cribrosa. The sequence goes on along the minus strand of JAJLRJ010000011.1, from coordinate 5,281,859 downwards.
TTTTTTGTGTCCAGATTAACATCATTGTTCACACCCAGCTTCATCCCTTGCGTTGCCTCCCTTAGATTGTTGTTATACCCGATCACGCTCTCTGTGTTGATAACCATGCGTGATGGCATGAGCCAGCTTCCGGGTGCTGTCGCAAAGTCTAGGCGCACTTTCGTTGCCTGGATGGCAAGTTGGTAACGCTGTACGCTTGTTGCGATGTCGTTCAGTATTATGGCCTCCTCTAGATGGGCGAGGAATACTCTCTGCGTTTCGAACGCCCGGCCTCCTCTTCCAATGATACTGCTGCGGGTTTTGGCTTGTGAACCAAGAATGCAGTACACAAAGGCCTCGATTGATTGGTTCATACGCGCGAGCCCTGGCTGTGTTAGCCCCTGTGCGTAATTTGGCACAAAGTGCTCGAACTGGGTGTCCGTCCCTTGGTCATTGCGGACGAAAGATATTTTATTGGCGCGATAGTTGGGGTCGTTTCTGTCAGTTACGCGCACATCATTGAACAGAGCTAGATCGGGATCGGGGTAGTTGTAATCGGTAGAAATGTTGCCACCTCCATATTCACCAATGTAGACATTCCCAAGACCGTGGTTCTTGCCATATGTGAAACGGAAGTCAGAACTGGGGTCGATACCGAACTCTATGCAAATCTTCTTGTACGCGTCGATGTTGTACTTGTTGTCTTTCTGGTTGAATGGGGGGTCGTCTGGCAAAGCACTCACGCTTTGTTCCCCACCCATCTTGTGGAGTATTCAACTTGTTGTGAAATAAACGTGAAACCGGTAAAATGACCGGAGCTGGGGGGTTAGAGATAGACTGGAGTTCTTATCGAAGAGAATGTCACGCGAGATTCCGCAGCCGGTTGTTGCACACCACAGTGCGAAGGAGAGTTGTTGTGGCCAAAAACTCATATGCGGCCCACCTAGCCACTTTCTTCCATATTTCGCGGTTGTGAATGAAATCTGTGTGTCCCTGAAGATATTTCTGTATTTCGTTGTGAAATACTCAGTTGGAGTGACGTAAATCTTTTGCGCTTCGTCGTTCAAAATTGCGCCAATCATCATATCCTTGTCTATTGTGGTGGAGAAATCAGGGACTTTAAGCACCGGGAACCGGAACGGCAACGGCGACGCGAAAACTGTCAGGGAAAACCCAAATGACGCATTGCGCATGTTTGGCGGGAAATATCTAGACGTTCTCTTCCCGGGCCCGACGTCAGATAGCAAGGTTTGCCGTCGTGTGAAAACGTGAGTATATATTCATCATTTTTCTTTGGTTTTATCCAGTCTTTTTTGATATAATACACTTAATGTTGTTTAAGAAGACTATACAGAAATAGGAAACGATATTTATTGCTTCATTTAGGTCAATTTGGTGCTTCTGTACGCTCTTTGAGAAAGAGGTGGTAATTCACTACAACTTGTAAACTTAGAACTACGTTTCTTTGCTCAAATTTATTAAAATTAATGCAGTGGCTATTCGTACGGCACCCGTACGCGGACTTCGATTTGCTATTCGTACGGGAGTCCAAAGCTTTCGACAATTTTCGAGGTTATTCTTCACTTTTGGTGGTCCACAATATTAAATGTTCGTTTAGTTTTACGAAGCGCTTCTGGTAAGCGAAGTTTAATTGATTTGGCTCAGACTAATTTGCGAGCGAGCGACTCATTTCGTGACACTTAAGAAATTTTCGCGTCCAAAAATACTCCCGTACGGCCAACTTCGATTTGCTATTCGTACGGAAGTCCAAAACTTTTGAAAATTTTCGATGTTATTCTTCACTTTTGCCGATCCATAATATTGTACGTTTGTTTATATTCACGAAGCGCTTCTTGTGAGCGATGTTTATTCAGTTACGCGAAGGAATCTCGTTTATGTGACATCGCCATGTACTCCCGTACGCTATAAACTTGTTATTGTTATTCATACGGGAATCTTCTTATTGGGTTTTTTGTTTCCAACGCTTCTTCCATTGAGACTACCTTTCCTTGCTCACAAGTTGTTTAGTTAACAGAGAAGAACTGGTTTGTATGTCCAGATATATTACAGGGGCACCCAACGACCGAATGTTTCCAAATACGTCAGAAATGTCTAATATGTATTTCTCTATGCTTTAGAAGCCTGTTTGGTTAATTTGAAGCTGCCCTAAAAAATATTTATCTGTTCGGATATCTTAGGGGAACTTTGGTCGCTTCGAAAGTTCATCCGAAAGTTTTAGCTATCCTGATGAGTATTTTCGAAAGTTCGAGGACATGGAGTAGCCAATACTTTCATAAGAAAATTTTAGGAGACATTTTTTTTATACTTGTGCGTATAGCAATTTAGCGAAAATACTAGGCAATATAAATGCTCATCCGAATATTATAGGCGTAAAACCTATTCATCCGAAAACGTTAGGGCGTGTAAATTATACGAATGGCACTGAGTCCTTCCTTATGGTTCCAAACAGCAGGATCTTAACTCAGTTGTTCTACTGCATTCATATGCAGGATTCATCTTTGTTCCGTTTGTTTTGTTTGTTTTAGCGGACAAAAAAAAACATTCGAAAATTATGAGACATAAAATTATTTCCGAAAATTCTAGGGCAACTTCATGGTTTTCGCATTATTTCCGAAAATTCTAGGGCAACTTCATGATTTTCCGAAAAACGTCGAAAAGTCTAGGGAATCGCTCGGTGATATTTTTCGAAATTTTTAGCCAACCTTCCATCCGAACAGATATTTTATCGAAACATTTCGTTGGGTGCCCCTGATATTATAACAATTTGAATTAATTTTTTGACACTTAACTTGTTTAATAGATGTCCCAGACACTCAAATTATTGATAATGAAACATATAATAATAAAAAGAATCGAAAAGAATCACTCACGTACGGCAAAAGGTGATCTTCATTGTGGATCAACAAAAGTGAAGAATAACATCGAAAATTGTCGAAAGTTTTAGGACTCCCGTACGAATAGCAAATCGAAGTTGGCCGTACGGGAGTATTCTTTGGGGTCAAGTGTCACGAAATGAGTCGCTCGCTCGCAAATTAGTCTGAGCCAAATCAACATCGCTTACCAGAAGCGCTTCGTAAAACTAAACGAGCATTTAATATTGTGGATCAACAAAAGTGAAGAATAACATCGAAAATTGACGAAAGTTTTGGACTCCCGTACGAATCGTACTCAAGAACATCGAAGTCAAAACAGTCGTAAGAATCGTACGGCAGGTCAAGTTTATTGGACGTGTTCAAATCGTACAAGAGCATATACTGCCCGTCGTTGATTATTTTCTTGACACGGCTTATGAGAAGCATTTCCCTAACCTCATTTAGCGAGCACATTTCGGAAAAGAGCCGCCTCTACCGAGCTGCACATTTGGCAAACGTTGCGGTTCTGTAGCTGGTTTATTTGTAACTTCGCGCCAAGACCGCGTTCTCTGCCCAGTCTTTTCTCGGTTTCGACGTCGCCGTTGCCGTTCCGGTTCCCGGTGCTTAAAGTCCCTATCAACAGCTGGGATTGACTTTTCTGTATTTCGAGTCAACGATAGCTGATAGGGAAAACCACCGTCTTGATGGAGACCAAGAGCGTCTTTCATGGCTTGAGTCCAATCTTTGTGGGGCATTCTTGTAACGAGCGCCCATGAGCCAGGGCCTTTTTTGTAAAGCACTTCTCCTGTGGCGGTTTTGTTGTCGTCGCCAAACTCTACTTGCACTTCAAAGTGGGACATATCAACGCGCGGGAAACGCTTTTTGAAGTCTGATATCGCCTTGGCCTTGGCCGCGGCAGAGAGCTTTGCTGCTTCTGGTGTTCCAATCCAGGCTAGTGGATCTGGGGGTGGCTTTACATGGCTATAGACGTTTGGAGTTGAATTAAAAGGGGGTGGGGGACCAAGATTTGAATTAGGATTAAATCCACCGGGCCGTCTGCCAAACATGATTGTATATATTTATATTTAAAAAATGTTTTTATATACATGCAATCATGGTTGTGTTAACAATCGTCGCGCCTTCGAACCCTCACACGATCTACTTCGATCACCCGCTTCCGAAACCGAGTTACATCCGTCTTGTCTCTTGCTCGATTTTCAACTCGTGGAATACTTTGAAACAAAGAGGAGAGATAACATTGTTCAAAAATGATAATGGGAGTAAGACAGGAACTGTCATGAAATTTCTTCCAGGACATTACACTCTTGAGTCTTTAGCAAAAGAATTAGAAAACGTATTCGGTGGTGCCAATGCTAATTATAAATTAGCAACTGAGACAAACACACCACTGGGGTCGATGATCATTTTCAAAGAATACATTGAAGAAGTGAAACTAGACCATGATCTATCTGAATTACTTGGTATAAATCCTAAATTGCTGTGGCCAACAACATTCGTCAAGCGTTTAAGGACACCAAGCACTTACTTCATTCACTGTGATCTGGTCGATAAAGAACAAAACCTCCTCAATGGTAAACCTTCGACAGTTTTGGCTCGGTTTGATGTTCGTGGAAAGCCCTTTGAGAAGGTTTTTTACGAATCAACACAACAGAACGTCTTGCGTGACGTCTCGTCTGGTGTTTATGTAAACAGCATATCACTGTCAGTGAGAGATGAGAACAATGATCTCTTCGACTTCAATGACATGCCTTTGGAATTTGAAGTTGAGATAAATTAAAAATATAAAACCCTTTATATACTGACATCTGCCATGAGTTCTGCGAACGTGCTACCATCGGCCCCGGAATACAGCGATACCCAACCACTTTACCCTATGCGTGAGATCACTCAAATCAATGCAGAAGACTTCCGGCTCAAAAAGATCTCTGACTTGCTGAAGGAGTTGTCTGACGAAGCCGAGCACTACAAGACAAGTCGCAAAGAAATACAAACGAACCCAATCATTAGTTCATTACTCGGCGGTTGGACTTGGGTCGCTTTCTGTTGGGCTGTCATCAGGAGCCCTAGCCACTGCCTTGACTGGGTTCGGCATTGTTGCAAGCCCAGCACTTGCCGGCGTTGCGACCCTCTGTGGGCTGTCCTCTGTTGGCTTTACAGCTGCCAACAAGCGGCTAGAGCGGAAAGTGACTAAACACGAGAATATCTACACACTGGCCCAGGCTAAACGCAACTCTGTCAATGAGCTGGTCTCAAAAGCTCTGGAAGACAAGAGGATCAGTGATACAGAATTCAAAATAATTACTCGTGAGGTGGAAAAATATCACGAACTCAAGGCTGCAATCAGAGATGGCGTTAAGACATCAAAAGACGTTGCCACTCAAACACAATCGCCTGACCTCGAGAAACTCAAAAACGAACTTCGCAAGGAAGTCAAACAAGAATTTCAAAAAAAGATAAATCTTTTCACCGCAGCATCCAAGTCCGATTTGAGAGATTAAATTCTGGATTTAACCTCTACATTTCGTCAGTTAAAGTGACAGTGACATCATCACCTCGTTTTTTCTTCCACCATTCAATTACAGTGAACCAGAAAGATTTAATTTCGGGGCATTCAAAAAACATATGTGATAAGGTTTCGCAGGCAGAATTACAAAATTGGCACTTTGGATCTGTCGCGATTTTCATTTTGTAAAGTCTATCCTTGGTGGCTATTATATTATGAATTATCTTATATTGGAAACATCTTAATTTGTTTTCTATAGTGATCTTAAAGGGCAATTCGAAAATTGACGTGGGATTTAGATCAAGGTTTTTGAAATTGCATTCAACGTTCGGGGGAGTGAAAGCTTTGTTAACTAGCACAGTACTTGTTTTCTTGGCATTGACATTCACAACGGAGAGTTCATTTCTTATACAAGCGGAGTTGGATATGGCAGAAGGATGCTCTCTAATGGACTTTTTCCAAACCTCAGGAATTGCAGCTATTAAGCAACCGTAAGTTAGAAAGTTCGTTTGGAGATCATATTTATCTTGGAATCGTTTTAAGGTTAAGAACTTGTTATTGCCGTCAAGAAGATCACCTACAGTGGTTAAACCTTTCTTGTGCCACGATGAATAATAAATTGGTTTACCATCTACTCTAATAAAACGGTTATTCCAGAGTATTTCATTTGCAAATTCGTCGGCATTAGATGGATCACAAGAGTGAAGATTTTGCCAAAACGAGAGCATGGTTATATAAAAATCTGGAATCCCAGTCAAATCTATGTCTTCTATTTTATAGTTACACTCAAGGAGAAAAGTACTTCCGTATTTTCTGAAAACTGAGGTGAAAAGTGCACACCAATTGCTATTTTCGTCATCATGTAACCTCTTCACCCAAGCAGATTTGAGAGCTTTGTCTACGATGGATAAATCAACCATTTTTAATCCACCGTTTACAAGGGGACCGATCAAAGTACTTCTTTTTATTTTGTCCAGCTTATAATTCCAAACAAATTTGAAACAGACATTATTTACCTCTTTGTCAAAACGTGGTGGCATAACTAGTACTGAGGTATTATACACAAGTTTCGAGATGCCAAGAGTTTTAACAATGTTGATCCTACCCAGAAGAGTCAGGTTTCTATTTGTCCAACGATTTAAAGTTGCTTTTAGATTAGAAAGTTTTTCTTCAAAATTTAATTTCCGACCGGCTTTGGGGTCATATGCGAAGGCAACACCAAGTGCAATTATATAGTCTTCAGGCCATGATATCCCGAAAGGGGTTTTCACGTTAATATTTCTTTTAAGACTGCCGAGCCACATTCCTTCTGTTTTGGAAGAGTTAATCTTGAGGCCGGAGCAAGCCTCGAAATCTTTCAAAAGAGCGAAAAGATGACAAGCGGAGGCTTCATCTCGTAACAAGGTTGTTATGTCGTCTGCGTATAAACTAAGCTTGACTTCCTTATTGCCGATCTTTAGACCACGTATCAAACTGTTTTCCCGTATACTTTGAGCAAGAAACTCAATCGCAGGGACAAAAAGGAGTCCAGACAAAGGACAACCTTGTCTGACACCTCTTTGAAGAGAGAAAAAGTTAGTAGCGTACCCGTTATTGGTGACACAGCTGCTGATATTGTAATAGAAAGTATGAATCCATTTTTGAAACATAGGGCCAAAGTTCATTATCTCAAGAGATTTAAACAAGAAGCTCCACTCAAGGGAGTCAAAAGCCTTTTCAAAATCTATAAACAAAAGTAGGCCAGGGAGGTCTTTCCTGTCGTACATGTCGATTACGTCTGATATAAGTCGAATATTCTCACCAATGTATCTGTTTTTAACATATCCAGTTGGATCTCTATTTATCAACGTTGGTAAGACTTTTTCCAGCCGTTTGGCAATACATTTTGTGGCAATCTTATAATCAGTGTTAAGCAAGGTTATCGGACGCCAATGTTTAAGGTATAGCGGCTCTTTTTTCTTTTTTGGAATAAGAGAAATGACGCCACGCCTCTGTGAGATGGATAACTCTCCGTTCTCAAAAGCTTCATTAAGACATTCTAGTAAAGGTGTTTTTATATCATCCCAAAATCTTACATAAAACTCTGCAGTTAATCCATCCGTTCCAGGTGACTTACCTTTAGCTAGCGTTTGAACCACTGACCAACATTCTTCTGCTGTAATCAAGCCTTCGCATTGATCTTTTTGCTCTTCGTTTAGCTTTGGAATGTTTGAAATCTTAGTAAAGAAGTCTACTAAAAAAAAGTAAATAAAAAAAAATTAATAAATAAAATAATTCCAGTCTTGGAATGCTGAGTTGCTTTGTTGGGGCAACACGAGCTTTAGAGAATACCAGGTTAACACTGGCAGTTCTACCCACTGCAGAGTACAGGTATACGGCTGCTGAATATGCCTTGGCTGAAGTATCAGTGAAACAGAACAGTTTGTATTCATCTCCTCCTATGTATCTAGGTATAGGCACGGAAGACAGTGGGCTGAGGTCATCATGCAGCTTGTACCACTCTTGCTGTTGTAATTCAGTGAGTGTTTCATCCCAGTGTAATTCTTGTTTCCACAGTTCTTGAATGAACAGTTTTCCATTTAGTGTAGCTGGAGAGAAGAGTCCTAATGGATCATAGATTCTGCTGATAGACTGCAATGCTTCTCTTTCAGAAGTGACTTGACAGGATGAAGTGTCAGATCCATTGACAAAGATTGTGTCACTTGTCATGTTCCAGGTGGTTCCAAGGGTTTTTATGATGTCTCCACTTGTTGGGTCACTTTCTGGGATGTTCTGAAAGAACTCTTTAGAGTTTGATGCCCACTCACGGAGATTCATCGATGAAGACTGGAAAAGAGACTTAGCGTCTTTGTAGAATTCGACTGCTTGTTCTGATGTGGCAACTCCTGTAACCATGTTGTCCACGTACATGTTGTCTAAAAACCTCTTGGCTACTGGGGAATCTCCTTTGTTCAGATGATACTTGACTGTTGCAGCCAGCAGGAATGGGCTTGATATCATTCCAAATGGAACTCCGGTGAATCTCAGTACCTGGACATTGTTTTCTAGGGTGGGCTTTGTGGCATCTTTTACCCAGATAAATCGTGTTACATCTCTGTCTTCAGGTTGAAGTCCCACTTGATGAAATGCTTTTTCGACGTCAGCAATCAGAGCCACTTTGTTAAGTCTGAACCTCATCAGGAGTCCACACAAATCTTCCAGTATTATTGGACCACGGTATAGGCTTTCATTTAGGCTTTGACTTCCTTTTCTGGTTTTGGCTGAAGCGTCAAAGACTATGCGTATCTTTGTTGTGGTCTTCTCGGGTGTCACAATCTCATGGTGTGGGATGTAGTGCTTCAATGTGTTTGAAGGTTCTTCATCAGGTACAATTTCAACAATGCCCTTGTGTAGCTGGTCCTGGATTACGGCGTCATATTTTGTCAGATGTTCCGGGTTTTTCGCAAGTCTGTTGACAAGGGATCTCAGCCTTCCCATTGCCAGTTCATAATAGGTTGGTAACAAAGGACATTCTTCCTTCCAGGGCCAGGTTACCTGGTAACGTCCATCTTCAAATCTGACAGTGTCATTAAATTTCTGCAGGGCTTTGTCATCATCATTTACACTCACAGGCTCACTGATTCCAAGTGTCTCAAGTTTCCAGAAATCTTCCAGTTGTGGTTTCTGTTCGGTTGGTAGTTTCTGGGCATTAAACTGAGCAGCAAGATGTGCACTGACTGGACTGGATGTGTATGTGAGCATTGACACTAAAGGAGCAGATTGAGCTTCTTGACACTTAACTCTGCCTGTGAGAATCCATCCCAACTTGGATGCCATGAGGTTTAATCCTGGAATAACTTGTTTCATTGGTATATCACCAGAGAAAATGTCACAATAATAATCATTTTCAAGCAGTAGCTCTATACTAGCAGTTTCTTTTGAAGTAGGGATTGAGTCAGCAAGAGGAATGTCCTTAAGAAGGTGTTCAATTTTCTTTGTGTCAAAGCATGCTCTTTGCAAAGTACCAGTTATCTTTGGTACAACATTCACTCTCAAATGCAGGGATGATCCATCTTTCGTCAACAGTCTGAGTTCGGTAACAGGAGTTTGCAGCTGTCTGGGTTTGGATGTGCTGAATGTGTAGACTGTCAGGGTCTCAGATCCCTTAATTGGCAACTGAAGTTTATCTGCTAACTGTTCAGTGATGTATGTTCTTTGACTACCTGTATCCAAGAGCAATCTGATGGTCTGTTTTCTTGATTTTTCTAGATTTTCAACTTCTGCTGTAGCCGTTTGCATCAGAACTTGCTCATCTGAGGCTAGTAATGTATTTCCTGTGACGGTGGGTATGGTTTCAGTCACTACATTTGCACCTTCTGCAGGTTTCTCTTGGAATTTGTTGATGCAGAGACTTCTGTGGTGTTTATTCTTCTGTTGACAGTGAACACAGACTTTATTGGTTTTGCAATCCTTCTGATGATGGCCTGGTTTAAGGCAAATGAAACATTGTCCCTTTATTTTTTCTTTTCTTGCTGCCACAGTAGCATACTTTTTACATTCGTCGCTCCAGTGTTTACCTTGACAGTCGATACAGATATCTCTTCTTCTGACTTCCTGATCTTTGGGAGGCTTGGTAACAGAGAACAGTGCTTCTGTGGTAGTTTTCCCTTCTTTATCCTCACATGTGGGCCACATGCCTCCGATAGGGTGTTTACTGTCTCCTTTGGTGCCACATTGTCGCTCAGCATTTTCCCTGTTTGTGATGAATCTATGCAACTTATCTCTCAATAGCTGCACTGTCCATTCTTAATCATCCTCTTTTTGGTCAGTCAGGTGAGTTATCACATCTTTGGGCAGTTTTTTCATGATAAGGGATACAAGCATTTTTGTGTTTACATCCTCTCCCAGGGCTTGTAATGATCTGAGGTGTTTCTCTATTGAGTCATAGCTTGTACGTAAGGCTGATGTAAGGCTTGAAGAAGCAGGCAGATCCATGAGACTAATGCAATGAGCATTGATGATGATTTCATTTTGACCAAAGCGTTTTTGCAATAGTCTGATTGCTTCCTCATAGTTAGCATTTGTCAAGGTTAACCCTGAGATTACTTCTGCAGCTTCTCCCTCTAATTTAGCTCTTAGGTAATTCATTTTCTCCACTGGGCTGAGTGAGGCATTGGAGTGTATTGCAGAATCAAATGAATCCCAGAATTCCTGCCATTTCAGTAGCTCCCCAATAAATTTATTGAAATCGAGCTTCGGTAATTTTACAGTGTTACTTTTCGTACCTTGTTTCGCGGTTTCTACTTCAAGTTTCTTCTTCAGTTTTTCTTTCTCCAGGTTAAGTCTCTCTGCTTCAATTTGTAACTTTCGGTGTTCAATCTCGGCCTTTTGTCGCTCGATTTCCAACATCTTCTCCTCCAGCTCAATGTTTACTTTCACACTGCCTCGTCTGAGCTTAAATTCCATTCTATCCTTGATCATTTCCATTCTCGAGGAAAGTCCCACAACGAGTTGTTCGGCTTCTAGTGTAAGGTCGGCGTAATCATCATAATCTTCCATCACTTTGTCGTACTCCCTTTTTCCTACGGTTTTAGCGGTTTCTTCAAGCTGAGTACGGAGGTTTTGATAAACACCTAAATGTAGTTGCAACTGATCTCGTTTTTCACGTGTTTCGTCAAGGAGTTGTTCGAGATCACCATCGATAGGTCGCTAATTGACTTCTTTTGCTGCTTCCACGTTAAGACTTACGTGTCTTTTTCTTGGACCGATCAGTCTTTTAATCGCGCCCAAGTCGGTTGACATCTCTGCGAAGGTTTCGGTTTCAAAGGCTTCAAGGTATAAGTTCGGCTGATTCGAGGCTAATGTTGCTGTCGACGGCTTCGAGGAAAGAATAATTCGGCTGATGTTGATGTAAATGGTTTTAATAAACCTCTATGACTTTCTTTGTCTATTGTTTTGTCTTTCTTTTTCAACCCGCTCGCTCTGCTACCATGTCGCGAAGGGCGAGTGAAGACAACAACATTTCAACATGGCGGCTTTATTTTCGCTTAGGCTTACATGTGTTACCGGGAATCCCTCGAGGGGTCCCGCGTTACTTAAAGCGTGACTATTCCCTTATTCACGGAGACAGCTCTCCGTGACACTAGTATAAATTAAGGGTCTCAGAGTCCCAGCGGCACACCCCCACCCAAAAAATTTGTAGAGTACCCCTGTAACGGCATACCAAGGACTAAAAAAACCTGGGCACAAACAGACTAGTTGATATAAACCTACGTACATGGAATAAGTAACATGAATCGCAGAAAAGGCCTAATTGGATCACACAAAATAATGTTTTGTTATTTATATATGCTTTGGTTGGAGCATTGAATAATCCTTGTCCAATTATTTACTTTGTTGCTTAATAAATTTAACTAAATTGCCCAAGTACATAGAAGAACTAAGGTAAATTGTTGACGATGTTTTGTTATTTAAATACAATAAAAATAGAAAGAACACACCGATTTGTCATTATTATACAGATGCAGTAATAATCTGTAAGGGTCATAACTCTTTGGGTCACTTGGTATGCGAAAACGTTTGTTGGCATCCCTCCCTCTTTTTCAAAGTTGAAAAAACGACGCTTTTTTACGTGAAAAACAAAACGTTTTAGCACTTTCAAATTTTCTAAGGAGGAGGGGCAAGCAAAAGGGCAAGGTGTCCTTAACATTTTGTCTGGAGTTGCAGCTCTTAGGCAACACATGCCTTAACTCAAATAAATACTAAGTGATACAAATTTCTTTCCATGTATTTCTTATAAAGTAAGCCAGGGTGGCCGAAACTACGCTGTAATTAAAATCATGGTGAAAAAGACAAACGGCTATGTTGAAAGTTAAAATGTTATGTTCTATTTCTGGTAGCTTCATGGCTTGGCTACATAAGACTGACTCAGGGGAAACTTAACCCTTTGAGTACCAATAGAGTTCAGTATCAAAATTCTCCTTGTGATATCAATGAATAGTCAAGCGAACAGGTTACGAGAATCAAGGAAATGATCACCAAAGATGAACTGCCTTGATTTTAAACAACTTCTCCCAACTCTAGTACTATAAGAAATGTAAGGAGACCAGAAAGTAGAATTTGCCAGTTGACATTTAAGGTTAAACAGTGGAGCCTACTAACAGGGCTTTTCACGATGACGAGAAGGAAAAATAGAAGAATTGCCGAGAAAGAAAACTCATCGCACAATTCCATATTTGCTATCAGATATGGATATATATAGCTTTATGCAAAAAAAACGTAACTGTTGTTCACATTAATCTCAAAAACACGACACAATGTAACTCTTGTAACTCGGTAACTCTTGTTCAGCTTGTCCAGCTGGTCGGGTCTGACATGGAGAATTATGTTATTACATAAATGATACTCTAACCCGGAAACAGGCAAACGCTGGACCAACATGCTAGAATATGGAGGGAGTCCTCCTCATAATCAGATCAGCTGAGGAAAACAATTTCATTTTGCAACTCATATAAAAATATACGCAACTAAATATATGGATTTGTTTAATTTTATGTAATGGGATAAATTTGTATTCTTTATCCAGCTCATTGAGTTTGGCTTTGTATTCGCCTTTAGTGTCCAAGCGTCGAACATCAGCCAGTTGTTTAGCAAACTCCTCCATTGTTGAACACAGCCGTGATGTATAGTTAATTGGGCGTAAATGATTTATCCTTCGAATGAAGAGGTTAAATCCAGAATTTAATCTCTCAAATCGGACTTGGATGCTGCGGTGAGATTTATCTTTTTTTGAAACTCTTGTTTGACTTCCTTGCGAAGTTCGTTTTTGAGTTTCTCGAAGTCTGGTGATTGTGTTTGAGTGGCAACGTCTTTTGATGCCTTCACACCATCCCCGATTGCAGCCTTGAGTTCGTGATATTTTTCCACCTCACGAGTAATTATGGTGAATTCTGTATCACTGATCCTCTTGTCTTCCAGAGCTTTTGAGACCAGCTCATTGACAGAGTTGCGTTTAGCAAGAGCCAGTGTGTAGATATTCTCATGTTTAGTCACTTTCCGCCTAGCCGTTTGTTTGCAGTTGCACAGCCCACTGAGGACAACCCACAGAGGGTCGCAACGCCGGCAAGTGCGGGGCTTATAACAATGCCTAACCCGGTCAAGGCAGTGGCTAGGGCTCCTGATGACAGCCCAACAGAAAGCGACCCAAGTCCAACCGCCGAGTAATGAACTATTGATTGGGTCCGTTTGTATTTCTTTGCGACTTGTCTGTAGTGCTCGGCTTCGTCAGACAACTCCTTCAGCAAGTCAGAGATCTTTTTGAGCCGGAAGTCTTCTGCATTGATTTGAGTGATCTCACGCATAGGGTAAAGTGGTTGGGTATCACTGTATTCCGGGGCCGATGGCAGCACGTTCGCAGAACTCATGGCAGATGTGAGTATATATATAAGATTTTTTTTATGTTTTTAATTTATCTCAACTTCAAATTCTAAGGGCATGTTATTGAAGTCGAAGAGGTCATTGTTCTCATCCCTCACTGACAGCGATATGCTGTTTACATAATCGCCAGACGAGACGTCACGCAAGACGTTCTGTTGTGTTGGTTCGTAAAAAATCTTCTGAAAAGGCTTTCCACGAACATCAAACCGAGCCAAAACTGTCAAAGGTTTACCATTGAGGAGGTTTTGTTCTTTATCAACCAGATCACAGTGGATAAAGTAAGTGCTTGGGGATGTTAAACGCTTGACGAACGTTGTAAACGATAATTTAGGATTTATACCAAGCAATTCTGATAAATCGTGATCTAATTTCACATGATTTTGCAAGTTGAAAATGACCATCGACCCTACAGGCGTATTTGTCTTGGTTTCTAATTTTAACTTTTCGACTGGGAATGTGCCCTCTAATTCCTTTGCCAAATACTCAAGAGTGTAATGACCTGGAAGAAGTCTCCTGACAGTTGTGTTTTTATCAGGCCCAGTAAACAATGTTATCTCTCCTCTTTGTTTCAAAGTATTCCACGAGTTGAAAATCGAGCAAGAGACAAGACGGATGTAACTCGGTTTTTGAAGCGGGTGATCGAAGTAGATCGTGTGAGGGTTCGAAGGCGCGACGATTGTAAGCAAAACCATTGTGGTATATAATTAC